>SJXQ01000115.1:0-38772 GCA_006408695.1 Aepyceros melampus
TGCAGCCATGAAATTAAAAGACGCTTACTCCTTGGAAGAAAAGTTATGACCAACCTAGATAGTATATTCAAAAGCAGAGACATTACTTTGCCGACTAAGGTCCGTCTAGTCAAGGCTATGGTTTTTCCTGTGGTCATGTATGGATGTGAGAGTTGGACTGTGAAGAAGGTTGAGTGCAGAAGAATTGATGCTTTTGAAGTGTGGTGTTGGAGAAGACTCTTGAGAGTCCCTTGGACTGCAAGGAGATCCAACCAGTCCATTCTGAAGGAGATCAACCCTGGGATTTCTTTGGAAGGAATGATGCTGAAACTGAAGCTCCAGTACTTTGGGTACCTTATGCGAAGAGTTGACTCATTGGAAAAGACCCTGATGCTGGGAGGGATTGGGGGCAGGAGGAGAAGGGGACGACCGAGGATGAGATGGCTGGATGGCACCACGGACTCAATGGATGTGAGTCTGAGTGAACTCCAGGAGTTGGTGATGGACAGGGAGGCCTAGCCTGCTGCAATTCATGGGGTCGCAAAGGGTCGGACACGACTGAGAGACTGAACTGAACTGAACATTCAGTAGAAGTTTGGGAGACTGATAGGGGCTGAGAGATAAATTTGGGAGTTGACAACACAGAGGTGGAATTAATTAAAGCCATGAGGCTGGATGAGGTCACCAAGGGAGTGAGTGTAGACATACAAGAGAAGAGAATCAAGGGCCAAGTTTTAGGGCCTCCAGCTTGAAAAAGTTGAGTGGAAGTAGAAGAACCAACAGAGGAAGTTGAAAGGAAGTTGGTAGAAGCAAAACCAAGAGAGTGTGCTGTAATGGCAGTCAAATGAAGAAAGTGTATCAGGATGAAGGAATATGTGATGGGTCAAGTATGTTAATTATCTATTGTGGCTCACCCCAAAACCTAGTAGCTTAAAACAGTGTTTATTTTCTCACAAAGTTTCTGGGAGTCAGGAATCTGGGAGTGGCTAAGCTGAGTGGTTTTGACTTAGGATCTCTTGCAGGGTTGCCATCAAGCTGTTAGCTGGGGCTGAAGTCATCTCAAGGCTCAACTGGGGCTGGAGAATTCTGCGCCAGGCTTACTCTTATAGTTCTTTGGCAGTCCTCAGTTCTCACTGGCTTCTGGGCAAACAATTCATTTTCTCACTATGTGGGTTTTTCCATAAGCTGTCTGAGTGGCTTCATGACATGGCAGCAACTTCTCCCAGAGCAACTGATCCAAGAGAAAGACAGCATGAAAGGGACCTCCCAAGATGGTAGTCACAGTCTTTTATAACCTAACTTTGGAATTGTCATACCATCACCTCTGGATGCTCTTGGTCACACAGCCCAAACCTGGCACAGCATGTAGGAGGTTATACAAGGAAGACAGTACCAGGAAGTGGGGATATCTTAGAAGCTGACTACTGGATCAAGCTGAGAATACTCAACCAGAGAGTGAAAAACTGATGATGGGAAAGAGAAAGACAAGGACTTCCTGGTGGCCCAGTGGTCGAGAATCTGCCTTGCAATGCCAGGGATGTGGGTTTGATCCCTGGTTGGAGGACTAAGATCCTACACGCCGCAGGACAACTAAGTCTGCACACCGGAATTCCTGAGCCCTCGTGCCGCAGCTAGAGAGAAGCCTGCTCGCGGCAGTGGAAGATCCCGTGTACTGCAGCCAGGACCCGACACAGCTGAAAATAAATAAATACATTTTTTCAAAAGAGAAGAGAAAGAGAATTACTGGAGTATTGTCCTTGAGTAGGAAAGAGAGATAAGCGCTGTGTCAAGGGGGAGTGGACCTCAGCTAGAGGCATGCTGGGATCACAAACCATGTGGTGGGGGTAGATATGATTATGGGAGTTGGTGGTGTTGTCTTCTGATCATTCCTTTTTCCTCAGTGAAGTGGGGAAGCAAGGCTATCAGCCGGGCTGGCTATGATGTATTTTAAAAATCATGGTTTTGATCCTTCGATGACTTTGATGATGGTGGGTAACTATGGCTGCTGTTAGGACACCTCTGTCATGATTCCTTTCGCTTTTAGTTAAAAGGTAGACTTATATTCTTGTAACTTGTCCAGATGTGGGGCATCTGCAAAGTCATGGTACCCTTTTTGAATTAACATAGAAAGAAAGATCTGTTTAACTCCAAAAAATAGCTTACGCTGCTGCTGCTGCTACTGCTGCTAAGTCGCTTCAGTCGTGTCCAACTCTGTGCGACCCCATAGATGGCAGCCCACCAGGCTCCCCCGTCCCTGGGATTCTCCAGGCAAGAACACTGGAGTGGGTTGCCATTTCCTTCTCCAGTGCGTTAAAGTGAAAAGTGAAAGTGAAGTCATTCAGTCTTGTCCGACATGAGCGACCCCATGGACTGCAGCCTACCAGGCTTCTCCGTCCATGGGATTTTCCAGGCAAGAGTATGGGAGTGGGTTGCCATTGCCTTCTCCAACATAAAATCACCTGTGCTGTGCTCAGTCATGTCTGACTCTTTGTGACCCCATGGACTGTAGCCTGCCAAGCTCTTCTGTCTATGGGGTTCTCCAGGCAAGAATACTGGAGTGGGTTGCCATGTTCTCCTCCAGGGGATCTTCCCAACCCAAGCCTCCTGCATTGCAGGTGGATTCTTAACCATCTGAGCCACCAGGGAAGCCCTAAAATCACTTACCCTCTTTTTACAAGATAAGAGCTACCAGACCACAAGAGTTTAAGGGAAAAAAAATTACAGGAAAAAATCTTAATGTTCTTTCCATTAATGGAAGTTCTTTTCATTAATTATTTTTTTCTTCTTGGAATTGGGAGAAGACTGGAGTTTATTTCAAGAGTAGAACATATCTGGTCAGAACAATCAAGGTGCCTGGTTGCAGGGTCTCTGTAGTTGACCTGAAAAATCACTGGCTGGGACTTTTAGGGTAGTTTGGAGCCCTGAAAATAGAAAGGCTCTGCCTCCAGATGAGGGAATTATAGAGTATAGAGGAAAAGCACAGGGACCTGTTGCCATTCTCAGAATGTCTCTGGAAGAAGCAGAAGCATTAGCCTCATCCCAGTGCCCCCCCGCTGCTGCAAGCTTCCAGCAGGCTTTGTGTTATTAAATCCTATCCTCTTTTAGGTCTCACCAGAATAAATAGTGGTTAGGACTCTGTCTTGGACCCCTAAGCAGCCCAGACTGAGAGCTGGGCAGGCTACTTGGTCTCCTCTTGACCACTAGGAGAGGGGAGGACGGTGAGAGAAGTTTTTGAATGGGCCACACCTGTGATGCTTAGACTCCAGGTTTAAGACCTAGCATCCCTCCCTCTCCTTCTTCCTCATCCTCTCTTCCCCTTGCCTGGCTCATTAGTCCTGGGACCTCCAAGTTCAGGCCTGAGCATGATGTCAGCCCTTGCTCCTCTTGTGCAGTAGGCAGTTCCTATGGTTGCTCTCCTGGTTCCCAGAAAGCCCTCGCCCCGTTGGTTGGGATGGAAAGTAACCTTGGAGATCCTGGATGCTCTCCTAGCAACCATACCAGACCTGGTGGCCACCTCATTTTTGCAGAGACAGATGCTCCTGTAAGAGGAACAAATCAATTAGCCATCCTGATGCCAATGTACTAATGCCACCTTATCAAGCTGGTATGTAGCTCAGAGAAGTCATCTCTTCCTTTGATCCCTGCTCTGACACTCAATTTTCCATTGTAGCATCAGCCCCAGGCTTCTGGAAGGCTCTGCAGACCACAGGATTCCTGTAGTGTATTGATTTTTTCTTCCTTTAGTACCTGCCTGCAATGCGGGAGACCTGAGTTTGATCCCTGGGATGGGAAGATAACTTGGAGAAGAGAATGGCAACCCATTCCAGTATTCTTGCCTGGAGAATCCCATGGACAGAGGATCCTGGCAAGCTGGTCCATGGAGTTGGACATGACTGAATGATTAACACACACACACACACACACACACACACACACACAGTGTGTATATGTCAATCACACTTTCCAAATGCATCCCACCCCCTCCTATCCCCTCCACCCCCGGTATCCATATGTCTGATTTTTATATCTATGTCTTTATTTCTCTCTTGCAAATAAGTGCGAATGCATCATTTTTCTGGAGTCCACATATTAGCAATACTATATAATACTTGTTTTTCTCTTTCTGACTTATTTCATGCTGTATGACAGTCTCTAGATTTCTCATGCAGTCTTCACCGTGTGAGGAACAGCTATTCTCTCCTCCCTATTTTCTGAAAAATAGGATAAAGATGTGCTAAAACTTTAAATTAGATGATAATACCAACAACTTTTTCCTCCATAGATAGGCTGTATGGCTTAGAAAGTGCTTTCTCACTTTATCCTATTTAATCCTCATAATAAATCTATTGGAGGCCAGGGCAATTAAATCCATTTTACAGATCAGAAAACTGAGGCCCAGAGACACTGCTGACTTGCTTAGTGACATTAAGCTGGTAAATGACAATGCTAGGAATACAGCAGAGAGAAAAAGGGCCAAAAGAGGGTGATTCAAAGCAAAGGTTACCTCTGGGGAAACTTTCCTGGCAGCTGGAGCCAGGCAGCTTAGAGAGTGCTTGCTCTCCATGGACCTTGCTGAAGGAGACTGAGGCTCCTGGGGCCACCAACGCCTCTCTGCCTCCCGCATACCCAACCTGGATCCTGTGTCAGCTTTCCATTCTGTCTCATTTTCAGGAAAATGCCGTAGCAGCACTGCTGGACCTACTCTAGTATGTTTCCAAGAGGTTTCACTTCATCTCACAAAACCAAGCACCTCTTTGAAATCTTTAGCCCCATCCCTAAAAATCACCCTTCAACTTGGTCAAAGAGCGAAAAAGCACTGGAAAAGCCAACTAAAAACGAATCCCTTCCCCTCTTCCAAGTTCTGCTGTGCACTTCAGAAATTCTGTCTACCAAGAGCACATAAAAATTAAGAGATTCTCCTCTGCAGATTCTAGGTGAACCTTGATTCTTCAGCGAGCCTCCTCATCCCCCCAAATCCGTTAAAGACTTGTCCTCCTGTTGTGACCTCTCTGCCCCTCTTCTGAAGTTGTGGGTGCTAACTGTTCCTAAAATAACCTGAATCAAAAAGTAATGGCTTTCAGGAAAGTTACAATTAACTTTTCACTGGGAAGAAAGCTCAAAGAGGTGTTTTTTTGTTTGTTTTTTATTTGAAAAAGGAAAAGAGGTGGAAAAAGAAAAAAGAAGCAACTGAAAAATCTTGTGGCCTTCTGAGTCTGTTAGAAAACACTGAACTATGTCAGGGGAGAACTGTTCCAACAGGAGACACATTGATTTTTGGCTTCTTTTCATTGTTTTTATTGCTGATTACATCCTCTTTTTCTAGACTGTCAGTGTTGAGTAGAGGAGAATGAATTACTTTTCCTCACAGTTCATTGATTTCTGTGTTGACACACATTGATTTCAGCTCAGAATAAGGAAGAAAGAGAGTCCTAATAAAGTTATCTTAAGTTGGAAGAGTTGCCTTGGGGGCAGAGATATCTGTGTCAATAGAGCTGTTCAAACATAGGCTGAGTGACTGTGCAGGGAATATTTGGATCTGACTCAAGCAATGACTGGGAGGGTAGCTTGGGTAATCCTTAATGTCCGCTATGTCTATCTCATGTTCAACGTTATGAGATGACTTAGTCTCTTTAGCTAGAGTCTAGATCTTAGCCAGGACAATATTTCCAATATGGTGGTATGCTAGAGGGTTTTTGTTGGTGATAGATTTACCATTAAAAGCAGGAAAAATTATAAAACAACAATATACCATTCCATGCCTGTTAGAACGGCCAAAATTCAGAATATTGACAACACCAAATGTTGGCAAGGATGGGAAGCAATAAGAACTCTCATTCATTGCTAGGAGGAATACAAAGTGGTACGGCCACTTTGGAAGACAGTTTGGCTGTTTCTTGCAAAAATAAACGTACTTACTATATGATCCAGCTATCATGTTCATTGGTATTTATGCAAAGGAGTTGGAAACATGTTCATAAAGAAACCTGCACACAGACGTTTCTAACAGCCTTAGTCATAACTGCCAAAACTCAGAAGCAAGATGTCCTACATCTTGGACACGATGGGTGAATTGCAACATCAGACAATGGGATATTACTCAGTACTAGAAAGAACTGAGCTATCAAGCCATAAAAAGGCATGGAGGAAGCTTCAGGGCATGTTGCTAAGTGAAAGAAGTCAATCTGAAGAGACAACGTACTGTAGGGTTCCAACTGTATGATATTCTGGGAATGGCAAAACATGGCAACTGTAAAAAGAGATTTGTGGTTGCCAGGGGTCAAAGGGTGTGGGAGGCGGGGATGAAGAGGCAGAGCACAGGGCATTTTTAAGGCAGTGAAAATACTCTTTATGATACCTGTCATTATACATTGGTTCAAACCTATGTGATCTCCCGGCTTTGATAATGATGTGACAGTGGAGGTTCATCAGTAGTGACAAATGTACCACTCTGGTGGGGGGTGTGGACAATAGGGGAGGCTATGCATATATAAGGGCAAGAGGTATATGAGAACTCTATGTGCCTTACTCTCAATTTTGCTTTGAACCTAAAACTGCTCTAAAAAATTAAAGTCTTTTTTTAAAAAAATGAAAAAAAAAGGTAAGAATAGAATTAGCACATCAAATCATGATTTTATGGATATCATTGGCTAGGATGAAGCTAAGACAGTCAATGCCATGGTAACCCACTCTAAGACTGCACGCATTACAAGTGGGGTCCTAAGACATGACCTTGAACATTTAAAACCGTCATTGCTGAATCTCGACCCTGACTGTTGCAAAGCTTGAATAGTTCAGACGATCCAGGTAAATGATACGAAATCATATGTACAGGATTTCCATGCTGTATCTCAGTGCTCTTTTCAAGGATACATTGTGAAGCAGATTTGAATTTGCATGGCCACAAAACTCAGAAATAGATATGATTTTCATTATTTCCAGAACCTTATTTGATTTCTGAATCCCCAGCCACTGTAATGATGATCAAGTTGATATTTTCAAATTCATGTTTTTTATTGGTTCTAGCCAGAGATTTTCTAGTTAACGCACAATTTATCATTCTTTTGATTAAATGTATCGTGAACTAATATTCTGTCTCCTACCCTTTCTTCCCTGATGCTTTCACGGCCTGACATTGGGGTGGGGTATGTGGCCAGTGAGGGTGGCCACAGACTGGCCATGATTGGAGTGTAGATATCCTCTGCTGAGTGGGCACGGGTGTGACTGCATTAGCTGCTGGAGCCTCTGTGTGCCCCGCCATGCCTTAGTCGCCTGGCTCTTCCTTGCCTGAACCTTGAGACCCCTCAGGACAGTGGCTAGACCCCCTCAACCCTCTCCATGAGCAGGAATGTGTGCTGAAGACAGGAAATCTACAGAGAGTCTCCTGCACCACTTGGAGGAAACAGGAACTTTAGGGGTGGCTCAGACAGTCAAGAATCTGCCAGCAATGTGGATTTGATCCCTGGGTCAAGAAGATCCCCTGGAAAAGGAAATGGCTACCCACTCCAGTATTCTTGCCTGGAAAATTCCATGGGCAGTGGAGCCTGGCAGGGTGTAGTCCATAGGGTCGTAAAGAGTCGGACACGACTGAAGCGACTTAGCATGTACGTTGCTACCCCAGGCCCTCCCTCTGCCTCACCCCAACCCGGCCCTGCCTCCAATTTCCCTTGTGACATGTTAAGTGCCTGATGGTTAGGGCCCTTCACGTGACTGTCTCTGCCCAGGGTTCCGGAGAGAAAGCAGGCACACTTACAGTATTATTGCTGTAGCAGCTTCCAATATGCTCTTCCCCTGCTCCCTAGAGTCTGTTCTCAACACCAGCCAAGTAGGATAGTGTCCTGGCTCTGCTTAAAACCCTCCAATGGCTTCCCATTTCACTCAGAGCCAAAGGCAAAGCCCTTCCATATTGCCTCTCTGAGTTTGTCTCTTGCTGTTCCTGTTCTAGTCACACTGGTCTCCTTCCTGCTCTTAGAATGTTCTAGGCCTGCTCCCTCAGTGGGGCCTTAGCTCTGTTTTTCTGTCTCCCTGGAGATCTCAATTGCTCACTTTTCCCATTCCTTCAAGTTTGCTCAAATGTCATCTCCCCCATGAGGCCTACCCTGGCCAGGCTATTTAAATTACAACCCACCCCACATGTGACCAACTCTTCTGTTATAATGCACAGTTCTCAGCTTAAATAAATACCATCCTCCAAGCAGCCTCCCTGATTCCCCAGTGCTCTCTATGGACTCCCAAAGTAGATTTCTCTTTTCATTTGAGCACTTAGCACAGTGTCATGTCAGAATCTTTCATCAGCCTGTTTTGAGCCCTGATGCCTAGCCCAATGCTTGGCACATAATAGGTGCTCATTATACATGTGTGGAATAAATAAATGATTGTATGAATGAATGAATCAGTTCATTAAAAAGAAACAAAGATTGCTGCAATTAGCTAGAAGGCTTGTAACGCCTACAGTATGGTGCCTGGCTCAAAAAGAGGTAATTTATAATTTATATGATAAGGGAAGTCTTCTTGCCATAGAGCTTCCTTATTGTCTGTCATTCCGCTAGTCTCAGTGAAAATGGCACTGCTTTTTATACAGGAGAAATCAGACCAAAATATTGGAAATGCGTGTGTTGGATGGAAGGGGCAGTCCTACGTTTCTCTAGCATCATCTTACACGTGACTCTTACAGAGACCCTCTTCTTGCCTCATCTCCTGTTATCACTGCAGCAGCCCAGCTCCTTGCTACACTGGCATCTTGAAATGTGCTAATGTATTTAGGTGATTTTCATTTTACCTCTAAGAGCCTCCTTTGCTAGGGGATCTCAAGTTTAAGGTAGGAAAAATAGGTAGAAGAAAGGCAGGGTAGACTATCTTGGAGTATATGTGTGATGACTAGATGGTCCAGCTTTCTGATGCTTCCAAATTTGGTATAATTGTATTTTTTCCAATATGGGTAACTATATGACATGTTTCTTATATGTCATTTTTTAAGTCAGGAAAAAAATTTTTTTTCAGACCACTTTTAATGTTTGGATTGAGTAGTAAGGTCGCCATAATCATGGTGGATTTTTTTGGACAAGATTATGGTGAAAACAGTCAGGAATTTGACAACAGCCAGACGACAGTAAAGAGCCATGGCAGCTGGAGGATGGGAGTATAATGTGACAAGAGAGAGACCAGGGGCCAGCAAAGGAGGGGGAAAGATCCCAAGACTCATTTTGTCTATGCCAACCCCCTACTGCCTCCCCACCACGTTTCATCCTAAGCAGAGCTGTCTGTCACTTGCTTTTTGTCAGGTGAAGACAGGATAGCAGGTGATGACTCCTCCCTCTTTTCCACATCTCTGGCTGTCCCAGAACCTGCTCTGTGATGATCCTGCATGGTGCTGCCTGGAGAGGCCTGGCACACTTGTGCCAAGAGTATGCTCTGCCGCACACAATACTGTGTTTGTTTAGAAGGTGCCGCTGCCCATAGCTCTGCTTCTTTACCACAGTCCTGTGTAAAGATACAAAGCCAGGGCTTCCCTGTGGTCCAGTGGCTAAGCATCTGCCTGCCAGTGCAGAAGACATGAGTTCAGTCCCTGCTCAGGGAACTAAGATCCCACATGCTGTGGGGCAACTAAGCCCATGTGCCACAACTACTGAAGCATTTGCACCTAGAGCCACTGCAATGAGAAGCCCCCACTCGCCTCAACTAGGGAAAAACCTGTGTACAGCAAAGAAAACCAAGCGCTCTTTATACAGTACTGAGCATAAAATAAAAATTCAATAAATATGAACCATTATATTTATTGATGATAATAATGATGACAGTGTCTGCTAGGACCACTAAATCTTTTTATGCTACACTTAATTGCAGAAAGTCCTTTTCCATGTAATTCAGTTCCCTTCCCCACCTAAATTGAATTTAACTTCTACTCAATTGAATTTAACTTTATTCAGTTTAAATCATTTCCCCATTATAACAGTGGTTCCTTTTTAAAAAATATATAAATTTATTTATTTTCATTGGAGGTTAATTACTTTAATATATTGTATTGGTTTTGCCATACATTAACATGAACCTGCCACAGGTATACACGTGTTCCCCATCCTGAACCCCCCTCGCTCCTCGCTCCCCATACCATCCCTGTGGGTCGTCTCAGTGCACCAGCCCCAAGCATCCAGTATCATGCATCAAACCTGGACTGGAGATTAGTTTCATATATGATATTATACATGTTTCAATGCCATTCTCCCAAATCATCCTACCCTCGCCCTCTCCCACGGAGTCCAAAAGGCTGTTCTATACATCTGTGTCTCTTTTGCTGTCTTGCATACAGGGTTATCGTTACCATCTTTCTAAATTNAGTTTAGGGTTTTGGGGGTTTTGCTATTTTTTTTTTTTATTAAAAATTTGTTTGGCCAAGTAGCATGTGGGATTGTAGTTCCTCAACCAAGGACAGAACCCTACCCCTTGCATTGGAAGCTCAGAGTCCAACCACTGGCCCATCAGGGAAGTCCCCTCTGATTCCCCTTTGACTTTAAGCATTTGTGAAGTAGCAAAGGTCAGCCTGGCACTTGTGCTCTCTCATCCATCTCATCTGCTCAGAGACAGCCCAGCAGCTCCTCCCACTATGTCCAGAGTCACCAAGTTGCCTCCTCCACCAAACTGGTTTGTCAGCACCAGTTCAGTTCAGTCATTTGGTCCTGTCTGACTCTGTGACCCCATGGACTGCAGCACGCCAGGCTTCCCTGTCCATCACCACCTCCCGGAGCTTACTCAGACTCGTGTCCATCGAGTTGGTGATGCCATCCAGCCATCTCATCTTCTGTCATCCCCTTCTCTCCCACCTTCAGTCTTTCCCAGCAAGTCTGTTCTTCGCACCCCGTGGCCAAAGTATTGGAGTTTCACCTTCAGCATTAGTCTTTCCAATAAATATTCAGGACTGATTTCCTTTATGATGGACTGGTTGGATCTCCTTGCAGTCCAAGGGACTCTCAAGAGTCTTCTCCAACACCACAGTTCAAAAGCATCAGTTCTTCAGTGCTCAGCTTTCTTTATAGTCCCACTCTCACATCCATACATGACTACTGGAGAAACCATAGCTTTGACTCAATGGACCTTTGTTGGTAAAGTAATGTCTCTGCTTTTTAATATGCTGTCCAGTTTGGTCACAACTTTTCTTCCAAGGAGCAAGTGTCTTTTAATTTCATGGCTGCTGTCACCCTCTGCAGTGATTTTGAAGCCTCCCGAAATAAAGTCTGTCACTGTTTCCACTGTTTCCCCATCTATTTGCCATGAGATGATGGGACCAGATGCCATGATCTTAGTTTTCTGAATGTCAAGTTTTAAGCCAACTTTTTCACTCTCCTCTTTCACTTTCATCAAGAGACTCTTTAGTTCTTTGCTTTCTGCCATAAGGGTGGTATCATCTGCATATCTGAGGTGATTGATATTTCTCCCAGCAATCTTGATTCCAGCTTGTGCTTCATCCAGTCCAGCATTTCTCATGATGTACTCTGCATATAAGTTAGATAATCAGAGTGACAATATACAGCCTTGACGTACTCCTTTCCATACAAACATGCTATTATTTCTCCCATCTTAAAAACGAAAGCAAAGGCTCACTGGACTGCACATCTCCTTGCAGAGACCACCATTTCCCTGATGACCACAAGAGCTAAACTCTTGGAAAGAGTTGTCCCTGTTTGCTGTTTCCATTCCTCCCTCTCGCTGGAGCATAATCCACCCCAGCCTTCAGCCTCACCGCTCTATGGAAACCACTCTGTGCAGGGCCGCAAGACATCCATGGGGCAAGAGCTAGCGATGAGAACTTGCAATTCTCGCCTTACCCTGTAACATGTCTAAAACATCACCCCTGATCTTCCTTCTCTCTCAACCTGCTCTGTACCCAACCCCATCACAGTTACCTTGTCTGTCATCCCAGCCATTCAAGCTAAATTCCTTACAGGCTAAAATCAGGTGAAATTCATCCCCCCCGCCCCCAGTATATATCCAGCTCATCAGGAAAACCCTCGATGGTCCCTTCAGTCAGTGCTCTCCACCTGCGCTTCTGCCTCACTGGCGCATCGGCATGGAGCACCTGAATTATAGCAGCCTTTCCCACCCCAACTGATGTCCCTACTTCCAGCCTGGGACTTCCTGCAATCTAGCCTAAAATGCACTTTATAAAACTTGTTAGATCTCATCTCTCCCCTGCTTCAAACCTTGCAATGGTTTTCCCCTTCACTCTCTAAGAAAGGTCCCACATGATCCTGCCCCTGAAGCCCCTCTGATCTCACCTGTCATCTCTCCCTGCCAGTCCTCTCTAGCACAGCTGTTTTCTCAACAAATCAGGTAAGCTCCATCCCCAGGCCCTCTGCTCTTGCTGTTTCCTTGTCTGAAGTTGCTTCACCTGGTTCTCCACGTGGCTCACTGTCTCATCTCCATCAGGCTTTGTTGGTTTGCTTTAAAATATTCATTCATTATTTTTGCTGCACCGGGCCTTAGTTGCATCAGGTGGGATCTTTTGTTGGGTCCCGCAGGCTCAGTAGTGGTGGCGCGTGGGCCTAGTTGCCCCCTGGCACATAGGATCTTAGTTCCCCAGCCCGGATCCATCCCACATGCCCTGCCTTGGGAGGCAACCGCCGGAGCACCGCAGACGTCTCTCCTCCAGGTTTTCACTCAGATGACGTCTCAGGATGAAGTTCTTCAGCCGTGCGTATTGACTGCTGCTGTGCGGTGCTGTGCTCAGCCGGGTCCGACTCTTTGCCACCCCATGGACTGTCATCAGCCAGGCTCCTCTGTCCATGGGATTTCCTAGGCAAGAATACTGGAGTGACTTGCCATTTCCTTCGCCAGGGGATATTCCCAATCCAGGAATCGAACCAGTGTCTCCTGCATTGACAGGCAAATTTCTTTTATCTACTGAGCTGCCTGGAAAGCCCCTCTTTATTGACTATCAACCGTTATTTCCATCTTTGCTAGTCACCATTAGACATACTATGTATCAACTTAGTGGTTTCTTTGTTTCCCCTCCCTAGACTGTAGACTCCATGAGAGAGAGGTGAGACAACAATGCTTACCAAGGAGAAGAAAGGGCAACATTTAAACTGCAGGCCTGGTGTGTAGTAACCTAGTTTACCTGAAATCTACTTTAAAAAAAAAATGCATCTTTGCCATTTTAGAGCCTAGAAACTAAAACAAATAAAAGGGGTCTCAAGTAGAAATTTAATCAAGGCTGTGTGGTTAACAGCAGTAGTACTTGGATCTTCCTGCCAACCTTTAGAGATCAGAAATAAGTGTTTTGTACTGACATTGTCATCCCCATCTCAGATGCAGAATTAAGGACTGGGTCAAGTTAAGAAAGTGTCCCAATATTTCATATCTGTAAAGTGGGAGGGCTGGAATTCAGATCCAGGTCATCTTATTCTAAGGCTGCATTCTTCTCACCATGAAATAGTTACCTTGTTCATCTTTATTCATGATTGTACCTGAAAAGCTACCAACAACTCTTGTAGTATTTTAGTTTTGGAAAATGCAAAGTCATGGACTGGAATAATAGAATGATAAAATCCAGAGTCGCCAACAGTGATTCCCAGTTAATTACTCGGGGTGTTATATGCACAGCTGTGTGGAGGAGGGCATGCCTCTGTGCTGGTAACGCCTACTGCTCCGAGCTCTGCTGGTGAGACTGGTGTCTGTCTGCATCTGAGCTTTCCTGTAGGTTATCTTTTAAGGCTCATCTTCCATCTTGGAGGAAAAAAAACACTTAGAGATAAAATACTATAAATTATATTCTCTATATGAAGGATTTGATAAATGTAAAAAAAATGATAAACACACACAGATTTCCCCCCTGGATCTCTTCAGTTAAATGTTGTGAATATCTAGCTTCTGTGATGTGAATATCTAACTGGCTCCTGACGCAGTTTGATGGGCTAGTAGAAACAAGAGCACTGATCTACACACTTGGTTCAGCTCCCATTAAGAAGGTGTTCTCTCAACCCTGTGATACCAGCTTTAATTTGTAAATGAGGTTCAGCCCGTTCAGTGTCCTGACGCATGAAACTCGCTTTTTGCCACTTTTGCTGTGTTACTTCTCTTCTGTGTGTATTGGGTACACATTATGGGCACACCCCTTTACCCTGTAATTATCAGAGAGCTTTACTATTGCCTGGAGAATCCCATGGACAGAGGAGCCTGGTAGGCTACAGTCCATGGGGTCGCAAAGAGTAGGACACGACTGAGCGACTTCACTTCACTTTCACTTTACTAGAACAGCATCCAGCCAGGCTGCAGAGCACGGACCTGTTGTAAGTGTAGGCAGTGCCAGAACAGACTCCATCCTGGTTTGATGGAATCCAAACCCAATAGCACTGTCCGGGTGAAGCCTGTGCTTCTGCAGGCCAGCACCTGGCAGAACGCAGGACCTCTCCCTGAAAATAAATCTTAGTTGGTCAATAGATCCTAGGCTCTGAAGTCATTTTCGGCAATAACGTGTAAAGGTGGGCTTAGACAGTGATAGGATTTTCTGATACAAAGTGCAAGTGTAATTTGAACAATATATATTGAGTACACAGATTTTTTGTTGTTATTTTGGACTTGCTCCAAATTAGCCAAGCAAGATAGAGTTCAAAGGAGAGAGTTAACAACTGTAGTGAAAACAGCTCAGTCTTGAGGGCCGGCTTAAGGTCAGTGATTGCTGAAGAACCTCTCTTCACCCCTCTGTGCTTAAGGTGACTGGTCTGTGAAGCTTCAGCAGGAGGTGCAAATAGTGGGAGGTTTGACGGGGGTCGTAGTGAGACAGGGAGTGTGACAGTGCCTACCGCAGAGCTTGTCACCTAACGGAGGGTCAGACAGTGTCTGTGTCCGCCTTGTGCAGTGATGCAAGGGCAGACAAATGGAGGAATGGAAAGTTAAATAAAAACAGTAAGGGCTGAGCGTTCCCTGTCACAGGAAGGACAGCAGGCTCTTTTCTGCTATGTAACCTTTGTGTCTCTGCAGTTTGTAAAGGGCAGAGGAGGAGACAGTTCGCCTACAGCGGCTGTGTGCTGCTCTCAGACCTGAATCTCTGTATCCCTGGGGTAGAGAGGTCTAATAAGAAGGTGGCGGGTCCCTGTGGTTCTAGGTTTCAGACCTTCACCTCATCACTTAAAAACTAGTGTAGCAGAGTTTGGCTTTTGGCAGGGAAGAGATTTTTTTTTTTTTTTGGTGCAAAGGGATAAGAATAAATACTCAGATCAAGAATTATGCCCAGCATCCCCTTGTCTGGAAAGAATCCAATCTCAGGTTGGCACCACTCCCACTGGGTGTTCCCAGGGCGGGACAGCTACTGACACCTAGAGGTGGATGTGTTCCGGCGCCATCCGGGAGCACACGGTCAGGACCTCAGTGCGTCCCTCTGTGACCAGGGCAGCTGGGAGCTCAGCACATGGACCGCCATATTACAACATCATAAGCAATCACCAGCTAACTTTTAAATACTTTTTGAAACTAAGGTAAAGTTTACATACAGTAGATTATGTGTTTTATACAATTTGATGAGGTTTGACAAATGTTTATACACCTGTGTAAGTAACACCCCAATCAAGATAGTGAACACTTTAATCACCATTATCCATTGTCAATGTCCAACAGCCATGGGCTACCCAGTTCTGACTTTTATCATCATAGGCTTATTTTGCTTTTTCTTGAATAATCTGCTTATTTTTAAAATTGCTTATTATCTAGTTCCCCCTGAAACATAGGACTTCTATGTTATGTAAGTAGTTCTTGGCAATAAAAATAATTTATAATCAGGAGTCTAAGAAAACAGAACTTTAAGCAGCCACTTTGGATTTGGTTTTGTCTCGTTTTAAAACTGTTCCATTCCCTTTGAGGAAAGCATGCATTAACAAGATAAGCATATGTATGGGGTCTGAAAACAGTCCTGGATATACTGGAAACTGTTGGTCTTCAGGATTCATCTCCTTTGAATCCTGGTACTTGGGAACCTGTATTTTATATTAGTTCTGGCTTCACTCTCCCCTGCAGGGGAGTAGTGGAAAGATCATAGCTTACGGGGTTATACCTGGAGAAGCCCTGGGGGCTCCACATTCTTACACTACCTGGTTTACTTTTCTGATATCAGCTGCTCTTGTGATGAAATAGGAGTAATCATTTTGACCCAACAGTGTTGTGACAAAGATTAGAAGGATTAACAGAGAAAGTACCCGTTTCATTGCAGACCCTTCCTTCTCCTTTTTTTAAATGCCAAATGTTTTGGCATTATAAGTGTCCTTTTTTTTGACCAGGAATGGGTTTATTAACTGTATTGGAGCCACTGGCCATTGATAATGTATTTCTGATGCCAGTTATCTTCAGGGCACTGCTGTTTATATCTTGCAAGTTCCTAAAAGTTTCTCTTCACCCTGACTGCCTCTTCTTGGCCACCCAGGCTGCAAGAGTAAAAACACCCACTCCTATAATCTTTCTTGTCTTGTCTCCCAACCCTGGAAGATCCATAAACATACTCTTGAAAGAAACGGGTTTAGTAGGACTTGTGCATAACAGTTGGATAAAATGGATCACAGCCAAGTAAAGTCAGTCTTACCAGCCATTTAAAGAAATAAGAAACTTTGATTCTCAAAAAGGCAGACAATTCAAAACAACAATGAAAAGGTCAAAATTGGCAACACTTTAATCACCACTATCCATTGTCAGTGTCCAAAGCCATGGGCTACCCAGTTCTGAGTTTTATCATCATAAGCTTATTTTGCTTTTTCTTGAATAATCTGCTTATTTTTAAAATTGCTTATTATCTAGTTCCCCCTGAAACATAGGACTTCTATGTTATGTGAATAGTTCTTGGCAATAAAAATAATTTATAATCAGGAGTCTAAGAAAACAGAACTTTAAGCAGCCACTTTGGATTTGGTTTTGTCTCGTTTTAAAACTGTTCCGTTCCCTTTGAGGAAAGCATGCATTAACAAGATAAGCATATGTATGGGGTCTGAAAACAGTCCTGGATATACTGGAAACTGTTGGTCTTCAGGATTCATCTCGTTTGAATCCTGGTACTTGGGAACCTGTATTTTATATTAGTTCTGGCTTCACTCTCCCCTGCAGAGGAGTAGTGGAAAGATCATAGCTTACGGGCTTATACCTGGAGAAGCCCTGGGGGCTCCACATTCTTACACTACCTGGTTTACTTTTCTGATATCAGCTGCTCTTGTGATGAAATAGGAGTAATCATATTGACCCAACAGTGTTGTGACAAAGATTAGAAGGATTAACAGAGAAAGTACCCGTTACATTGCAGACCCTTCCTTCTCCTTTTTTTAAATGCCAAATGTTTTGGCATTATAAGTGTCCTTCTTTTTAACCAGGAATGGGTTTATTAACTGTATTAGAGCCACTGGCCATTGATAATGTATTTCTGATGCCAGTTATCTTCAGGGCACTGCTGTTTATATCTTGCAAGTTCCTAAAAGTTTCTCTTCACCCTGACTGCCTCTTCTTGGCCACCCAGGCTGCAAGAGTAAAAACACCCACTCCTATAATCTTTCTTGTCTTGTCTCCCAACCCTGAAGATCCATAAACATACTCTTGAAAGAAACGAGTTTAGTAGGACTTGTGCATAACAGTTGGATAAAATGGATCACAGCCAAGTAAAGTCAGTCTTACCAGCCATTTAAAGAAATAAGAAACTTTGATTCTCAAAAAGGCAGACAATTCAAAACAACAATGAAAAGGTCAAAATTGGCGAAGATACACATTGGCAACACAGAAAAAGAAAACTAACGTAGCCAATAATAATTAAAAAGTGTTCATTCTCTGTAGTAATCAGGGAAATGCAAATTAAAGCAACATGAGATACATTTTTACCAACAGATTGACAAAGATTAAAAAGCCTAATCATACTACGTTCTGGTTAGGATGTGAGGTTAACAGAACTGTTCTGCACTGATGATAAAGGTAAAATTCTATAATCCTTTAAAGATTTCATCAAAGAAACTCTCACGTGTGTGTGTGCAGACTGTGTCACTCAGTCGTGTCTGGCTCTCTGCAACCGCGTGGACTGCAGCCCGCCAGGCTCCTCCGTCCATGGGAGTCTCCAGGCAAGAATACTGGAGTATTCCAGTATTCCATGCCCTCCTCCAGGGGATCTTCCCAACCCAGATATCAAACCTGGGTCTCTTGTGTCTCCTGCATTGGCGGGTGGGTTCTTTACCACTAGCACCACCTGGAAGCCCCAAAGCTCTCACACATGTACAAAGAGTCCTATACTGATATGTTCATTGTGGATTGTTTGTAATAGCAAAAAACTGCAAATATCCCAAACATTTGGCATAAAATACAATGGGCCTGCGAAGAGAAAAGTCCAATTTGATATTTTCGTAATTTAACTTAAAAAGAGGAAACATTACCAAATATTAACATTGAGTAGTCCTACATCAATGGCCATCAAAGCGTATTTTGTCCCTAGACCAGCAGCATTTGGCATCACCTGAGAACTTTTAGTAAACTTAGTAAAACAGATTCTCAGGCACCAACCTGGATCTCTGACTCTGACACTCTGGGAGTGGGACCCACCAAGCAGGGTTTTAACAGCCCCACTTTCCTGCTGTTTTAGACGACAAGGGGTGGATGTTTAGTGTCTCATTCTCTGTGATTTTCTATATTTTTAAAATTAAAACAATCTCAGACTTTTCTTTCACACTTTTCCAAAGTCCTTTTAGGCTGTAAGTTTCAACTCCATAGCTAGAGACTTATTAAGTGTGTATATTTCTTGCTGCCACATAAGTTTCATATATGAGGACAGAACTCTTAATATCAAGGGAAGAAGAGAGGAAAAGTGGTCAAATATTATTAACTGTTACTCAGATGTGAATTGCCCAGTAAGTGCATGTGTGCTAACTCACTTCAGTCGTGTCCGCCTCTTTGTGACCTTATGGACTGTAGCCCTCCGGGTTCCTGTCCTTGGGACTCTCCAGGCACAGATACTGGAGTGGGTTGCCATGCCCTTCTCCAGGGAGGTCTTCCCAACCGAGGGATTGAACCCGTGTCTCTTACATCTCCTGTATTGGCAGGCAGGTTCGTTACCACTAGCACCAAAACTTCAGTAAGTACATCACCCTAAAAAACGTTGATTTCTCTGACTCTTCTTCCCTTATCATCAACAGCAAGTATCTATGAAGCATTAAGAAGTATCAAGTATTGACGCTTCCATAGGCTTAGATATAAATCATGTCCATAGGAAACAATTGTGTTGCAAATTTAGGATGTAAGTAGAAGGAATGAGGTTAAAAATGAGAATACCTCATCACCAGATTATGGCACGCTTAACTGCCACACAAAATTTCAAAGGACTTTGAAGGCAAGCTTTTTGGAGACAGCCTCAGTTGAGAAAGTGGAAGAAAATTTTTCAAGGGGTGATGTACGCCAAGGTCATTGTGGCATTCTGTGTCAAAGACCCTTGTAAGTGATTTTAGTTTATGTCGAGTGTATGGAATCAGAATCTTCAATTTTTTTGTCCTATAGATGGATGGATGGAACCACGAAAAGCTTTGAGTAGTGAGATCATTTTTGCGTGCAAAATAGTGTTCCAAGAAGAACACTATAAATTTGTCAAAGTGTCAAAGGTGGACTGAAGGCAAGAAAACAACAGCAGTGAGATGTTAGGGCTTTCAAAGGAGGTGAGGATTTAAATGGTGAAGCACAGATATGATATGGGGTGCGGAAGAGTGCGCAGGGACGGGAGCATGTGAGGGTAATGCCAGTGGAATGTATTAGTTTCTTATTGCTGCTGTGAAAAAACTACTGGAATTTCATGGCTTAAAACAACACAAAGGTATTATCTTAGAGTTTTGGAGATCTGAAATAGTTCTCAGCAGGCTGGCACAAAGTGTCAGCAGGGCTGTGTTTCTCTGCGGAGTCTTTAGAGAAGAAATCTATCCCCTTACCTTTCCTGCTTCAGTGGGCTGCCTGCATCACTTGGCTTGTGGCCCCTTCCTCATCTTCAGAACCTGCAGCTGCATCTTATTCTGACTTGCCTGCCTCAGAGTTTCTGTCATAAGGATTCTTGTGATTACATTGTATGTGCTTAGTTGCTCAGTCGTGTCTGACTCTTTGTGACCCTATGGACTGTAGCCCGCCAGGCTCCTCTGTCCATGGGATTTCTCAGGCAAAAATACTGGAGTGGGTTGCCATTTCCTTCTCCAGGGGATTTTCCCGACCCAGGGATGGAACCTGAGTCTCCTGCATTGGCAGGTGGTTTCTTTACCACTGAGCCATTGGGGAAGCCCTCTGATTGCATGAGGATCACCCAGATTATTCAAGATAGTCTCCAGATATATAACTTAGTCATATCTGCCAAATCTCTTTTGTCATTTGAGGTCACATAGTCGTAGGTTGCAGGGAGTAGGATGGGACATCCTTGTAGGTCTTTATCTTGCCTTCCCCATGGAACATGGCCATCATTTGCTGATTGCCTAGGATTTGGAGGAGAGGTGAAAAAGCCTGGAGCAGTCAGGTCAACCTGTCAGTTTCATTTTGTCTGTATAAGAGGTGTGGGCAAGGGCACGGGAGTAGGATTCCCTTCCAAGTGTAACAGCCTGACCAGAACATCAGCTCCATGAAGACCAGATCTGTATTGTCTTTTCACTACTTGCCCTCTTCATTGTCTAAAGCAGTGGCTGGGACATTCATGGGGCTTATTGATTATCTGTTGAATGAAATATTTGTTGCTGAATGAATGACTGAGTCAGGAGAGCTTGAGGAAGAGCACTAGGGAGAACGCTCCACTCTCTTCTGTCTGCATTAAGTTCCTGTTTTCTTGGTGAAGTTAGGTTTTCAGCTCAGGCTGTAGATGGTCTGGAATCGCGTCAGAATGATAGAGACATTCTGCTGGTGAGAGAGAGAGACAGCTAAGATTGTAGAGCCTTTTCCTTCTCTCTCTGCCTTTTAGCCTCCATGCCGAGCATCCCCTGGAACGAGGAACAGGGAGCAGCGTAGAAACTGATGTATGGCCTCAGTGAAGGTCGGGGCAGTTGCTGATGGAGGAATAAGTTGTTCGCTGTGGCGATGCTCACTTGTCCCTGCAGCGACCAGCTGTCACATTCCTCATTGTCACCCAGCCAGATTCAAGTCTTGCCCTTTGCACTCCTAAAAGAACACTTGACCCTGTGAGGACATGATATGCATTTATGCTGTGAAAAGTGCCAGTGAAATAGAAAACCAAGAAGCTTCTTGGTGCTTTAAAAAATAGCATAAAGCATTGGCTTTTGAGGGCCCTGCAGGTAGCCAGCGGGTAGGCAGAAGCGATTGGGTTTCTGATATGGAAGCTAACATGTTTAGAGGCTTCATCTCTCAGATATGAGGTCTGACAAATACTTTGAATAAAAGCTGTCCTTGTAAACTGACATTAAAAACCTTGTCTTGAAAATTAACTGATTTGTTGAAAGCAGCAATAGATGGTAGAAAAAGGAAAGACTTTTTATTAACATGAGGAGGACATGGGGTACATGCTTTGCTGGGCTCTATGAAATTTGGAGAATCAAAGTCTTCTGGTCTTTTACTGTCTTAACTTACTGTCACCTTGGGCAAACACTGTACCTTTTCTCAGATTTTTATCTGTTGTCTTTATCAGTGCTGTTTTTAAAATGGCATCCATCTAGGTATTGAGGCACATGTGAGTATTATATTTTCCTGGTCTAATAGTCTCTTGAAAGAACTTGCCTGTTTTTTTGAAAGAATATATTAATTATATTTAATTTTTCATCCCTTAAATTAACCTCTCTATCTAAATCTATACAATTATTAGTAAGAGAAATAATTCATTACCACAAAGGATTGAAAATTCATCATTGGAAGTCCTTATTCCATAAAGTTACCTAATGATTAATATCTTGTTAGCTGTTTTTAAAATGGTATCCATCTCGGTATTGAGGCACATGTGAGTATTATATTTTCCTGGTCTAATAGTCTCTTGAAAGAACTTGCCTGTTTTTTTGAAAGAATATATTAATTATATTTAATTTTTCATCCCTTAAATTAACCTTTCTATCTAAATCTATACAATTATTAGTAAGAGAAATAATTCATTACCACAAAGGATTGAAAATTCATCATTGGAAGTCCTTATTCCATAAAGTTACCTAATGATTAATATCTTGTTGTAATGCTAAGGAAACAAAATTAAATATAGGAAAGAGCTGGTATTCATGGTGTACATGATAGGTTTTAAAGCCTGCGAACAAGATTTCTGGTCAGTTTGCTAGACAGAACAAATGCAGAGCACCACCTCACCCCATCCCTAGCCTGCAAACAAGTGGAGGATAAAATTTCACCAAAAGCGATTTTTAAAAATATAAATTTATTTAATTGGAGGTTAATTACTTTACAATATTGTGTTGGTTTTAAAGTCATCCAATTTTACTGGTAGCACTATATGTTAGACCCCAGACTTTAAAAGAGGCTCCCATCAGTTGTATTTAAGTGGATGTGTCTGGCTGCAATCCTGATGTTTTGACCTTAGACGAAAGCTTTTGTAAGCATTTAGTCATTGAGTTTGGAGCCTTGAGAAATCTGTTAGCCAAGAACTAACGAGTGTAGAATAGGTATGGGATAATTGAATGATTCTGCTTTTTAAAAGTCAACATCCTTGTACACTGTCATGGGGTGGGGAAGAAATGTGTTGAGAAGAGCAGAAAACCGCATCAGACAAGAATGTGCTTCCCCTTCCTTGCTCTACTGTGTGAGAGAGGAATTTTGTTTCCATTTCTTAAAGCTAAGGGACTAGGATGAGCTAAGAAAAAAGGATGAACTGTCCACCCAAAACTAAGGAATTTATTCCTCAAATATAACCATTTAGAGAATAGTAGCTTTTTCCACTAATTAAATTGCAGAAGGAAGGAAAGAGTGGAATATTTAGTAATAAAGAGGAAGCAAAAGTAAGTTGAAGGTCTTTATAAAACTGAGGTAATACAGAAACTAAGTTGGAACTAAATGGGTAAGTAAAATATACNATGAGATCCTTGCTGGGTACAGTAATCTGGGCTGTAGGTTATTTTCTTTCATCACTTTAAGTATGTCTTGCCATTTCCTTCTGGCTTGAAGAGTTTCTATTGAAATATCAACTGTTATACTTATGGGAATCCCCTTGTGTGTTATTTGATGTTTTTCCCTTGCTGCTTTTAATATTTGTTAATTTGATTAATATGTCTTGGAGTGTTTTGCCTTGGGTTTATCCTGTTTGGGACTCTCTGGGTTTCTTGGACTTGGCTGATTATTTCCTTCCCCATTTTAGAGAAGTTTTCAACTATTATCTCCTCAAGTATTTTCTCATGGTCTTTCTTTTTGTTGTCTTCTTCTGGGACTCCTATGATTTGAATGTTGGGTCATTTAACACTGTCCTGGAGGTCTCTGAGATTGTCCTCATTTTTTTAAATTCGTTTTTCTTTTTTCCTCTCTGATTCACTTATTTCTACCATTCTATCTTCTACTTCACTCATCCTATCTTCTGCCTATGTTATTCTACTATTTGTTGCCTCCAGAGTGTTTCTGATCTCATTTATTGCATTATTCATTATATACTGACTCTTTCTTATTTCTTCCAGGTCCTTGTTAAACCTTTCTTGCATCTTTTCAATCCTTGTCTCCAGGCTATTATCAGTGATTCCATTTTGATTTCAAGATTTTAGATCATTTTCACTATAATTATTTGGATTATTTTTTATCAGGTAGATTCCTTATCTCTTCCTCTTTTGTTTGGTTTGGTGGGCATTTATCCTTTACCTGCTGGGTATTCCTCTGTCTCTTCATCTTGTTCATATTGCTGAGTTTGAGGTGGCCTTTCTGTATTCTGGTACTTGTGGAGTTCTCTTTAATGTGGAGTTTCCTTGCTGTGAGTGAGGTTGTATAGGTGGCTTGTCAAGGTTTCCTGGATAGGGAAGCTTGTGTCAGTGTTCTGGTGAGTGGAGCTGGTTTTCTTCTCTCTGGAGTGCAATGAAGTGTCCAGTAATTAGTTATGAGATGTCAGTGGTTTTGGGTAACTTTGGGAAGCCTGTGTATTGGAGCTCAGGGCTGTATTCCTGTGTTGCTGGAGAATTTGTGTGGTATTTTTTGTTCTGGAACCTGTTGGCCCTTGGGTGGTTCTTGGTTTCAGGGTAGGTATGGAGGCATTTGATGAGCTCCTGTCAATTAATGTTCCCTGGAGTCAGGAGTTCTCTGGTGTTCTCAGGGTTTGGACTTAAGCCTCCTGCTTCTGGTTTTCAGTCTTATTTTTCAGTAGTCTCAAGACTTCTCCTTCTATGCAGCACCATTGATAAAACATCTAGGTTAAAGATGAAAAGTTTCTTCACACTGAGGGACACCCAGAGAGGTTCACAGAGTTACATGGAGAAGAGAAGAGGGAGGAGGGAGTTAGAGGTGACCAGAATGAGATGAGGTGGAATCAATAGAGCAAGCTAGTCAGTAATCACTTCCTTATGTGCACTCCCCAACTGGACCACTCAGAGATGTTCACAGAGTTATACAGAGAAGAGAAGGGAATAGGGAGGAAGGAGACAGAGGTGGCCAGGAGGATAAAAGGGGGAATCAAAAGGAGAGAGACAGATCCAGCCAGTAATCAGTTCCCTAAGTGTTCTCCACAATCTGGAACACACAGAAATTCAGAGTTGGGTAGAGAAGAGAGAGGCTAGGGAGGAGACACAAGTGACCTGGTGGAGAAAAAGGAGAGTCCAAAGGGGGAGAGAGCAGTCAAGCCAGTAATCTCGTTCCCAAGTAAAAATGAGTACTGAAGATTGGGTTCTTAAAGGTAAAAAATTGATAACAAATACAAAAAAGCAAAGATTAAAAATCTAGAGTAGAGTTTTGAATTTCAAAAATACAGTATTAAAGAAAAGAAGAAAAAAAAAGAGGAAAAAAGTCACAAAAATTATAAATATATATATATATGAAGTTTGCTTTTAAAAAATAGGGTCTTTTTTTTAAGTAATAGTAGGTTATAAAAGTGAAAATTAAAGGAGTAATGGAGAACTTAAAAATTAAAAATAATGAAAAAAAAAAGAAGATTGTAAAAATAGTGAAAATATATCTAGGACTTTCTCTGGTGTTGTTGTGGGTATTGTGGGGTCAGTTCATTTTCGGATAGTTCCTTGGTACGGATTATATTTCTCAAGATCTATAGGCCCCTTCCTATGTAGTTGGTACTAACGACAGGGTTTTAATCTATTGCACCTGTCACTTCCAAGGCGGTTCTCTCTGTTTTAGCTTCTTCTGTTTGCTGGTCTCTTCAGTGTCTGATTTCCGCCCTGACACAAAGGGGGCGGTGATGGACACTTTTTTTAGGCTCACTTGTTCAGTCGCACTGTTGGGGGGAGGGAGGGACGCTGCAAAAAAATAACACTGGCATGTGCTTGCAGTGCCTCAGCCACAGTGGGCCTGCCCCCGCTCACGGGGCATGTACCCTCTCTGCCCACACTGCACAGGCTCTAGTTTGCTCCATGAGGAACCATCCAAGGCCGGCCCTGAGCTGTGTGCACCTCCCAGGTCTAAGTCGCTCAGGTTCAAGCACTTGGGTAGTCCTCAGAGGCACAGACTCAGTTGGGCCTGCATTTTGTGCCCTTCCCAGGTCCGAGCAGCTCAGGTGATGAGGTGTTTGGCGAGCATGGTCGCTGCGACTTATCGCCTTCCCTGTCCCTGCTGCTTGGTTTTCTGGGTGTACAACCGGCGCATCTTCTCAGGTGGATGTTGACAGTCCAGAACCCCAAGAAGTCTTAGTTAGCAAAGAAGCCTGCTTACAGTTTTGTAGATAATGTCTCTCTGGGGCTGCAATTGCCCCCTTCTGGCTCTGGCTGCCTGTCACCGGAGGGGGGTGGTCTGCAGCGAGCTATCTCTGTTCAGTCCTTTGTTCTGTTCGCGGGCCTGGCGGTGTCTTAGGTTAGGGCTGGCTTTTCGCGTGGTAGTTATCCCACAGTCTGGTTTGCTAGCCCAAGTTAGTTCGCTCAGATTGCGCTTGGGGCATTCAGGGCAGATCCTTACTCTAAGCAATGCAGCCTGCTCCTCCCTGCCCAGACCCCGCTTGCTAGTGGGGGTGCAGGCGTCCGCGCTGCTTCTCCGCTGGGGGAGTTACCGCTGGGCTCGTAATCTGTGGGTTTAAATTATTTATTTATTTTTCCTCCCTGTTATGTTGCCCTCTGTGCTTCCCAGGCTCACCACAGACTCGGCAGTGAGAGTGTTTCCTGGTGTTTGGGAACGTCTCTCTTTTTAAGACTTCCTTCCCAGGACGGAGCTCCATCCCTACCTCTTTTGTCTCTTTTTTTGTCTTTTATATTTTTTCCTACTTCCTTTCGAAGACAATGGGCTGCTTTTCTGAGTGTCTGATGTCCTCTGCTGGCATTCAGAAGTTGTTTTGCGGAATTTACTCAGCGTTTAAATGTTCTGTTGATGAATTTGTGGGGGAGAAAGTGGTCTCCTCATCCTATTCCTCCACCATCTTAGGACCACTTCCTTTTTTTTTTTCTTTTTTCTTTTTTAAGTTTCACCGTGGAGAGTCATGAGATGGTATGAGAAGGTGAGGGGAGGGCTGCCTGCCTGGATACTTCTCTGAAACCTTTGTGATAGCGGTAGCATCTTTTCATGAAAATCCCAGAAGAAGCCAAAGAAGCAAGAAGAAGTGAGTGTTTTAGTTGCTCAGTCTGACTCTTTGCAACCCCATGGACTGTAGCCCTCCAGGTTCCTCTGTTTAGGGAATTCTCCAGGCAAGAACACTGTAGTGAACCAGTGATTCTTAGAATTAGTATCCCATTATCAAGAGTTTTATGTAAGACTGAGGTCCCAATGTCTTATGTATAAAAGATAAACTACAACCAAAAAAATCATGTTGAGGAGCATGAGGGGACGTCTCCCTGTTGTGGCCAAAGTGACCCACTGGCTTTTCAGGCTTATGGAATAGTTGTGTCTTGTCATGGTGTGGGTGGCTATGGGGGCTTCTAGTCGGTGAGCTTTGGGATGAAGTGACAGAAAATCTAACACGAAGGCATGGGCTGCAGCTGTCAGGAACCGTGGTGTCTTGTACTGCTGGAGTCTAGTGCTGGATGGCTGGGCAGGCTGAGGGACCTGGTGACACCTTGCTTGTGGCCTGCCCTCCTCCATGTGGCAGCTTGGTCTTCAGGTTGGCAATGAGGTGCTGGTGGTGGCAGTTCCATGGTTCACATCTGTGTAGGTCACTGTCCAGAGACAGTTCCTGTAAAAGCTTTCCTTAAAATCTGGAAGAAGTCTCCCCACAGCCCCAGGAAGCCTGATCTCTTCCTTTACTGGGCTTAAGTCAGTCACACGCCCTTCTCTTAACTACACAGTCCATGGGATTCTCCAGGCCAGAATACCGGAGTGGGTAGCCTTTCCCTTCTCCAGGGGATCTTCCCAACCCAGGAATTGAACCCAGGTCTCCCGCATTGCAGGCAGATTCTTTACCAGCTGAGCCACCAGGGAAGCCCCTTCTCTTAATTAATCACCTGCAAAGGGTTAGGGTTACCTTGATTGGTGTGGTCTAACTAGAACCCACAGGTTGAGCAGAAAGTGCATGAGGGCGGGGGCATGGAAGGCCCTGAATTAATAGCCATAATACCCACTACAGTTTTTCTTTTTCAGCTTGTTGTAGGTGTGCAGGCATTGTCAATGTGGTTGTATTTTGTTGTCTAATGTCACACAAGTGCTCCATGTCTTAGTGTACAGCTCCACCAGTCTGAGCTGCACACATTGAACTGACAACATTGTGCGCTCTGTGTGTGTGTGTGTGTGTGTGTGTATACTGAGCATAAAATCCTTCAGGTCATTTTATCTCTGGAAATGCAAGTTTTGTTGGCTTAAAAAACAGGTTAACTATAATATCATTATTAGTAATTATGTGGTAAAATACACAGTAGATGACCAGAAAGAAAAAGGCATAAGTAAGCAGTGAGAGAGCGCAGAGATGTGGGTGGGATGAAGAGGAGAGTTAGAAAAGCTCTCAGAGGCCAGGCACGCTTGAAAGTCATCAGTTTATCCTTTTATTTTCGTGGGAACCTGAGCACCCAGCTCAGAAGCCATGACTTTCCACTTGCTGGCCTGCTTCGCTGTAACTTCCCATGTGTCTGACACAGCCGAGAGGGTGTCCAGACAAAGGCTGGCTTCTGAGACAGGTCTGACATTGGGATCTGACCCCCAGGAGGGGCCACTGGCAGACAGGCAGGGGAGAGTTCGGTATCTGGAAGGGACGGCCACCACCACAGGGGCTGACATCTGGCCA
Source organism: Aepyceros melampus (assembly GCA_006408695.1). Classification (NCBI taxonomy): domain Eukaryota; kingdom Metazoa; phylum Chordata; class Mammalia; order Artiodactyla; family Bovidae; genus Aepyceros; species Aepyceros melampus. The sequence continues at coordinate 28,214 of SJXQ01000115.1, forward strand.
GAATGCAAGGCCTTGAGCGCTTAAGGTTGTCCTACTTTCTGTGGCCGCACCGTGGAAAGCCTGAAATGCAGACTGGGGGGCTCTGCACTTGTTTCTCTCAATTGGTGGTGGCTCCGACTGGCTCTTTTCAGGAAAACCAGATTCCCTGCTTAGAGCTGCAGAGGAAGGGGCTGCTCGTGGGCTAGTACCTCTGAGAAGCTGCACTGGAACTGGAATCCTGCTCAGAAAGGAGGTGCCATTTGTGCTGACTCCCACCCCTTTACTGCGGCAGTAAATTATTCCTCTTTAAAAGACAGCTTCCAGGCAAATCAGTTCAAGTCATCTTGGTCTGTGTGGGCAAGAGGGCTATTATCAAGCACTGGTTGGAGATCCCAGTGCTCCTTAAATTGACACTTGACAAGCACTTGATGGAAACAGAGGTGCTGGGGGAGTTTGTGTAGCACCTTGCGTTCAGCTGTCGGAGCCCAGCGACGCTGCAGTGGTTTGGACAAACGTCTTTCAGGAAATAGGTGTGGTCTCCTGGAAGTCAGCACCCAAGCCCTCCTGTATCCCAAGCCAGACAACTGTGGCACCTTAACTCTCAGAGTGGCAACATTTGTTTTCTCTCCAGCTGTCATCATAACTGATTCCTTCCAGATCCTGAGAATGTTATTCTGTTCTTAGGTTTCTACTTGCTTTAAGATCTCCAGAAAAAGTAGGCCTTCCTTTTTAGCTCCGCTGTCTTGTCTGTTTATGTTTGGGTGCTTTAAGGAGGTAGAAAGAGTAGCAGAAGTAACAAATCCTGGAAAAGTCACAAATGCTCAAGGAATTTCAAGATACTCTTGTAGAAGTAATATTTGGTTTAAAAAAACACACACAGAAAAATTTTTTTAAATGCTGGGCTAACTCCTTAGGTTTCTTCCTGGATTCTTTTTGTGGTACCATAAAGAATTACCAGTGCCTTTATCATTCCCCAACACATAGTAGGTGTTCAACAAATGTTTGTTGAATGAATCCATGGACATTTCTGCGTGGAAATTAAGCCTCTCCTCCCATGTTAAAGCATCTCCCTTCCCCTCTCTGAGCTAGGCAGGTCCTGTGGAGATTGTAAGAAGTTCTTAAAGCAGAACAGCAAAGGCAAATATTCAAGCAGATTGGAAAGTTGAAAGCAAAAGCCCCTTAAGCCCACTCCTGCCCACTCAAATGTAGTGGTAAGGATCTCTGCAGAATCCAGTACTTTAAGAGGACTAATTTATCACAATAGCAAAATTATAGAATGGGAAATTGCAGAATATCTTTCTTCCCCTCTACCTCTCCTTCCTCCTCTTCCCCTCCCCCACTCCTCTCTTTTATAAAAACGTATTGAGTGTTTTTAGGGTTGAGTGCTGGAGATAGAGTGGTGGATAAAGCTGCCGTGGTATCTGCCTCGTTGTTCAGTCGCCAAGTCCTGTCTGACTCTTCACGACCCCATGGACTGCAGCATGCCAGGCTTCCCTGTCGTTCACTATCTCCTGGAGTTGGCTCAAACTCATATGCTTTAAGTCAGTGATGCCATCCAACCATCTCACCTTTTGTAGCCCCCTTCTCCTACCCTCAATCATTCCCAGCATCCAGGGGCTTTTTCAGTGAATCGGTTCTTCGAATCAGATGGCCAAAATACTGGAGCTTCAGCTTCAGCAACAGTTCTTCCAGTGAATATTCAGAGTTGATTTCCTTTAGGATTGACTGGTCTGATCTCCTTGCTGTCCAAGGGACTCTCAAGAATCTTCTCCAGCACCACAGTTCGAAAGTATCAATTCTTTGGCTCTCAGCCTTCTTAGTGGTCCAACTCTCACATCTGTACATGACTACTGGAAAAATCATAGCTTTGACTGTATGGACCTTTATCAGCAAAGTAATGTCTCTGCTTTTTAGACTCTGTCTAGATTCATCATAGCCTTTATTTCAAGGAGCAAGCATCTTTTAATTTCATTAAAAGACCAGTCACCATCTGCAGTGATTTTGTAGTCCAAGAAAATAAAATCTGTCATTATTTCCATTGTTTCCCCATCTATTTGCCATGAAGTGATAGAACCAGATGCCATGATCTTTGTTTTTTGAATGTTAAGTTTTAAGCCACCTCTTCCACTCTCCCCTTTCACTTTCATCAAGAGGCTCTTTGGTTCCTCTTCACTTTCTGCCATAAAGGTGGTGTCATCTGCATATCTGAGGTGATTCATATTTCTCCCCACAATCTTGATTCCAGCTTGTGCTTCATCCAACCTGGCATTTTGCATGATGTACTCTGCATAGAAGTTAAATAAGCAGGGTGACAATATACAGCCTTGGCATACTCCTTTACCAATTTGGAACCAGTTCATTGTTCCATGTCCGGTTCTAACCATTGTTTCTTGACTTGCATACAGATTTCTCTGGAGGCAGGTAAGGTGTTCTGGTATTCCCATCATTTTAAGAATTTTCTGCAGTTTCTTGTGATCCACACAGTTAAAGGCTTGAGCGTAGTCAATGAAGCAGAAGTAGATGTTTTTCTGAATTCTCTTGCTTTTTCTATGACCCAGCAGATGTTGGCAATTTGATCTCCGGTTCCTCTGCCTTTTCCAAATCCAGCTTATACATCTGGAGGTTCTTGGTTCATGTACTGCTGAAGCCTTGCTTGAAGAACTTTGAGCATGCTCTTTTTAGCATGTGAAATGAGTGCAATTGTATGATAGTTTGAACATTCTTTGGCCTTGCCTTTCTTTGAGATTGGAATGAAAACGGACCTTTTCCAGTCCTGTGGCCACTGCTGAGTTTTCCACATTTGCTGGCATATGGTCTCTCCATGTAGCTTAAAGGCCAGTGTGTGTGCATGTGTGTGTTTATGTGTGTTTGCAGGAGGGTAGTCTGTGGTGTGAGCCTGCTGCATAATTGATTAAGGCCAACACGAACACTTTGTGTGCTGAGGTCTTGTCTCCCAAATCTTCAGGATCCTTTGGTGAATTGATTTTCACACCACTTAGAGTTTTTCCTTTTTCTTTCATGTAAAATATATCTGTTTCTCTCTGTGTACACTATGATGTGGTTAATTTATAGCAGTTGATTAATAACTCACTGGATTGGCCAATATTCCATTTGGTTCACTTTTGTGGTTATATCATAATATAAATAGCAGTTGTGTGAGGCAGACGATCACTATAGGTTTTCTCCTTTCTATCCTTGACATGCAGGTAGATTGCATTTCTGCTCTCCTTTGATTAAGCAGGGCCAGGAGACAGTTCTGGCTAATGGAAGAGGGGGGAAATGTTATACATCGCTTCCAGATCTGGCCTCTAGACCTTTTGTAAGATTCCCCAAGTGCTTTTTCTTTTCCTTTGTCTCCCAGCTGGAGAGAAAAAGTTTAGTGGAGGATGATGAGGCTCTAGGCTCAGTTGTTAGCTGCCTATTTTTGTTAATAAAGTTTTATTGAAGCAATCATTCATTTGCCTATGTATTATCTATGGCTGCTTTTACACTACAAAGGCCCTGGTGAGGAGTTGCAGCTGAAACTCACACTCTGCTAAGCCTAAAATGTTTACTTTCCAGCCCTTAAAAAAAAATGCCATTTTTAGGGGATGACAGAGCCCATGAATGAGATCAATCTGGGTCTCAAAATGACAGTGGGGTGCAGGATCTTTCTTTCCCATCTTCTAGGCCAACTTGCATTATTGACTATGACATAAGAGATAAATAAACCTTTTTAAAAAAAATTATTTTTCCAGTTTTATTGACATACAGCAGTGTATAAGTTCAAGGTAGTTACTTAACTTATATACATCATGAAATGACCACCACAATCAGCCTTGTTAACATTCATCATCTAATATAGATTAAAAAAAAGAAAAATGAAAAAAATTTCCCATGTGATGAGGAATCTTAGGTTCAACTCTCTCCACAATCTTCACATGTAGCATATAGTCATATTAACAACCGTCATCACGCTTATTTGGCTTCCTGGGTGGCTCAGATCTGCCTGCAGTGAGGGAGGCCAGAATTGATTCCTGAATCGGGAAGATCCCCTGGAGAAAAGAATGACTACCCAGTCCAGTATCCTTACCTGAAGAATTCCATGGACAGAGGAGCCTGGTGGGCTACAGTCCATGAGATGGCAAAGAATCAGACATGATTGAGTAAATAACCCTTGCACTTGCACTTGGGTTAAACCATATTTTGTTTTTTTTTTTTTTTTTACTAGCATTATTTACCTAATAAAATATGTGATTTACATAATAAAAATGAGAGCTAACATTTATTGGGCATTTTTATTAGGCACTGTTCTACATGTTTTTAACTATTCTATGTGTTTCTGTTCTCAAAACAAACATGAAGAATCTACTCTTACTGATGTTTTAAAATGAGGAAATGAAAGACTATGTCATTTGTCCAGGGATTCATTTGGTCAGAAAGGAGCTAGAATTCATACCTAGGAAGCTTGGCTTCAGCATTATGGCTCCAAGCCTATCTTTTTTCCTTCATATTTACATAATTCACATCTCCAAGTTTTTTCTGAGAGTCTATCTTATTTGAGTCTCACCACAGACTTCTATAAGACAGGTTATATTATTATTGACAATGTAATTACAGAATATATTTATTAGCAAATATTGTATTAAATAGTAGAAATTATATAATAATTATTATCATTGTTCAGGAGAGGAAACTGACCTAGAGAAATGACTTGCTAAAGCTTGCTTGACTAGCAGATGGCAGAACTGTATCCTGAGGCCTGAGCTGCTGACACCAATTTGAAGTTACGTGTCTTCCTTGGGTCTCGGTTTCCATTTGAAATACACCAACCTGTCAAATGCTCTTGTGCATTAGCCCATCCTTGAACGGTCAGCATAACAACATGGACATATGGAGAGGGATGTGGGACGGGCAAAAACAGATGTCAGTCTAGGGGAGGATGGAGTTTTGCAGGGAGTGGAGGTGGGTCAAGGAACTCATCCTAGATGTTTTTTGATACTTCAGTTCATGATGCAGACTCAACGTGAGTAAAAAGGGCACTGTCCTACCTCTGGACCTTTAACATCCTAATTCATCCAAGATATTACTTCTTATCCACTTGGCACCATCTCTCAGGACTATTTGCTGCCCTTAGGACAGTGTTACTCAAGACTTGATTCCTGGGGTTGGACAGGATGAGGTTGTGCTTATTAAGACTGCAGATTCCTGAACCCACCTAAGATCTATTGCATGAGAATCTCTGGAGGAAGGTCCCAGGAAGCGGCATTTTAAAATCAGCAATGTAGATGCTTCTGATGTACACTAAGGCTTGAGAATCACAACCCTGGGAGGTTACTACAAGTGAACAATCCAGCTTTTACTCCTCCTTTGTGGTCAGTAGCAAGCTGGCTCAGATAAGAATCCCTAGATTAATATCTATCACTGAACCAGGAATGTTCCTCTCTGAGTAGGTGGGTGAGGATGAGGAGTAGGGTCATTGCCTGCCTTTTGTTTCGCTGGACAGAAAGCCCATTAAGTATGTCAGTTCTCTTCCCTAGAGCATCATTTTTAGAAAAGAACTCAGGATGGTATCTCAGTTGTGTAGTATTTTTATAAGTGTTTTCCTCTTGTGAGTTCTCATTCCTTACTGTTGGGATGGGGACCCTTTTGCCCTCTCCCTGCCCAGGGCAGACAAAGGGTGCGGGGCTCGGGTATCTCAGGTCTAGCTACAGGACATTTGTGTGCCTCCCAGTCACCTTTTCTGCCCATCAGCTCCCTTTCTGTTCACCGTCTCCCAGCCTGTGCTGCTTGGTGGTGTATCCAGGGCTAACTTCCTCCTTGCTCAACTCAAAACCTTCACGGTTTGAAGGCAATACGTTCACAAGAGCACTGTGACTTTGTTGACTTCTTGATGTATCCGTTTCTCAGAAGGTGACTGGAAGGTGTTCATGTTCTGGAAGAATCAGAAAGTGAGGGGTGGGAGTGGAATGGGCATGAACCCAATGAGAGGATGATGCATGTCTTCAACATGGTGGACTCACTGTTGGGTCTGAGAGGCAAGGGCATGCCAAGGGGATGCACGGGCCATTATTACTAAAGCAATCAAAGATAGATGGATAAAATTAAAACTCTTTCAAAAAGTATATGTATATATTTTAAAAATATATTTAATTTATTAAATATATTTTTATTTATTTAATTTATGTATTAAATTTAATTTATTTAAAATATATTTATTTATTTTTGCCACACCACTCAGTATGTGGGATCTTATTTCTCCGACCAGAGACTGAACTTTTGCCCCCTGCATTGGAAGTGTGGAGTCTTAACTGCAGAACCACCAGGGAAGCCCCTAAAATTAAAACTCTTGATGGTCCAAAGAGTTTGTTCTTTTTGGGAGGAAGATCTTGACTTTGGCTCTGCGGGGAGAGAGGGGAAAAGGTTTCAGAGGCAGGCAGGAGTGTGGACCACTGGCTCGAGCATCTTCGTCAGTACAAGGTGCTTGGGGGTAGGAGTGGAAAGGACAGTCCTTACTCTGCTTCCCTATGTGGCCTGACAAACAAGGGGAGACAAATAAGTTTAATGGGGCTTACAAATGTGTGCCTAAACCTTCTTCCTCCTCAGGATCACCATAATTTAAGATCCCGTACCTTGCATACCTTCCTGGGTCGGGAAGATCCCCTGGAGAAGGAAATGGCAGCCCACTCCAGTATTCTTGCCTGGAAAATCCCACGGACAAAGGAGCCTGGTGGGCCACGGGATCGTAAGAGTTGGACACGACTGAGCGACTAAACCACCACCACCACCACCTTGCATATTAGTCAAACCAACAAAGAAAAAGAAGAGAAGTAAGTGGAAGGCAAGTTTAGAGGAGTAAGATAGGTGTCCTCGGGGCTTTCATGAGCTCATTCTTGAGCCATTATCGCAGAGCAGCAGGGCCTGTTTTCCTTCCCCTAGAGCCTGGGGGTGGGCCCACAGGACAGAAACTTTGCCCTCAGGAAGCTTCTCACTTGATGTGTCCACCCTCCGTTCTGTCTTGTGGCTCTCTATCCTCTCTCTCTTTTGCTACTCTACAGAACTTGTGGACACAGACTAAGTGGCCGTGATGGTGTCCAAGAGGTCCACTTGAAAAAGTTTACAAAACTTCACCAATAAAGTTTTATCAGAACCCAGTCACACACATTCATTTACTTATTATCTGGTTGCTTCAGGCTACAACTGCAGAATTTGAGTATTTGCAAGAAAGATTACATGGCCTGCAACATCTGAAATAATTACTATCTGGTCCTTTTACAGAAAATGTACCTGTCCCTCTAGATCTAGAGGTCTCACACTGGCTTTAAGTGCTTAGCCTTGAAATGACGTACATCCTCCGCTCGCAACTCACAGGTCAGCATGGTCACATGATCCACAGGGGGCCCGGATGTGCATCCTACCACGTGCCCGGGATGGGGATAATAACCAGACTATTTGACTAACAGTTATCAGTGACCGCCACGTGACCCCGTGGACTGTAGCCCATCAGGCTCCTCTGTCCACAGAGTTCTCCAGGCAGGAACCCTGGAGTGGGTTGCCATTCTCTTCTCCAGGGAATCTTCCCAACCCAGAGATTGAACCCAGGTCTCCTGCATTACAGGCAGATTCTTTCCTGTTTGAGCCACGAGGGAAGCCCTCATTAGTGACCACAACAGTCTCCTATGTGAGGAACTTAGTACTAGGGTCTGGATATAGAAAGATAAATCCAGACAAGATCTCTGATCTCCAGGTATTCAAAGAATGCCAGAATTTGGGGGCTGGGAGAAAAGCTAAGTATAGAGTAGATTCAAATGTCCTTCCCTGGAAGAGGCAGACTCTGTCTGGTCTAAATTTCCTGAGATGAAAGATGTTTTCTCAGCTCAATGATAGCCAGAGCTGGGGACTGGCCAGCTTGGCAGGCAGTGGGGGCGACAGATTCCCATGATGAACATTTATATCAATAATAGAAGGGTTGTTTAACAGGAATTCTTAAAGGAAAGATGAGATAATTTCATGTTTTGATATTCGTAAAATTGATTCCGTTGAAGCAGGAGCTCTGTGATGCATATTCTGCTGCTGTAATTTTGGCAAAAGATTTGAGTCAACTTGGCAGAGTGGCTGGGAAGGGGGAATCCAGTGGGGAGGGAGAGGGTGGGCCAGGAATCAGAGACAAGGGGCCAGGTCCTTGGTGGGAGCTGGGAGGGTGGTCCGGGAGCCTCTGCCAAGCGGGGACATGAGGAAGGTTCTCTCGGCTGCAGAGAACCCAAGGCTGCTTGGGCTTCTGGTGGTGCTAAAAGCCTGCGGAGAGAGAGGGAGCAGCCAGGGAGGGGTGTATGCATGTGTGTGGTGGGGGAGAGACATTTAAACATTGTAGGAATGAAGGATAAATTTAAAATCCATCAAGCAGAGTTGAGACAGGATGACAACGTGAGGAACATGAATCACTCTTTCTAGGGACCCACCCAACTGTGTGCAGGATTGGAAATGGATTTTCCCCTTCATTTTTCCTCTCCTGCAAGCTTATCTGGGACCCTTTATCTCCCCCGCCCTTGCCCTCTTGACCTAGCTTGATGGCTGAGTACCTAAGGCTGGTTAGCCCATCCCCAGGGCCTCCTGCTCTGTGTCTCTGAGCTGTTGGGTGTGGTGCTAGCAGGGCTGGGATGACCAGCCTACGTGCTCGAAATGCAGGAGACAAATGAGGGAGATACCTCTGGCCCACTCCTCAGGGAGGTCAGGGTCTATTTGACACTCACATCAGGCTTGATGCACTAAAATCATCCTGCCTTTTTTTTTTTTGGCTGCACCTTGAGGCACATGGAATCTTAGTTCCCCAACCAGGAACAGAACCTCACCCCCCACCCCCGCAGTGGAAGCACGGAGTCTTAACCACTGGACTGCCAGGGAAATCCCCATCTTGCTTTTTCTACCTGCTTCCTTAATGTAATGAGGAGGGGGTTGAAGGGGCATTTATGGATTGTGCTTCATGGGTTAGAGGCAGTGTGATCAATATAGTGGTAAAAAACTGTGAGTTAAATTTAAAACCTGAGCTCTTTCCTAGCTCTTTTATTTCTAGTATGACGAGTCTGAGCAAGCTCTTTCTCTCTCTGGACCTCACCTGTAAAATGATACGGCTCGCTCATTAAGACTCCTGTCCATTTTAATATTCTCAGTTTTTGTGATTTGCGATTTGGTATGCAGTCCAGACTGTGGAAGGCGGAGCAGGGTCTGGGAAGATGCCTCCCCTGGGGGCCCAGCCTAGCCCTCAGTCCATCACAGATGCTCACTAAGCCCTGGATTAGTGATGTGGATACCTGGGCTCCTCCCAGTGTGTAGACCAAACGGCACTTTTTGGAGCCACAGGGGCATGTTTGTGCCAGCTGTGCCACTAGGGGTGTGGTTTGGAACATGGGTGGAGAAGAGGCTGGGAATCACTGGTGTTGGGCTCTTGGCTGGGAGGGAAACAGGAGGTAGAGGTCTGGAAAGGCTGGTAAGTTCAGGTTCTCTCAATTCAGGACTGTCGCTCAGACCTCACACTTGCTATAGGAACTCTTTCTAAGTCCTTCAGGTTCCCTAAATCCTCTCTGCGCATGCTCTCCCTAAAAGCCGGTTATCTTCTCCTTTTCCTCACCCAGCAAACCCTGCTTGCAGCCAGCCTGAGGGTCACTTCCTCCACAAAGCCCACAAGTGGGCTGAGGGGACACGCACATGAGCTCACATAGCCATCAGCCCCACCTCAATCACAGCACATCAGGCTGTGTGGTCAAATTCATGTTCATCCTGTTCCTCCAAGGAGGAGGATGTGGGCTAAATCCAGCTCATCTTGGCGTGCCCAGCACCAGACTCGTGGTTAGCCCTGTCGGTGTTGATTGAATGAGTGTCTCACAGAGGCAAATCTGGCCACATCTTCCCTCGCATGGAAGAGGAAAACCAGTCTCAAGGGAGCCGGCCAGCACACCTGATTCCACACAGGCTCCTCAGACCCTGCTCGAAAGAGCTTAAGAAAGTGAGGAAGGGACCGTCTGGGGGACCCAGTCTTCATCAATAATGTGCACCAACAGAGAGTATGAGAGTTAGGGGAGCAGGTGGTGGGTGGGTTCCCCAGAAAAGCCGGGTCCTGGGGAGAGGGGTAAGGAGATTCTTTCACCACGGACAGGCTGGGATGGCCAGCTAGATGTCAAGGTGGGGCTGAGAAGGACAGTCTTTGGCATCTTTCTCACAGCACCCTGAGACATTGATCACCGTTGCCTATAATTATGCCTTTAACTTCTGCTCCCTGTGCCAGACTGAAGTTCACGGGGCAAAAATCAAACCTGCTTCTCTTAACTCTAGACACCCAGCACCTGGCACACAGCGTGGTCCACAGGGGATGCTCCCAAGTTCAACCATCATTTATTGCCAGCACCTGGCACACAGCCTGCTCCAGGATGGGTGCTCCGGAGTGCCACAGTCATTTATTGAGAGCCAACTGTGTGCCAGTTTCTGGGCCAGGCCAGACGCCTTGCCCCAGAGGACAACGTCATTAACCTCTTTCTCTTCTCTATCTCCCTCGTGCCCACCCCTCCCCTCCCTGCTCCCTGACCCCTTCTCTCTCTCCCACCTCCCGG
>SJXQ01000115.1:39769-100388 GCA_006408695.1 Aepyceros melampus
CCCAATCCATCTCACTAACCAGCCACAGGCTCCTGGAACCTCACGGAGGTCTAAGGACTCTAAGGACGTCCCAAGAGCCGCTCCCCACTCTTCCCGCTCCCCAGTCCCCTCCCAAGCGCATCTAGTTTACCAAGAGCCTGGGCATCAGGACCTGGGGGCTGATTCACACTCCAAGCTTTCCTGAAAAGAGGAGCTCTGTAAACCATGAAGAATCTATCAAAATGTGAAGCACCTATCTCGTTTTTCCCTCTGGAGTTGCTGCTAACCCTCCGCTTTCTGGTGTATTATTGAGTAAATGATTTTATTTGGGGCAAGTGTTCAGTGGATAGAAGAGATTGACCAAGATTCCAACCTCTCCCTCCTTCCCACCCCGACTTTGTTTCTTTTTGGGTAGAGTCAAAGGATTTATGTTCTGTCTTGGGCCACGTTTACCCTGACTGATGCTTATTGAGAACTGAGATTTTATTCCTTGGAGTCATAAATTAAAGGAAGATAGTATTTCATTTAATTCTCAGTGACACCAGATTTACATCCCACCCAGGGACTTTGATTGGTCCTTCTGACGCCAGTGTTTATTCTACCTGTTTATTAACATACGTCCTGAGGTTTGTACGTCTTTATCTCTTCTTGCCTTGGACTGAGTTAGTAGATGTTAGGCTAGGTGTTTTTTTTGATAGTGCTGGTCATGGTGGAATTTTCCTCCCTGGTTTTGGTGGACATCCTGGATGGTGCAAATGGGGGCAGATGGAGGTGATCCCTGGTGTTGTTTTCCTATAAATGTTAAATGTTCGTTAGCTCATTCATTCGGTGACATGTGCCAGGCTCCTGGGGTTCAGAGAGGAAGTGGGTACCCAGCACTTAACAGACCTTCTCTCCTGTTGATCACTTAACCAGTGTGTTAGCCTTTAAGACCTCACATAGCTCTCTAAGTGCCAGTGACATTCTAAGCACCTTACCTGTATTAACTCATATGACTCCTCATCCTTGCTATGAGGTAGTACAATTATTGTCCACATTTAACTACAAGGCACAGGGAAGTTAAGTGATTCTCCCCAGATAATTATCACGGCATTGTAACTGTGGTTTGAGGTTCATTAGTGATTTGTACCCTGGAAGTCTGGTTTTAGAATACATGCCTCTAACTTCAAAGGCACAGTGCCTTTTATTTTAGGCTCATGGTACTTAACTGCTGATCTCAAACACCCATTGAGGTGTCATGGCAAGAGCACTGGCCTAGGGGTTGAGACTTGGGTCTGATTCCCAGGGTGGCCTTGTAGGTGATAAGTCATCTCATCGTGGCTCTGAAAATTGAGTGGGAGGAAGTAGATGACCATTTGAATATGGTCCATCTCCGCTAGTTGATATATATTTTTTTCATAATCAGAAGTACTATACTTTTATGCATCCTGATCATGTCTTCTTAGGCGGATGCTGAACAGCTTGAGGGCAGAGACTTGTCTTGCACATTCTACATGTCACTCAATGCCTGCCGTAGGACCTAACTCAAGAATTCCTACAATACTCACTGAAAAAGTCACTTCACCATGCCTGGGAATATGTGAATAAGTCTTAGGTTTGGTAGTTGGAGGGTGGAGTGGCAGTGGGAATCAGAAGAGACTGTGCTTTCATCAGGGCAAACCCATGAAAAGGTGAAATAGGGCAGCACACCCATAGCTTGGGGACATATTAGCCTTTAAGAGTAACGGTAGAGGAGGAACTCACCAAAGAGGTCAGAAAGAGTGGCCAGGGTGGTAGGCAAAAAGCCAGAGGACACAGGGACAAAGAAGTGAAAAGAAGAGTGTGTTCAGCAGGAAGGAGTCTTCATCTGTGCAAGATTTTCTAAAAGGTCAAATAAAATGAAGATGGAGAAGGAATCCGTGGGTTTTGGCAATACAGAGGTGGCCTTCATGGGAACAGTTTCAGGAGGATGATGGGGACAGGACCCAGTAGGAGTGTGTTGCAGAGACAAGGGGGAGGTGATAGAGACAGTGGCATGGCCCCAGACTCCCTGCTTCCCAACACTCACAGCCATCACTGCAGCCTGTGGGAGATCTCTGTGATTAATACCACTAAGCCTTTGTCCTCACCACAAACTCCCTCCCTGAAAGGCCCTGTGCATGCCTTAGTCTGACCCACTTCCCGTTCCTTCCCCACTTCCCAAACCCTGATATCGCGCTGGCTAGGACTCATGTTCCATCAGCAACAGGAGCCTTCTCTGGACATTCCCTTTGCCTCCTGTTCTGCTTGGACCCTGCCTCTCCCCCAGGAATGCTACTCGACCTGCAGCTGTGTCACGTGGCGGCTGTCTTCCCTCCCATACTGCTTGGCACTCTTGAGCCTGGAGGTGGGGTCGGTGTCTCCCTGCTTGCCATTGTTGCTTCCAGACTATTATTCCTCATGCCTGTATTAAAATGCCAGTTTGGAGCTGATGGCATCAGACACCACCACCAGCTACTCCTTCCCTGTGCATCTATCTGCAGACTCCCAGGCACTCTCCTTCATCCCTGAAGGTTTTAGCTCTTGCTTACTGCCTTTCTCCCCATCTTTTCTCCTGCCAGCAGTCCTTGGTTAGTTCCATATCTACTTCAATGACCCTTCTTCTACCCTGGCCTCTTGGTTCCTTAACCTCTTCTACCTGATGGTTTAACTCGACATTTTCGGCTGGCCTCATTTCCTTGGTCAGTGTGGACCAGGTCATAACTGCACTGCTCCATGATCTCAATTTCAAACATCCTACTGCTTGACTACCCTCTCTTTTCTGTCCGGTTCCCTCCCTCTGGTGCTCCAGTCCCCAGATGCTTTAATCTTACTGGCATCCACAGACATTTGATCCTATGACTTGGTCACTGCCCCTTCCCCAACCATATCCTCACTTCCTATCTTATCAAATTAAATTCCATTGTAAGCACCAAAAATACTCTCCAGAGAAAAATAGTGACATTGCATTTGAGGTCTCCTACCTTCTCAAGACTTTCTCCTGCCAGCTTCCAAGGTAGAGCCAATCAGCAGCCAAGGGCAAGGAAGCTGGATGCCTCCCAAGCTGGTCAGCAGCCTACTTCATGCTTCCCATCGTTATGATCACTTCCTTGTTTTCACTCTCAACTTCCTTTACCCTCTGGTGTTCCATTATATGGGTCTGGCAAAACCCCAACCCTGCCTCAATCTTGCTTGCCATCTCTTCTTCACCTGCACTTGGACAGTCAAATGTTACTATAGCATAACTCACAGCCTTGCTCACTGGTTTTTCTGTAAATTTGTGACCCCCTCACCAAGTCCATCCTTAGTCCTGCCCAGAAATCTCACTCAGTTCAGTTCAGTCACTCAGTCATGTCTGACTCTTTGTGACCCCATGGACTAAAGCACACCAGGCTTCCATCTCCATCACCAACTCCTGGAGCTTGCTCAAACTCATGTCCATAGAATCGCTGATGCCATCCAACTGTCTCATCCTCTGTCACTCTTCTTCTGCCTTCAATCTTTCCCAGCATCAGGGTCTTTTCCAATGAGTCAGTTCTTTGCATCAGGTGGCCAAAGTATTGGAGCTTCAGCTTCAGCATCAGTCCTTCCAGTGAATATTCAAGACTGATTTCCTTTATGAAATCTCACTACTTTTCCTTTTTTATCTACCCTCATACTCTTTTAGAGATGATTTCACACACTCTTTCATTTATACTCAAATCCCAACATCTCCTTATAAGCCAGCTTATTCTTAGCTCATGACCACAGTTACTTCCCACTTCACGGGAAAATAGCAGCAATCAAAGAGGCTGGCATGAACTCTGGTCTGCAGTGGCCACCCTCTGCCTCTAGGCCCCTGTCCAGGCCGTCCCTCTTGTTTCTGTGACACACTCTGCATCCAGGCCGTCCTTCTTGTTTCTGTGGACTCGCCCCTTGTAACGTTCCATGTGGAGGTTCAGTGCCCGCATCAAGCATGATGAGCCTCTTTGCAGTACACTCTGCCTCTCATTTTTCTCCTACAGTTAGTCCCCTCTGGAACCCATTCCAATCAGGCTTTTGTCCCAAACAAAGCTCTTACCATGCTTGTGTGGTCCTCCACTTTGCTAAATCCAGTGGACAGTTCTCCATGTCATCTTCTTTGATGCCCGTGGCAGCAGAAGCAGCATTTGATCATTGCCATTCTCTCTGAACCTTTTCTCTTTCCACCTTGGCCAGTTGCTCCTTAGTCTCTTTGACTAGTTTCCTCTTCCTTTTCCCAATCTCTAAACACTGAAGGGCCCAGGGCTCCACCCCCCTTCCCAATGCTATTCCCTAGTGATCTCTTCCAGCCCCCAACCCTTAGTTACCATAATATACTGGTGAATCCCAAACGTCCATCTGCAGCCAGGACCCCTCCCCTGAATTTTCTAAATTTACTTTTAATTCTTTTTACCTTTAAAAATATTTATTTATTTGGCTGCGCCAGGTCTCAGTTGCAACACACAGGATCTTTTGTTGCGGCTTGTGGGATCTAGTTTCATGACCAGGGATCAAACCCAGGCCCTCTGCATAGGGAGTGCGGAGTCTTAACCATTGGACCAACAGGGAAGTCCTCCTTCCCTGATTTTAAATGCTACCCACTTAGCATCTTCTCATGTGTCTGTAGGCATCTCAAGGCCAGGACGTCCAATGGCAAAATATCAACTTTCCCCCAAACCTGCTTCTCCTATGTTCTTCCCTGTCTCAGTCAATGGAACCTATACTCTTTCTGTGGCTGAGACCAGAAATGTTGGAATCTAGATTTCTCTCACACTGAAACCTGATGCTTGCCAATCCCTGGTGACTTCCCCTGGAAAATGTAGCAGATCACATTTCTGTCTCCCACTGTCTCTCTGGTCCAGCATTATTTACTAGTTAAATTAACTAATTTAATAAAATTGAAATTTTATTTTAATTTTTTTATTCCATAAATACTTACATGGTACTTACTAGCTACCCAGCACTGTTCTAAACACTTTATTCATTTAAACCTTTTAATTGAATAAGGCTGGTACTGTTAACAGCCCCTGATTTGCTGTTGAGTCACAGAAAATTTGAGTAACTTTCCCAGGATGATAACTGCACCCCCCTCTTAACCAGTCTCCCTGCTGGAGCCTAGTGGACTAGGTGACTCAGCAGGAGTCACCCCCACTGCAGTGAAGGGTCCTTTTTGTTCTTTAAAAAAATGATTTACAAAGGAGTTGGAAAGATAATGCATAGGGTTTCCATGGAAGAGTCGTTGGTCCTCTGCTCAGAACCTTCTCGTGGCTTCTCAGCCCACAGAGCAAACCCCAGTCCTTAGCACAGTCTACCTGGCTCTGCATGACCTCCCTCCTGGCCCTCGACCTTGACTTCTCCCCAACAAAGACACACGGGCATCTTTGGCTTCATCTCTGAACCTCTCCTCCCTTCGTCTGTTCCAGCTGTGTTGTCTCAGGCCTTTCCTTGACCCCACATCACTGTAGGGTGCTCGCCCTGGCTGTTCCCTCTGCCTGGAGTACTCTTTCCCTACAGATCTGATCGGTTCAGCCCCCACTCCACTGAGCACTCTGTTCGGAGAGCCCTTCCTGACCCCTCTCTATAGAGTTGCCTCCCCAGAGTCACCCTATCTCTTTATTATGCTTTAGTTTTCATCATAGCCTTTACTATTGTTTTCCCAACACACACGTTATGCACAAAAGTGCACATACAAACACATAGAGACACACACACACACACACACACACGTATTTGTGTATGTCTGTCTCCCTGCACTGAAAGGTAAGCTTCTTGAAAGTGGAGACTTTGTTTATTTTCAGTGTATAGAATAATGTCCCATGTGTAGTTGGCTCATAATAACTGTTTGTTGAATGAATGATGAGAGAAATGCACCGAAAGGAATCGATACCTCTTCCAATTAGCTAGCTTCCAGGGAGAGAGGCAGCTGAGTTCTCTGGGTCAGCTGTGTGGTTGTGCAGGTTGTTGACTGTACAAGGCCCTCCAGTTGAACCATCAGCAGAGGAAGTGGGGAGTCTGTTCCCTGCCCTCCCTCAGGGCTGCTCAGGACCCTCTGTCTATGGTGCACCTTGGAGAGATGGAGCCTTCTCTTCTCTCTTGTCCTGACTTATATTTCACAGACAGGCTCCTGCTGGCACCAGGACAGGGCAGCCTGGTCTGTTGCAGGGCATAGATTTGCTGTAGTAGGAAATTAGGAAGGATTCCTTGCCGGCGGCCCTGCCGGCTTTCTGCTCCTCCCCAAGCTCCAGCCCCTTCCTAGGCCCTGGCCACCACCTACACAGCTGACAGCCCACACCACACACACTGCCAGCTTTTACCAATCCCGCCTTCTTGGCACTGACTCTGGACTCTAGTGATGCACGACGCTGACTAGAAACCAACCTGGGCAGTTTCCAGCATGCATTTTTGGTCTTGCCTGGGAGAGCCAGATGCTGGGAGGGGACGTAGAAAGGGTAGGAGGAGACTTCAAGGAAAAGATATCCATTTTCCTGAGGACAGACTGTAGGTGATTTGGATGAAGCAGATTTTCTTGTGTAGAATTTTATTTCCCAAAGAACCTATTAAAAAACTTCCTCGGGCCCACTGTACAGGTTATGAGACCTTTCGGTTAACACTGTTTTATAGCTCTAGCGAGTAGGCGTGAAACCATGTGTTACTAATGCTTTAATATAGTTCCCTCCAGGTTCCAAGATGTTTTCAAACATACTGTCTCATCTGACCCTCACTATGACCCTATGAACGAGCTACTGTTATTCCTAATTTACATAAGGGAAAAGCGAGCCGCACAGTCAGAGGTGGTGTCAGGTCAAAGAACCCAAGTCTTCACAGCCACTGCCCCTAGTGATGGAGCACTGACTCTATGCTGTGCATGTTATTTATTCCAATGGAAATCGTAAGTACTGTTATAAAGAGTGGAAACATTTCATATGGGACTATTATTGCATATGGAGGTGGAAGAAAGGAAATTGTGTGTAAGTTTCAAGTCTACGTAGGTTGCTGCAACTTATTCTATGAAGACAGAAGAGGTATTTCCATAATCATAGTACTTATTGCACTACATTGCAATTGCCTGTTTACATGTCTGTCTCCCCCACCAGACTGTATAGAGCAGGGATGTCTGTCTGACGCCCATTGTGTCTCCATCACTTAGCACAGTGCCTGGCATGTAATAGACTCTTAACGACATTTGCAAAATGAAAAAAAAGGAAAGAAGTGATTTGCACACTGGGAAAGTCCATCTGATGAGGTTAGGTTGGTTGTCCGGAGTCTCACAGCTAATCAGGTGTCACACCAGGCCCTCTGACTTCAAGGAAGCCCATCTTGTTCCACGGAGGCATTCCACCTGCTTTAGTGTCTCCTGCAGTGACAACAAGCACAGGCAAGTGACAAGAACCCAGTTCAAACTACAGTAACTCCCCTACATACAGACCTTCAAATTGCAACAGGTTGCAAACTACAACCTGTGGTCCATCAACATCAGGCATGAGTGAAACCGCAGCTTGCCCTCCGTCTCCTATTGCTGGCGGTCCTGCAGCTCTGCCGTCTCCTGCCTCCTCTCCCTCCCTCAGTCAGTAACTCTTCCTGCCTGTTTGCTCGATGCCAGCCCCTCTATGCCAGCTGTTATGCTCTACTACTGTACTTTTCGAGGCACTATAGTATAAGATTAGAAATGTTTTATATTTTTGTGTTTTTTACCTCTTTTTTGTGTGAGAAGTATTATAAACCTGTTACAGTACAGTACTGTATGGCTGATGTGTTCGTTGGCTACCTGGGCTTTTGTTGGAGTTATGAACACAGTGGACTCACAAATGTGCTCTTGGCATGGAGCTCATTCATATGTAGGGGGCTTACTGTAGGGTTGATCCTTGCGATGCAACTTGTAAACTGTGGGACCTGGGGCTGGCGGCAACCTCTCTGCATTTTGTAGAGTGGAGGAGAGTCATAATATTTAACTTGCCGATCTGTTGTGAATTTTGGCCATTTTTATTCTATCACATATACTGGTGTAGGTCCTTGAAATGTTGATGAGCCCCAGGGTTATTCTGGGCATTACATCTGCCTACACAGCCTCCCTGAATGACCTCAACCAGGTCCATGTGTATAGCGATGACTCCTGAATGTAGATTCCCTAAGACTCTTGCAGCCAAATGGCAGCCTGGCACCTCCACACTGTGGTCTAACTGGCATCAAGAACTCGACATGGTAAAACAGAACTCCTGACCCTCTCCTGACCCCACAGCCCCTTAGCCCTCCCATTTCTGTAGGTGGCACCACATCTAGGCAGCGGGTCAAGCCAAAGACCCTCATGATTTTTTCTTTCTCTTCTTCCCCTTTCTCTTGCTTCCAATCAACTGCCGAGCCCTGACGCCTCCCAAGCATATTCCAAGCCTGAGCACTCTCCCATCCCCAGGGCCAGCAGCCTCTTCTGCATCGCTGTCACTGCAGCCACTGAGGCGGCCTCCTCATTGGCCTTTCCCCTGTCTCCGCTTCCCAGTGATCTGGAATGTGGCTGTTCACACAGCAGACGGGCACATTGATAAAAGGTGTAACCCACACGGGGTTCTGTGCCATGACTTCCCTTTGTAGTCAGAGGACAATCTGAGCTCCTTTCTCTGGCTCACCAAGTCCCACAACGCCTGGTTTTGGGGTGCCTTTTGGCCTCCTCCCTCTGACTCTCTTCTTCCTCTCTGTAGTCTCACTCACCTCTCACTTTCAGGCCAGGCCTGGGCCTGCTTATCTCTCTGTCCTGGCTCCTCCCTCTGCCTGCAGTGTTCTTTCTCTAGAACTTAACGTTGTCGGTCCATTCTTGTCATCCTGACATTAGCTAAAATGACACCTCCTAGAGAGGCTGACCTTCGCCACATGGTCTAAACTAGACCTCTGGTAGCTCTGGGTCGCATCCCCCTACGTGGTTCGCTGCCTCCCCGACAAGTGCCATGCAGCCGTGTCCCCTCCACAGTCGCAGTGCTGGGCGCAGTGCCCGACACCCAAGCTCTCAGGGAATAGATGTGAGTGAGTGAGTGAATGGATGACTGCCCCATGTGAGTTGATGTGGTTGTCATGATCTCAATGCTCACCCTGCCTCTGAAAGCCCCCAGACATGTTGTGGGGTCTAGTCCAGGGAGCTTGGGGTGCCAGGGGCTCTGCGTCTAGAGCAGGGTCAGCCCCTGGGTGTGGAGCCTCATGGGCTGTGAAAACCCAGGTGAGTTAAGCTGCAGGTCATCGGGCACCACCCTCCTTCACACCTTCTTCCTTTGATCACACTGAACCACGTGTTATCAGATACTGGGAAAAGTATTCTAGCTTTCAACGCTTCATTTTCCTCCTTAGCTAGGTTGTGGATGAGGACAGTGGCCTTTATTGAATTGTTATGAAGAGCATGTAAAGTCCTTAGTCCCATGCTTGGCTGTTTCACTCCTAACATCGGGTTCCCCACCTCCAGAGCCCTGTCTTGCCATCCCCGTCTGTAGCAGGGCACAGCAGTTTGCTGAAGTCTGGGGCGCAGAGGTGCAGTCAGGGCTGGGATCACCCACATATGTCAGTGGACCCCAGCGGCTCTCAGGTGGTGGAATGAGGGAATGCACGGTGCCCAGCGCGCAGTGAAGGGTCAGTGCGCACCAGCCATTGCATCACCCTCGTCGTGGTCATTACCATCTGCTCCAGCTGCCTCGCTCACAGGTGAGGAAACCGAGGTCCTGAGGGCTGGGTGGCTGCCAGTGCGTTCCATCAGCCCTTCTTCAGATGGCAAGGTCAGTGGACTGTGGTGAGTGAAAAGGCTCGGAGGACCCAGCCCTATAAATCCCAGCCACAGCCCTGCAGCTGTGCTATCCTGGGAGGCGGGGCTGGGCATCCAGATTGGGAGAGACGGTAACTCAGACACGCCACCAGCATTCTCACCAGCTTTCACACCACACTCAACATCCGCGATGAATTCTGTTTTTTTTTTTTTTTAAATAGACGTCTCAACCTTGAAGCTTTCTGGCTGAATTTTTAAAGTCACGGGGCCAATTTTTCTCTGAACTCTTACAGAGCCATGGAGAAACCAGTCAGGCTAAGTGGGGACATCTTTCCACACGCTGCCACTTGCTGGCAAAACTCAGGCTCCTCAGGGTCAGTTCTTAGAATCCTAGAGTCTGTAGGATGCCATTGCCAGAAGGGCACAGGGGCAGCATTTTGTTGAGTTGAATAGAGGTGCTTTGTTGAATGATCTGATACGGATTAATCCGTGTGCTTTGAGGAGGGGCAGGAGGTCACTGCCGCCCCCAGGCCTCCCTATGGCCTCAGACAGGGCAGCGTCCTGCGTTTAGAGGTCCAGCCTGGCCCCGAAGGCCCCCGAGCATGGAGCCATGCAGAGTCCCACCTTCTCACTCAAAACAAGCATTGCAGGCTCTTAGGGTGGCAGTATATGTAACAGGCTTTCAGAAACCAGAACATATGCCAGTGGAACACAGAAACCATGAGCCTTCAACACTCTGCCTTATCACTAGCCAAAAGCACGTTTGGAAGCCATGAGCCAAGAAGGGACCTGCGAGCATCTGCCCTGCCTTCTTGAAATGCTGAGCTTTCCACCTCCCCCCAGGAACTGACAGTTCCGGTGACTCCTAGAGACTGGCTTTACGATGGCCCTTTGGGGGGAACTTCCGCATATATCCTTGATTTTTTTTTAACCTGTCCCCTCCAGGGATTAAAAAAATAAAATAGTTTCTTTCTAGGTCTGTTCTCTAGTGACTTTCCTTCCCTTGTATTTTTTTCTTCTTCTTCAGACCTTCCGGCAGTTCTGTGAAAGCGTCCCTTGGAGGGCAGGCTGTTGGGAACGTGAGCAGTGCGGTCCCCTTGCAGGCGCCCAGCCCCTCCCGCCGTGTCTGGTGACTCCCCCCGCCGCTGCCATAACCTCTCTGGCTCCTTCTCTGAACCACCGGCTTCCCCAAGGGACAGCAGTTTGTCACCTTTTCTAGGGCATGGAGCCAGGAGCCAGCACTCGGTGGGGTCAAGTGACCCTCTGTTGTCCTGGTTCGTCCTCTCAAGGACAAGCCAGGGAGGAGGAGGCAGGGGAGGAGAGTGTGTGGCCCTGTAGCCCAGCGCTCAGCCCTGATGCGCCCCGGGTGTCGAGTCCCCGACTGTGTGTCCCCTGATGGCACCATCAGGGTCTTGTCCGTTTTGAGGGGCAAGTGAACCAGTCTCTCCTCCCCACCACCCGGCCTGCCAGCGTGGTCCTCGCCTGGTTACCTTCAGAAGAGGTTCAGCCTCCTGGACATGTCAAGATACAAAAGATTCAATCTCGACCCGTTTTTTTTTTTTGAAGAAAATGGAAAATGGGTGCCCTCTAGTGTCAGCTGCACAATTTATCACACTTTTCCCTTCTCAAGGTAATTTTTCCTGTTTGATGGTGCCCTCTTGTGGTCATTTCTGTGTAGTGCATCCATGGTCTCTCACTTGGAAGCTTTTTACAGAGTGCTATGGAAGTAAGCTGAAGCAGCCTAGGGGTCACCCATCATATCCCAGGTAAGGACAACCAGGCAAGAAGATGGAGGGCCTGGCAGGGCTGGGGGAGCACGCAGGGATTCTGGCTTCGGTTCTGTCAAGAATTCCCATCTCCCTTACTGCCCTGCACTGCGCTTCGCTCACCTGAATGTGTGGCTGCAAATGAGTCAGGGGTGCGGTGACACCCCTGATGTCACAGGGGTGACGGAGGGTGGCAGGGGCGTGGCTCGTAATTGACAAGCAACTGGAAACCGCCATGGAGAGGGGCTGGGTGGACAAACTGTACTTCTAAGGAAATTCCACCTAAGGAATACTCTGCAGTATTAAAGAGACATTGTGGTATTCTTTCTAGAAACCGCCAAGGAAAGATACCCAACATAGAGTGTTAATTTTTAAAAAGCAAAATTAAAAGCAAAATGCAGACCTGTATGTTATATGATTACACCGTCATGAAAGAAGGAAAGGGAGGGACAAATGTCCCTCGGCAGTGACAGGATAGATGAGGACACCTGGAGAAAGGGAAATGCTCAGCGCGGAAGACCTCACACACACACGTGCACACACACACACACACACACACACACAGCACTTACGACCTTCCAGATACTGTGATAAGACATTTACAAACCTTAAACGCCTTAAATGAGAAATTATGTGAGGCGATGAGAAAGCAGTTGCTGTTCAGCCGCTCAGTCGTGTCTACCTCTTTGCAACTCCGTGGACTGCAGCCCACCAGGCTTTCCAGTCCTTCACCATCTCCCAGAGACTCGTGTCCATTCTTGATTGCAGCTTGAGCTTTGTTCAGCTCGAGTTTCACATGATATGCTATGCAAAGAAGTGAAATAAGCAGAGTGACAATATACAGCCTTAACATACTCCTTTCCCAACTTTGAACTAGTCCATTGTTTCCTGTCTGGTTCAGACTGTTGTTTAATGAGAAAGAGGTGCATCGCCCTCAGCCCTGTGGCCAGTCTATTGTGGCCTTGGGCCTCTGTGCTGTTTTCAGTGGCTGCGCCTCCTCCCAGCACAGGATGCCCCCCAAAAGGCCGGCTCCCCTACCCACCTTGTTTCTCTTCTTGGCCTTTGGCCCCTCTCACCACCTCACTCTTCCTCTTTTGTTCTCCAGCGCCCAAGGTGGAGGAGGAATGAATGAACACAGAGTGGGGTCCTCTTTAGCTTCTCTTCCTCACTCCACCTCTTGCCCTGTGCAGACCCCCTGCAGCACTGTACACATCTCACTGTTCTGGTCATCACCTGCTGATCTCAGTGATGGGAGAGCTGTATCTCTCCCCAGATTTATAAAGAGTACAGGGAGGAGTTGGGTAAACTCTCTTTCTTAGAGTTCTTAGGGTACAGAAATAACATACAGAAATACTTGGCATGCTCTTTGGTGTGGGGTAGGATGGCCAGACATACTTGGCAGAAGTGTGCTGAGGTCAAGGCCACCTTCATCCCTCCTCCCCATCATCTCAGTGCTCCCTGGCCAGCATCCATTGTGGTGACTCTGCCCCTTATTTCTGTGCTGAAGCTGGGAACATTTGTCCCTCCCTTTCCTTCTGTGGTGACAATGTAATCATGTAACATACAGGTCTGCATTTTGCTTTTCAAAAATCAACACTCTATTTTGGATATATTTCCTTGGCGATTTCTAGAAAGAATACCGCAATGTCTCTTTAATGCTGCATAGTATTTCTTAGGTGCAGTTTCCTTAGAACTACCTTTTGTCCACCCAGCCCCCTCTCCATGGCAGTTTCCAGTCACTTGTCAATTACAAGCCATGCTCCTGCCACCCTCTGTGATTGGGCCGCTGTAACACGTGCTTTCCTTCCTGTGTCGAGACGGTTGGTGGGTGGAGGAGGCTTTCCCACACTGTGCCCTTGCCTCTTGAGGACTGGCGCTTCTCCCCAAACCCCTCCTCTCATCTCAGCTGCAAATTGAAATGTGAACTTTCTCAGTCTGTGTCATCTCTCTGGCCCCAGTGGAGAGGGGCAATGAATTAATAATACACCAGCAGGAAACAGAGAGATGGGCTCCTTAGCCATCAGTCTGTGTGCCCAGCCTCTCTACTCACTAATTAGCATGCTGACAGCCTTGGTTTCATCTAGAGCCAGGGTCAAGCTTTGGAGACGTTTGTGCCTCAGCATGGGCTATCCGGCGCAGAGCGGGGAGCCTAGGTGCCTTCCTGGGTGGAGTGGGTGCCTTCTTGCAAGAGGCTGGCTGAATTCAGAAGTTCCTCCTGGGAACCCTGTGTACCTCCTGAGGGTGGGATGGAAACGGGCCTGGGAATGGAGGCAGAGATGGCTGTTATTGTTCGGGTGGTGCTGGCTGGTGTGTGCTGGTCCAGGTGACCGGTTTGTGACCTTGGTTCTGCTGCAGGCAGGTGACACTTGCTGAGCTGTGCTGGAGGTAGTTGTCTCAGGGAGGAGTCTTGTCTTCAGACTACAGGCTCCCTTTAGGGGGAGGTGGTCCAGGAAGATTGCCTCAACATAAATACTGTTCTAACTCCATAGCCGTGTCTCACCATACTCCTAGGAGGTTAGCGTTTAGGATTAGGAGGTGTAACCTTCAATCTGGACCTGGCACAGTCCCAGGCTTGTATAAGGTTGCTAAGGAAATGCTTCTGTACAAGAGACTGTCACTAAGAAGCTGTGTGACCCTGGCCAATCCTCTTTACCTCTCTGGGCTCTGTTTGTAACGTGGATTAGAAACAGCCCTTGCTTGCTGTCTGAGGCAGTGTGGCCAGATGACTCAGAGTGTAGATTGGAGGTCCAACAGCCTGTTTTCAATCCAGACTCTCACACCTGGAAGCTGGGTGGCTTTGGGTAAGTTACTTCACCTCTCTGGGTCTCTGTTCCTCCTCCCTTTATTATATAGAGCTAGTCCTAGTGTGGTAGTGACGTGGTAGTGACGTAAACTCCAATCTGATGAAAATAATTTTTCCCCCATGTTTGTATGCTATTTGACAGATGTACTTGAGATGAAATCTCTGAGGCCACCTGGCTGAGACTCAGCCCTGTTCCTTGTCACTCCTCCCCGCTCCCCATCTTCCCAAGTAAGCTATGGAGCTGCTTGGGGGCCATGTGACCAAGACAGAGTCACATCCTCTGGGCTAGGCTGCAGGCCTCGCCTCCTCCTGCCCTTGGTCCTGGTGTGGCTGAGGTCCAGGCTCTCTCAAGCCCATCCTCTATCCCCTGGTGCCCAGGACACCTGCCCTTCCTCCCATATCGCTCTTGGGCCTCCCACGCTGCTGCAGGGGTGGGAGAGGCTGTGCATTGCAGACCGAGTTCCCAGAAACAGACTTGGAGACAAGGATTAATGTGCAGGATGTTTATGCCAGGGTGGGAGGGTGCTCTTGGGATCAACACCCAGGGAGAGGAAGGGAAGGAAGCAGGATTGGGCAGAGAAGTTGGGCTGTGATGCATCTGAACAAAGGCCTTAGATGACCTCATGGGGTGGTGGTGGTGGACTCTAGAGCTTGGAGGGTCTTCCAGAGTTATCCTGAGCTGCGGTGAAGAGGCCAGGCCTTTCTCTTCCCTCTTCAGTAGATCCTAGATGCAGACCGGCCCCTGGAAGGTGTCATGACGTAGGTCCAGGTGGACAGCACAGCTAAAGTAGTCCCTGGGGGGCTGACATTGCACGCCGAGTGCAAACAGCATCTGAGCAGCTGGAGGGAAGGACCCGCAGTCCTGATAGGAGACGGGGCGCATCACAGCATCCACCACACTGCTGTAAGGGCTCCTGCGCCGTCAGAGGGAGGGCGTCGTATCCCACCAGCCACACAGTGCAGACTTGCCTCTGAGCAGAGACCTGGGGGCTGGCTGGGACCTTCCAGCACACCAGCCAGGACCTGCTCTCTCCAGGGCACTCATCTGTTGTGGGGCTGGCCTCTCTGTTCCGACCTGTCCCCACACCTATGGATGTGGTTGGAGCCTCTTGGTGGAAGGTCTGGCGAGGATCACCTGCCCGGCATCCGGACTGGGCCCTGCTGTCTCAGGGTCCTCTTGGATGCTTCTGGCCGCAGAGCTTGGTGGGAGCTGGCAGTCCTTGAGATTAGGTAGACCTGGGCCTGTCACCCAGCAGCCTGGCATGTCCCTTCATCTTCCCGGGATTCAGGACAGTGGTGTCTCAGGGTTGTTTCTGTCATTTCTGTGTGTTTACCGTTGCCAACAAGCTGCATATTTTCTCATGCCCTTGTGCTGTGCTAAATCTCATTTGCACAAATGTTTATTATCATTCTTGGGCTTGTCAGTTTGGGCTGCTGTAACAGGGTACCATAGCCTAGGCGGCTTTTAAACAACGGAAATTTATTTCTCATAGCTTTGGAGGCTGGAAGTCTGAGATCAAGGTTACCCACTCCGGTATTCTGGCCTGGAGAATTCCATGGATAGAGGAGTCTGGCAGGCTATAGTGCATGGGGTCGCAAAGAGTTGGACATGACTGAGTGCCTAAATAGCAACAACAGCAGAGAGCTCAGGGACTAAGACTGTCACAAAGGATGAGGCCACTGACCCTTTCCTTTAGGCTCAGCCGTTATTAGATCTGGAGCTGTGGTGCCTTTTCAAGGTTATGGATGCCTTCAAGTCCCAGGAAAGCTATGGAACTCTTTTCACTCAGAAACACACACTCATACACACCAGCCCAAACACTTTTGCCTGCAAATTATTACAAGTGATTTATTTTCAATGCATAAAAGAGAAAAATGATATTCCAAAGGAACATGCCTCTTCCTCAGTTTTCCATGTAGAAATTAATAAGCATTTGCCAAAAAAAAAAAAAAAAGATTCAAACTATACAAGTAAAACAAAAGGTAAACTCTGCTTAAAAAGCCTTGCATAAGGAACCGAGGGCCTTGAATAAGGAACTGAAACTGTGCAAAGGTACCTCATCTTTGCTAGCCTGGCTTTGATCATAACATACTGAGTCAGAATCTCAGAGGTATGTCATTCCATCATTTTGAAGAAATCATGACTCCTTTTTAAATTTAAAGTGTATTTGAGTCCTTCCCTGATAGCTCAGTTGGTAAAGACTTCACCTGCAATGCAGGAGACCCTGGTTCAATTCCTGGGTCAGGAAGATCTGCTGGAGAAGGGATAGGCTACCCACTCCAGTATTCCTGGGCTTCCCTGGTGGCTGAGCTGGTAAAGAATCCACCTGCAATGTGGGAGACCTGGGTTCGATCCTGGGTTGGGAAGATCCCTGGGAAAAGGAAAGGCTACCCACTCCAGTATTCTGGCCTGGAGAATTCCATGGACTATATAGTCCATGGGGTCACAAAGAGGTGGACACGACTGAGTGACTCACTTGTGTTAGTTTCAGGGATACAGCAAAGTGACTGTAACATAGATATTATTTTTCAGTTTATTTACCATAGTAGGTTCATTGCTAGATATTGACTATAGTCCCCTGTGCTGCATAGCGAATGCTTGTTGTTTGTCTCTCTTATATATAGTACTGCATATCTTTTCATCCCATACTCCTAATTTATCTTCTCCCCTGTCTTTCCCCTTTGGTAACCATATGTTTATCTTCTGTCTGTGAGTTTGTTTCTGCTTTGTAAATAGATTCATTTGTATTATTTCTAGGTATAAGTGATATCATATAATATTTGTCTTTCTCTGTCTTACTTCAGTTAGTATGATATTCTCTAGAGCCATTCATGGTGTTGAAAATGGCAATATTTCATGCTTCTTAACGAAGTGCAGGTAACATCTGGGCTTGCAGTTGGCATTTGAAGTCCAAGGAGGGAGTGATGGGATGCTTATTGGTCAGAAGCACAGGTAACAAGCTGGGTGTCTGATTGGTGTCTGAAGTTGGGGAGTAGGGGGCAGTCTTGTAGAACGAGACCCTTCTGTGAAATCTTAGGCTGTCTCTGGGTGGATAGTGTCAGAATTGAGTTGAATTGTAGCGGATCCCCACTCTAATTGGAATTGGGAAACAGGAACCTAAAACTCTACCCTGGCCTGGAGCTTAGCCTCCCTCCGGTGTCAGGGGAGAGGACCAACCCTTGGAGGATAACCCGCCCTGTCACCAACCCTCACCATCCCCTCTCTGTCCTGTGCTCACCTCCTTTGTGACTTCCCTTGCTGCTTTTTCTCAGCTTAGGAACCTGAGGTCTCTCCCCACAAGGCTTGTCTCAGCCTGATCCTGGAGAAACCATATTTGCAGTCCCCCAATCCTGCTTTGAGAAGAAGGCAATGACATCCCACTCCAGTATTCTTGCCTGGAAAATCCCATGGATGGAGGAGCCTGGTGGGCTGCAGTCCATGGGGTCACGAAGAGTCGGACACGACTCAGTGACTTCCCTTTCACTTTTCACTTTCATGCATTGGAGAAGGAAATGGCACCCACTCCAGTGGTCTTGCTTGAAGAATCCCAGGGACCGGGGAGCCTGGTGCGCTGCCATCTATGGGGTTGCACAGAGTCGGACACGCCTGAGAGACTGAACTGAACTGAACTGAATCCTGCTTATCTGGGCTGTTTAACATTCTCTCAATTTTTCGTTGCCGTTAAAATCTTCAACCGTTTAAAAAACATAATGATGTAGATTTTTTTTTTCTCTCATTAAAAAGGACATGATCGTTGCAAAGCAATTGGGAACACCTGAATATAAAGAAGAATATAAAAATCACTCATAATGTAATCACTCCAATCCAAACACTGCCAATATTTTGATGTGCTTTTCCCTCTGGTCTTTTTGGAAACATTTTAGATACATACAAATGTGTTTTTAATTTCTTTTTTTTTCTCCCTAAATTGAGCTCCTGCAGAATATTGTTTTCTATCTTGTTTCTTTCACTTTTCATTATATTGTGAGTAATATAATAATACCATTAAGTGTTATTTGAGAATTAGATTTGTAATGGCTAATGGCTGAAGTTCAGGGAAAGATTTTGGGGCTTTTTATGCTGATGTTAAGATAGAGACTCATAGAAACTTAGTTCCGTCTTCCTGCTTATTTTTCCTCCCCAAAGAGTTCTTGGCCAAGAGAAGTGCAAATAAGGAGAGCAGCAGCCAACTGTGAAATAAGAAACTATTTCAATTGTATCTCAGCCCAGCGAGCAGCAGCTCCTGGATCTTTTTGGGCTCATTGGTCTAAGTGAAGTTTCCTAAACCCCGTCCCTGGAATCTTAGATGATCTCGGGAGGCCTGTGGAGCTGACTTGGGCTTGACTTACTTACTTGGCTTGGTGTGGCTTTGGACAGATGACTTAACCTCTCTGGGTATTTCCTCATCTGTAAAATGGACAATAGTGCCCCTTAGAGTTCCATACAGTGTAAGTGGGGTGAACAAATAACATGTTTGCTACAATACTTGGCAAATAATGATCCATAAATGTTAGTTTTACCATTTTCCTATCATTGGGTATTTATGTGCTTAAATTTTTTTTCACTATTGTAAATGAATCAGTTTATCAATATGCAGCAAATATTTACTGAGATCTTCCTAGATGCCAAGGATTCTTCTAAATGTTGGGAAGGGCACGGGTAACTATGACTAGACAGGGGTCCTCTCATGGAGTTTAAACTTTAATGGAGAGAAAAGACAAACAAGGTAAGTTCAGGTGGTAATAAGGGTTATAAATAAAATAAGATAACGTACTGAGTTAAAGGGGGGCAATTTCAGGTAGGGTGGTCAGGGAGAACCTTCCTGAATAGGTGCCTGAGTGACAGGGAAAGATGTGGAAAGGGCAAGTCAGAAGGCTCTGAAATGGGAGTGAGCTTGGGAAGCTCAATCAAAATTCAGAAGCAGTGAGTGAGCAAAGAGGGCTTGAGGAGGGGTCCTGGAGGTAGACAGGGGCCACCTCATCATGGAGCGCTTTGGGGGACAGAGCAAGGAGTATCAACTTTATTTCACAGTGTGAGGGATGCCCCACGGGAGCTTTTCATGAAGGGGAGAGACACACATTCAGTGGTGTGAGCTGGACCTGGCCCATGTGGGCTTGCGAGAGCGGTTATGCCTGTTCCTCCAAACTAATTGTTTGGTGACATCACGCTGGTGATTTAAATGGCCATGGTGAGAGGATTTGCATCACGGAAATCTGGAGCGAATGCTGTGAATCCAGCATCGATTCAGGCCTTGATTCATCTTCCAGGGAGCCTGTTGTTAACAAGTACCAGCGCTCCACTGCAATGGACTGACGCAGGTTTTTAAAAACACTTCTTGAGCTGCTGCGTGGAGAATGAATTATATGCAGGTGATACTGCAATGAACATTCTTGAATACATCATTTTGACTATAGTTCTGGGTATTTCCTTAGGAGAAATTACTAGAAGTGAAGTTACTGCATAAAATTACCTAATCGCTCCATACTGACAGTTTCACCAATTTATTCTTCCACCAGCAGTGAGAGACACGTTTTCTGTACCTTTATTTATGCTGATCATTAGCAAGAAAAGAAATGGGGAAAAGAGAAAAATTAAATTTGTTAGATAAAAAATGGTGTCCTATTTGATAATTAATGATTGGATGCTTGTTGCCCATTTGTTTATCTTCTTTATTGAATTATTTATTCATGTTCTATTCTCCTTTTAAAAAATTGTTTGCATTTTTCTTATTGACTTGTCAAAACTCTATACATGAAAAGTTTTAATTTTCTGTCATCATGTTACAAATATTTTTCCTTAGCTTATATATTCCTCTAATTTTTTAATATATTGAAGTTTTGCATTTCTGTGGAATAAGACATATTGTTTCTTCAGCCAGAGAAATATTCATTTATGTTTTAATTATATTTTAAAAATACATCTTTAATCCATCTGGAATTTACTAGGTTCTTAGGTAATGTTCAATTTCATTTTATTGTAAATGGTTAACCAACTTTCCCAGTGCTAGGTATTTTTGAAATATATTCCCCTATCATATTTTTATTTGGACTATTTTTAGAGCAGTTTAAGGTTCAGAACCAAATAGAGGGAAAGGTACAGAGCTTTCCCATACACACCCTGCTCCACATCTGTATAGCCTCCCCAGTTATCAGTTATCATCATTCAGTTCAGTCACTCAGTCATGTCTGACTCTTCATGACCCCAGGGACTGCAGCATACCAGGCTTCCCTGTCTATCACCAACTCCCAGAGCTTACTCAAACTCATGTCCATCAAGTCAGTGATGCCATCCAACCATCTCATCTTCTGTCGTCTCCTTCTCCTCTTGCTTTCAGTCTTTTCCAGCATCAGGGTCTTTTCCAGTGAGTCAGTTCTTTGCATCAGGTGGCCAAAGTGTTGGAGCTTCAGCTTCAGCATCAGTTCTTCCCATGAATATTCAGGACTGATATCCTTTAGGACTGACTGATTTGATCTTGCAGTTATCATCATCCCCTACCAAGTTTGTTACACTTGACGAACCTGACACATCACAGTCACCCCAAATCCATAGTTTACCTTAGAGTTCACTCTTCGTGCTCTTGATATTGTACATTCTATTTGTTTGGACAAGTGTATAATGACGTATCCATCATTAATAATATCATGCAGAAAATTTTCACTGCTCTAAAAATCCCCTGTGCTCTGCCTGTTTATCCCTCCCTAGTCTCCATTCTAACATATTTTAATGGTTAATACTGTATCATATTTGGGCTTCCCTAGTGGATCAGTGGTAAAGAATCCATCTGCCAATGCAGGAGATGCGAGTTTGATTCCTGAGTTGGGAATGACCCCCTGGAGAAAGAAAACATAACCCACTCCAGTATCCTTGCCTGGGAAATCCCACAGACAGAGAAAACGACTAAATAACAACAACTGTATCATGTTATCAATACCAGTGTACTGGTTATTATCATTAATTTATGATATTTCCATTTTTCCAGTAGTACAGATGACACTGTGATCATCTTTCTTTTTTTTTTTAATTTTTATTGGAGTATATTTACTTTATAATGTGTTAGTTTCTGCTGTACAGCAAAGTGAATCAGTTATATGTATACATATATCCCCTCTTTTGGGGATTTTCTTCCCATTTAGGTCATCACAGAACATTGAATAGATTTCCCTGTGCTATGCAGTAGGTTTTTATAAAGTTTTGATATTTTTTTGGTTAGGGTCTCCCATATGCTAACCTGGAAATAAAGAATTAATAAGCATCATTAGTTTATTTGGGAGCGATCCAGGAGCCATCAATAAGAGAAGTGAGAAAGGGAAAGGGAGAAAGTCGATACAGACTGTGTCGTGGGCAATTAAGGGCTCAATTCCAAGTGACCTTTGGGTGTCTGTATTGAACTCATCTCATAGTTGTTCCCACTGAGAGTGAAGAATCTTTAAGTTCTGTTCAAGATTGGTTAAGGATTGCTCCCAGAGGTGTTAACTCCTTGGAACTTCCAGCCAGCTTCATGTGTGACCTGGTACACTTTCTTACCAAGGAAAGATTCCAGGCAGAGAGTTGCTGGCCCAGCACTATTTATTGAGTAAATCTTTCTCCACTGATTTTTCATGTTACTTATATCATCATCTACAACCTAAAGTATAGTATAGTCTGTTTCTGTGTCTACTTAATTACATTGATCTATTATTTCCTCACTATCATGTGGTTTTGACTTTTAGTTTTATAATATATTAGAATATCTGCTAAAGAAAATTCCCCTTTAGTATACTTTAGAATCACTTTGCAATAATATTAAAAATTTACAGTTTTGCTGTGAATTATGATAATCTTCAGTGGATTCGGAAAGCAAGAACATTTATACTTTTTTCCATCATGGAACATAGTGTTTTTTTCAAGGTTTCGCTTACATTTTGCAGTAAAATATGATTTCCTTCCTTTATACATATTATGTTTTACATATCTTGTTAAAGTTTTTTTTTTTTTACAGATATGGTTTTTATCGCTATTATGAGCAAGATACTTGTTTTCTAACATGTTATTGCTGGCATGCCAGCAAGCTATAATTTTTTGTGTACATTCATGTTGACCATTTATATTGTGTCCCATTGAAATCTAGTGTCCTATAACATTTTGCTGGATCCGGAACTGTCTGCCCCTCCAGCTTTATCTCTACACCTTCTCTGTTCTTTCTGTCCTCTGGGCCCTCTGGCTTTTTCTTACCTCCTCCAACATCCTGACCTTTTCGTCTTACCATGTGGCACAGTCTGCTCCTTTTATCTAGAGCTTCTCATTCTGTTCTTTATGCAGCTGATTGCTTTTTATCCTTCAGATCTGAGCTCATTCATCCCAGAGGACTTTCCTGACCACCCTATCGATCTGGAATTACTTGTTTGCAAGAACCCTGGCCATTTACTTATCAAGCTCTTTCCACTGATTAAGACAGTATCTGTCACATAGTTGTTTAGTTGCTAAGTCGTGTCTGAATCTTTTGCAACCTTATGGACTGAAGCTGGCCAGGCTTCTCCATCCATGGGACTTCCCAGGCAACAGTACTGGAGTGGGTTGCCATTTCCTTCTCCAGGGGAATCTTCTCCTCCCAGGGATCGAGCCCGCGTTTCCTGCATTGGCAGGAGGAGTCTTTACCGCTGAGCCATCAGCGAAGCCCCCTGTCACATTATAGGCTCTAGTATATATTCTTGGAATGAACCAGAGCATCTGGCTCCCTTTCTGAGCTCTCAAATTAATATAATACAGTTGAAGACGTTCTTTTACTTGGAATGTCCAGGATTGGCTTATTCTATTTGAGTGAGATTTCTGAGGTTGAGGTATCTTAAGTCCAAAGAGCTCAGTGATTGATAACAAAATATTATGAAATAAAATGCAGCTAAACATTTGTTACCCATTAAAACATCAACCACTAAGAACTCTCACTAATGCATGATTCAAATGGGACTGTCAGGACCTCCGTGAGGGCTTACTGACAGCGTCTCTGACTGGTTGTTCTAAAGTCCAGCAGACTTCCCCATCACTTTGTGCCTGTGGAGCTCAGACTACCACAGGCTTTCCTTCTTACCACATAGCTGATGTGTGTCCAACAGCTCAATATTCTCTTTAAAAAAAAATTCTGCATTTGCTCTCAGTCCCATCTCTTCACCTTCCTGCACTCTCTATCTAACAAATCATTTCTCCCAGTGTAAATACATGTTATATAATCTCCCATTAAAAAAGAAAAAAAAGCTACTCTCCGGGATGTCATGCCCCCCTTAATCTTTTGTCCTGTTTCTCTGCTCTCCTTTACAGTAAAGCTGCTTGAAAGAGATGTCAGTAGTCGTCTCCACTTTTTCATCTGTTTCCCTCCTTGGCTGACTCTGATAGGCTTCTGTCTGCTAAGGCCACTCTTTACTGAGTCCCAGGGCTCCTTCTCTGCTTTTCTTTTACTTTGACTTCTCAGAGTGTTTGGTACAGCTGATGACTCTCACTATCGCAACATGTACTTCTCTCGGCTTCTGTGACAGCCTGCTCTTCTTGTTTCCTGCCTTACTCGGTGATCGTGCCTTATCTTCCTCTGTGCTCTAGGCTGGTGTGCCTCAGACCTGGGTGTTGACCCTTTTCTCCTCGCTGTCTTTACTCACCCCCTAGGATCTCATCCAGGAGAAGGCAATGGCACTCCACTCCAGTACTCTTGCCTGGAAAATCCCATGGACGGAGGAGCCTGGTGGGCTGCAGTCCGTGGTGTCACTGAGAGCTGGACACGACTCAGTGACTTCACTTTCACTTTTCACTTTCATGCATTGGAAAAGGAAATGACAACCCGCTCCAGTGTTCTTGCCTGGAGAATCCCAGGGACAGCAGAGCCTGGTGGGCTGCCATCTATGGAGTCGCACAGAGTTGGACACAACTGAAGCAACTTAGTAGCAGCAGGATCTCATGCATTCTTGCAGACTTCCAGAAATCCGGATGTGGATGACTTCCAGCCTTCGTCTCTCCTCTGAGCTCCTGAGGCTTAATCCGACTGCGTCCTTTGCATCTTCTCTCAGATGTCTAGTGGCGTCTTCAGTTTCACATATCCAAACCAGAACTTTCCACGTACCCTCTTTTCCACATCTCTTCCTCCCTCTGTCTTCTCTGCTCCACAAATGACACTGCCATCCATGGTGTAAGGCGTGTGGCGGGAGTAACAGCTATGTTCCCTGAGGGCGCTGTTACTAGGAGTGTCCTCTCTCCCTTTTGACCCTCCTTATTTTGGGGCACAGGTCCCGAACCCAGTGTCTACAGGCGGTTCTCCTTCCTTTCCACTCCTGCTTCTTGTTCCTTCTTGGGAATTTTGGTCTCGTAATGACCCTAGAAGCAGAGAGGCTGAAGGCTACAGTGGACAATGGTGTTCTGTCTGCTCACAAGTTATATCCAAGTAGCAGAAGTTTGGCTTCCTGGCTTTCTGGGTAGAGGAGCTCCTGCCTTGCTGTGATGTGAAGCGGGAATTACAGATGAGGAATGGTGCATTGATGGAAATTCTTTCAGGCTAGTAGGTTTTTTCTATTCTAATTCCATTCTCAGTTTTTTTTTTTTTTTAATGTTATTTGTTTTTGTACATTTTCCCCTTTATCATTATGGGTATTTTGGTGCAGAGTGGGAAAGTCTAAATCAAAGACTGTTAGTCAGATGGGGTTGTAAGCTAGAAATTCCCAGAGAAAGACAAATATAAATAATTATGAGAAACTTCTTGATGCCCAGAAGAATGACAAAATTCAGAAAAGTGGCTAATACCCATGTTGGCACTGATGAGGGGAAGTGGGAACTTTCATGGACTGCTGGTGAAAGCATAATGGTGCAAAGATTCTGGGAGGTAATTTGGTAGAATCTAGTGAAATGACATGTGAGTGACCTATGACCCAGAAGTCCCACTCAGATACATAGATCCTAGAGAAGTGCTTTGTGTAGATCCAGAAGACCGTGTCCAAAGATTTCATTGTCATATTGCTTGTACTATTATGGCATTAACACAGGGAATAGATAAGTCTAGTGCAGTGGAAGCAGCTCTGGCTATGTAGTAGGGAAGCAAGAGCCTATATATTTGCAACACAGATGAGGTTTACGAACAGTATTGAGGGAGAAAATGAGAAACAATGAAATTCCTTACATAGGTAAGTTAAAAAAATCCCTCCCTCCTAATATCTCATATTTTGTAAAGATAAATACTTAAGATTATATGCTAAATGTGTCCGAGAGGTATTTATGCTGGAGGAGGGGTTTGAAGGTGGGAGTTAGGGAAGAAGATGTAAAGCGCTGGTGCCTCCTGAGTCATTTCAGGAGGAGGGAAAGACAGCATGCAGGAAATCAGAAAGTTCAGATTTAAAACATTTCTCCCGTGAATTTCAGAAGGCTAGATTTACATTTCCTAAGTAGTTTTTGTTGTTGTTGATTTGTGTGTGTGTGTGTGTGAAGCACCTTTAAAACCCAAGTCCATGACTAGCATGAGTGGGCCAGGCCTTTGTTGATGGTGGGTAGGGGTGGACTTTTGCTCTTTTCTGTCCCCAAATTGGTCTCAGCTACAGATGATGTGAAACCACTGTGCACAGTCAGTCCCTCTGTGTTTAGAGGGTGAGCCTTGTGAACTGGGTCTACACCCCACCTGGTGTCCCCGGCACCCGGTGGGTCTACACCCCGCCTGGTGTCCGCGGCGCCCAGTGCATTGATGGGCAAGGAGCAAACTCTCAGCACTTGCCAGCTACTTTCAATTGTATCACTTCATTGGCGACTTTTCTGGTGTATATGCTTGCCTTGGGAGGAGGCTTATGCAGGCATTTCTCCACCAAAAAGGCAGGTCTTACCCACAGAGACAGAATGGTCTGTCTCCCAAGAGAACAGCATGTCATCTGGTCATAGATATATATCCTCAAAATGATGACCAAGTCCATCCCCACAGGAGATAGCATCTTTTCTATTCAGAGAATACCCTTGTGGAGCTCTGTTCAAGTTCACCCAATCTCAGAAATATATGTTGAATGCCTACTAAGTGCAACAGGGTTGAAGATTTGGGGGCAATTCCAATGAGATGACCAGAACGCTCTAGAATGAGTGGGAACTAGAGCATGGTACATGGATTACAATCCTTTATGCAGTAATAGAAATAATAGGGAATAATAAGGACTTACATTTATAGAATGCTTTGTACCTTTCAAAAGTATTTTCCTGTCAATTGTCTCAGCATGGTTTGGTGACCATAGTCTCAGGCAGTCCTTGTGATCAGGTAGATGTTTGCTTTGGAAAATGGTCTCTGGCACTGGGCTACCTACTTTTGGAGTGCGTGAGTGTGCCGGGGACAGAGGCGATTGTCATGTGCTTCCACAGAAGGAGATGACGGAGCCAAGGCTGAAAACTTTCCTGCCCCTAGCCGTGAAACCAACTCTGCTCATTGATTCCCCAGGGGTGTCCTGAAATTCTTCAAAGGAGTTAATTGTCGCTCACTTCAATTTTTAAAATACACACGTATGCTGTGTAGCACAATGCTTCTATTCAGGATGGACCAGAGGAGGTGGACTGGGAGTTGTATGTGTGTCAAAGAAGCTGTCAATCAGCCAGAGAACAATGGGTACCTGAAACTCCCCCAAATTTGGGGGAGTGATTGGTCTGTGTTCACACCTGTGGGCTTGGCAGAGGCAGAAGGGGGTGATGGTACTGAAAAAGGTGACGTAACTGGTTGGATGACTGGGGTGACTCCACACTCTGAACCCAAGATGCTCTGACTGGGGCCCCAGCTGGTAAGATGCCCGGGTCTTCCCAGAGCCTAGAAAAGCAGGCTTCCCGGCCCCCAGGGAGCATGTCAAGTCTGCAGTGCAGAGTGGGTGGTGAGGGCTCACTTTACCAGTATTATTTTCAATGACTTAAGTGAAGTGATTCGGTGCTTCTAGCATTTGTTTATTGATCCCAGGCAAGGATTGTTTTAAGAACAACACTTGGGTGGCTGCTTGGTTTAGGAACACAGTGGCATTAGTCAATCTTTTCACTCCCTACCCAAGTTGGCACTGCCAGGCTTGCTCTATTGCAGCATCTGGTTAATACAGACATAGGATCAGCCCGTGTTCTCGGAACTTCAAGTGCGTCATATTGGCTGGGGAGGAACTCATTGACCACAGGGCCTCAGAGGAATGTGTCGAGGGCCGCCTCTGCTTCCTTCCCCTGCCTGGCTGGTTTGCTGGGGATGTGAGATTTGTGGGCAGCTGCAACTGAGTGTGTTTGGGCTGGAGGCAAACTATTGTGTGTTCTTAGCCCAATTCTACGCAGTACGGTAGGAAAGGGGCCAGAGAGCGTAGCTGGCAGCAGGGGCCCTCCGTTTGGGGAACATGAGGCAGCCTGGGAGAAGTGATAGAAGAAGGAGGATGGGGGAGAGTTAGGGAAGCCTTTATGCCCCACGTCTGGCGGCTTGGACACTCAAGTGGCCACGTCTATGCCTCACAGGTTGTGTAGTCAGTGCACTCACAGCATTTTAAAGCCCCTGTGGACCTTGGACTCTGGCAGGTGCTGTAAGTGGCTGTAAGAATAGCAGCTCAGCTTTCTGCTTGACTGGGGGATGTTCCAGTGGGGATTAGGTTGTGAAGGGCAGAGGCCTGTGTTACTCCCCATTTTGTTCTCCTATCTTCTCTTCCCAGCTGCTTCAAAAGAGCTCCCCAGTGGTCTGTCTTCCCACTTCCTCTGTTGTGAGCAGGCTGGCTGCTTATCACCCAGTTGGCAGGGCCCCCAGAGGCCTCTTCCAGCTTCCGAATGTCCTGTTTCTCTAAGATCCTAGCAAGAGTTTGAAGACATGATTATGTCCTAGTTCTCAGTCTTCAGATAGACTCAAACACCCTCCATTCGCAGTCCTTCAGCATCCTTCTATTCCCTTGCCTTCTTCCATTCCCAGCATGTGGTGAATGGGGAGTGGGTACCGGGTTCAGTTAATATTGTTTCCTGCCACGTGTGGGCAAGTGTCTCAGTAACGCTGTGCCCAGCTGTCCCATCCACCGGCCACTCCCTCCGCAGAACAGCCATTTCTACAGACCTGCTCTGTCCTGGGGGCACTCTCTTCAGCCTGTCCCGCCTGGTTCAGGGTGACCTTTCTTCTCTCCCTCAGCCCAGAGTGGGCAAAGCAGGATACTTATAAACCGAGGAGGAGAAAAACACAGACAAGCCCATCACACGCAAAAGGGCCGCACGCCAAGGGGCAGCCTGATGTGATGGGAAACACACCAGATTGGCATTCGAGTCCTGCATCTGGCTTAGCAAACTTTTAGTCTACACGAATCATTTTGCTTTCTAAGATTTAATGGACTTCTCTGGTGGTCCAATGGTAAAGAATCTACCTGCCAGTGCGGGGACATGAGTTCGATCCCTGGTCCAGAAACTCAGACCCCACATGTCTTGGGGCAACTAAGCCCGTGTGCTGCAACTCCTGAAGCTGGCGTACCCTACAGCCTGTGCTCAACGACAAGAGAAGCCTGCAGTGAGAAGCCTGTGTGTTGCAGATAGAGAGTAGCCCCCACCTGCCCCAGCAGAGAAATCCAGCATAAGCAGCAAAGGCCCAGTGCAGCCAAAGATAAGTAAGTGAAAGTGAAAGTTGTTCAGTTGTGTCTGACTCTTTGCAATCCCAGGGACTATACAGTCCATGGAGTTCTCCAGGCCAGAATACTGGAGTGGGTCGCCTTTCCCTTCTCCAGGGGATCTTCCCAACCCAGGGACTGAACCTAGGTCTCCCTCATTGCAGACAGATTCTTTACCTTCTGAGCCACAGAGGACATCCCAAAGATAAATAAATAACGTTTTAAACAAAAGACAGCTTCTTTTGCTGCAAAACGTCTCTACTTTCTCTTTCTCACAGAACTAATATGTAAAATGTGCAAAAGCTCTTGGTGAAAAATTAAATACTAGATGAAAGACTGGACAGGCTTGGACTGGCTCAGGCTTCTCAACTGTTCCATCATCACTATCATCTTGGTGTTTGTCCCCATGGTCCTTGATCTCACACTTCAAAGTTTATCTCCTCCCTGGATTTTCCCAGTTGATGGGAAAATGTGCTTCTCTTGTTTCTAAGACGTGGAAGATGACTATGAAAATGGCTTTGACAAATTTTGAATCCTGGTGCTTTCATCTACAGTCCACTGCAGAGAAAAAGTAAGTACAACTGCAAACTTCCTTTGCAGTTTCAAAAGGAAGCAGACAGCCTGTTGTAGGCAGGATCACTGCTCTTATCATCTCTCTACAAGCTCATGAAGACAGCAGCTTCTGAGACGGGGTGTCCTGTCACCACTGTGCCAGCAAGATTCTTACTCCTTCAGTGGATGTGAAAAAACTGAGGTTTTGTGAGCAGGCAGAGCTCGCTGCAGTGGTTAAGTGGTAAGCCAGGATTCGATCTCAGGTCTTCAAACACCAGGATTCACCCTCTTCCCATTGCAGCACCGTGCTCTTTGTGTGTGTGATCTCGACGTGTCAGCTCTCACGCTGCACTAAGCAGGACTTAGCACTTGGACGAATCTGTGAAATAAAGCTGGCTTCACAGCACATTGGTGGGAGAGGGAGCGTTGACTGAAGATTTTGTGGGGCCGGATGAGGAAGACGTTTTACACCACACACAGCTTCGGAAGACTTGAATCCCTCGAATTCTTTTTAGCATCTCTATTCTCCTTGATGCCTTTCCCTCAGCTCCATTGCAGGGTTGGCTCATCTGTCTTCTCTGTTTTTCCTTTGGCCCTGGGTACCCGCTCCATTGCTCCAAGTAGCTTGGTGCCCACCGAGCAGCATGCACAGGGCAGCCAAGCAGAGTCTCTGCAGAGTTGGGCTGACTCGCTTTGGTCACAGTCCAGTGAGCGTTTGCAGAAATTTCCTGCCATGTCCCCAAGTGGCTTGTCAGAGTATTCATCCAACAGAGCTGGTGTCTTCCAAGGGTAGGGTAGGACTATGCTTTTAAAATTAACATTTTCCTCCTTATTTATTTATTTATTTTTTTTCATATGAGAGAGCATGAAGGAGAGCAAGTTAAAAGAGAAGGCTTGGATCTCCCTTGTGGTCCAGTGATTAAGAATCTGTCTGCTAATAATGCCGGGGACATGGGTTCACTCTCTAGTCGGGGAACTAAGATCCCACAAGCTGTGGGGCAGCTAAGCCTGTGCATTGCAGCTGCTGAGCCTTTGCTCGAAAGCCCTTGAGCTGCAACTCCTGAAGCCCAGGTGTCTAGAGCCTGTGTTCTGCAACAAGAGAAGCCACCACAATGAGAAGCCCACACACTGCAATGAAGAGTAGCCCTACTCTACTAGTAGAGTAGCTCAGGTTGCTCTGCAACTAGAGAAAGCCTCCTTGCAGCAATGAAGACCCAGTGAAGCCAAAAATAAATAAATTAGGAACGTAATTAGAGAGGGATGGCAGTGGGGAAAGAGAGGAGGAGATTGCAGTGAGACACTGAAAGTGGAATTATAGGACTTGGGGATTGCCTGGACAGACAGGGAAGGAAAAGGGAAAGACTGACTTAGGATTTTGGCTACAGCAACAGGGCAGAATGAGATGGAGACAACTGGAAGAGAAACAGATTTGAGATGGGTTGGGGAGAAGAGTTTAGGGAAGGTAATATATTTCCTGAATATAGGGCTTCCTTGCTATTTTCTTGAGACACCGTCTCCAAGGCCCCACCTGTTTGGCCCTAGCAAATGTGGTTCTTGCTTTAGCCTTGGGTCATCTTCTGGAGTGCTCAGCTCTGATGGGAGAGATGGGAGGTGTGGGCCCCAGAGCCTGGAAGGCAGTTCCCCAGTTCACCACCTTGAAGTCCACTCTGCTTGGTTCCGCAGGAATTGCTCCCACCTTTAAGACTTCCCTGGTGGCTTAGACAGTGAAGAATCTGCCTGCAATGCTTGAGACCCAGGTTTGATCCCTAGGTTGGAAGATCCCCTGGAGATGGGAATGGCTACCCACTCCAGTACTCTTGCCTGGAGAATTCTATGGACAGAGGAGCCTGGTGGGCTATAGTCCATGAGGTTGCAAAGAGTCAGACACGACTGAGCCACTTTCTCTTTCTAGAGTCTCCTCTTTCATTTTTTCTTGCCATTGTTCCTTGGTCTTCTCTCTGTAAATTTGTACCCATGGCCTTTGATCTTTTAGAATTTTCTCACCCCTCTGGTTCACTGATGACGTCTTGTTTTCCAGTCCTGCTGCTGCTGCTGCTAAGTTGCTTCAGTCGTGTCCAACTCTGTGCGACCCCGTAGACGGCAGCCCACCAGGCTCCCTCGACCCTGGGGTTCTCCAGGCAAGAACACTGGAGTGGGTTGCCATTTCCTTCTCCAATGGATGAAAGTGAAAAGTGAAAGTAAAGTCACTCAGTTGTGTCCAACTCTTTGCGACCCTATGGACTGCAGCCTGCCAGGCTCCTCCATCCATGGGATTTTCCAGGCAAGATACTGGAGTAGGGTGCCATTGCCTTCTCCGTTTCCAGTCCTAGTTATATAGATACATTCTTAAACAAAGCAACATGGAGGGAAAGGAAAGGAGACATGTACTTAGATTGTTCTCTTGATCAGTTCTCCTATAATTTTTTTTTTTGTGTGTGTCCCATTCCCCTTCTAACTTTGAATTCCTCGAGAGCAGAAAAACTGGCTTATTCATCTCTTTCTTCTCAGTGCTAACCAAGTCTTCTTTTACATGTACTGGGGAACTTCGTGTTTGAGGAATTGTATATTTACTTCTTTTGTAAACTTAAAAGATAAAAATACAACACATCATCTTCCAGCTCAATATTTGTTTCCCTGCCTCTTCTGTGTTTAGCGTGGATTTAATCAAACAC
The DNA here is from genome assembly GCA_006408695.1 of Aepyceros melampus. NCBI lineage: Eukaryota > Metazoa > Chordata > Mammalia > Artiodactyla > Bovidae > Aepyceros > Aepyceros melampus. The sequence continues at coordinate 71,837 of SJXQ01000115.1, forward strand.
GAGGAAAATATGAACACAGCAGAAGACCTGAAGCCTTGAAGCTATTTCCCCTGCTCCAGACTCTAGACTTCAGGGCTAGAGAGGGTGAAGGAGGCATGGTGGGGATAAAGGGTGGATGGAGAAGATGAAGGATGGCAGCAGGGGTGAAGGATGGGTGGAGGGCATGAGGCGTGGCAGTGGTTCTCTGGGCCGGAGCAAGTTCCTAGTGTGGCTGGCTGAGTGGTTGGTGAGCTTTTTCCAGCCCACCCACATGTATGTATTGCCTACTTGCCCTGTGCTTGGCATACACCAGGGGTGTGACGTGTAACAGCTGATGCACCACACAGGAGCCATGCCCTCAAGAAGCAGAGGGACATACACTTAAGACACAGTCAGTAGTTGGAGAACATTCCAAGTAAGAGAGTTAAAAATTGCACCATTTGACAAATCTGGTCCCAGACTTACCTCACTTGCTAAATTGGTGGTTCATGCTGCCAGGATCATTCAGCTTCCAAAAAGCCAGTTGTCACAATGGAGAAAGCATCTTTGCACCTTTGTATATGGCTCCTGAGTTGGTTCAAAGAGAATCAGCAGCAGCCCTTCTCTGGGGAGCTGATTGCTCTCTGAGTCTGACACACTCAACATTCATGGAAGAGGAGAACATTAAGGAGGCAGCTGAGTCTTCTTCCTGCAAATGACGGTCACTAAGTCATCTTGGAGCCCACCCAGCAGTTGGTTCTCAAGGTCAAATAGCATCATTTTTCTGGACTGGCTCCTTACCTTGCTTACTAACAGGGCTGACCTCAGAGTCTGGGGCAACCTTACCTACCTTGTTAGACTGGTGTTCATTGGAGGGGCTTCCAGACTAGAAGAGGGATGTGACTAGGGCCGCTGGTCTGTGGACCTGTCTGGGGTCTCTCAGCATCTGTGAGTTCACCACACAGGTGCTAACCTGGCCACAGCTTAGATTTTGCCTCTGCCTATAATAGAGGATGAAATGAATTTCAGCCAAAGGGCACAGGCGTGCCTGGTGCCAAGTGTTGCGTTCTAAGTACATCAGAATATGGTGGGCCTAATGGATAAAGCTATCATAGATGCTCATTAATACAGCAGACCGCTGTTTCATTACAGGGGCTGTGGCTCCCCTAGCACCCGTTGCTTGGAGTTACAGGTATCAGCTGCTTCTTGTTCCTGGCATTCGGTGGCTAATGCACTTTGTGAAGATTCAGAGGCATTTAATAAGATGATTGAATGCCATGCTGAATTAATGTTTACAGCCTCTTGGCTTGGCCTCTCTAAATCTCAAAGTACTTGGGGCTGAAAACTGAGAATCTGTCTTGATCCCCACACTCTCTCTGCTCACTCCCATCATTCTTTTACAGTATGTGCCCTCGGAGACTCTTGCCCCCTGTCATGTGATGGCAGAGTGGATTCTAACTGACGGGAGAGATATGAAATGTATCATTGTGTCACTAATGGGGTTGCGGCTCCTCCTTGAACCTTGTGTTATTTCCAGATACCATGTTTGGCATAAATGGAATCTGGTTTTCTTTTTCTCTCCAAACACACCATTCTTAACAGCGTTCTTTAGATCCATACTTGTTGGAGTCTTTCTTACTCCCAGAAGAATCTGGGCCATTGTGTTTTAGGCTCATGATTTCATCCTGTGTCGTAGGGTGACTGGTTAGATTCTACTCCCAAGGCTCTCAAGTTCTTCCCCAAAGTTATGCCTCATTTTACCAGCAGACACCAGGCAGAAAAGGCCTGGAAGAGCACCTTAGGGTTCAAATATCCAGAATATCCAACCTTCTCTTAGGAGTCATTAGCTGAGTAAAAAAACATCTGATTGCTATTCCAGTTTGGACTTTTTTTCCTATCAAAACAGAGCTCTATTAAAAAGCTAAATCTGTATATACCTAGTGTAATGTATTAGTCTTTTTACTGATGCCATAACAAATTACCATGAATTTAGCAGCTTAAAAACCCCTCAGATTTATTACCTTCCAGTTCTGTGTGGACAGAGCTAATGTTGGTCTATCTGAGCTAAAATCAGGGTGTCAGCAGAATGTTGCCTTCTGGAGTTTCTAGAGAAGTGTGTGTTTCCTGCTCATTCTGGTTGGTGGCAAGAGTCTTTTCTTAGCAGTTATGGGGTCTCAGACTCCAGTCTGTTACTATCTGTAACCTGAGTGCTGTCTCCTTCTGGAGGTTGCTGCCTTTTCTGGTTTGTGACCTTCTTCCTCCATCTTCCAAGCCAGCAGAAGCAGACTGAATCTTATCTCATGTCACATCTCTCCGATCCCTGTGTTTTCTTTTTTCCTTCCTCTGCTGCTTTTAAGAGATTGTGTAATTAAATTAAATGAGTCCATGATAATCTAGGTTAATTTCTCCATTTTAGGGTCAACTGATTAGCAACCTTAATTCCATCTGCAGCCTTCATTCTCTTACATGTTCTGGGGATTAGGATGTGGACATCTTTGGGGGGTGGGTATTTTTCTGCTTGCATGCTAAGTCACTTCAGTTGTGTTTGACTCTTTGTAACCCTATGGGCCAGAGCCCTCCAGGCTCCTCTGTCCATGAGATTCTTCAGGCAAGAATACTGGAGTGGGTTGCCATGCCCTCCTCCAGGGGATCTTCCCGACCCAGGGATCAAACCCGCATCTCTTACATCTCCTGCATTGGCAGGTGAGTCCTTTATCACTAGCCCCACTATTCTGCTTACCCCGTATATAGTTTCTTCACAAAGTCTGTTTTGCAATAATTCCATCTGCAGCCTTCATTCTCTTACATGTTCTGGGGATTAGGATGTGGACATCTTTGGGGGGTGGGTATTTTTCTGCTTGCATGCTAAGTCACTTCAGTTGTGTTTGACTCTTTGTAACCCTATGGGCCAGAGCCCTCCAGGCTCCTCTGTCCATGAGATTCTTCAGGCAAGAATACTGGAGTGGGTTGCCATGCCCTCCTCCAGGGGATCTTCCCGACCCAGGGATCAAACCCGCATCTCTTACATCTCCTGCATTGGCAGGTGAGTCCTTTATCACTAGCCCCACTATTCTGCTTACCCCGTATATAGTTTCTTCACAAAGTCTGTTTTGCATACAGTTCTAGAGATTGCAGCCAGGAGGAGGGGAACTAACATCTACTGAGCACCTACAATATGCCAAGTACCATGCTTGACCTGCACATGCATTCTGTGCATTAATTAGGTAAGTACTGTCCTCATCTGGGGCTTCCCAGGTGGTGCTAGTGGTAAAGAACCCACCTGCCAATGCAGGAGACATAAGAGACATGGGTTCAGTCCCTGGGCTGGAAAGATCCCCTGGAGAAGGGAATGGCAACCCACTCCAGTATTCTTGCCTGGAGAATTCTTTGGACAGAGGAGCCTGGTGGGCCACAGTCCATGGGGTTGCAAAGAGTTGCACACAACTGAAGTGACTTAGCACGCACACATCCTCATTTGGGGAGGAATTAACTGAGATTTGGGGAAATTATGCAACTTGCCCAAGATCTAGTAAATGACAGAGCTAGGATTTGAGCCTCAAAAGGTAAAACTCCAAAGTCTGAATGCCGTCTTTCTATCATTCCATACTGTTCTTTTCCTGGGATCTCAACCAAGATCTTCAGAATTAGGCTTGTTTAAATATAAATGTTTCCTCTAGATCCATTAAAATCTGTTGAGGTCTGAGCTTGAGGTAGAGTCTAGATTACTCATTCTCCCTGTCTCTGAGAAGCAGCAGGGACCAATTTTATATCACTTGGGCCTGGGACAAGAAAGACGACTGAGGAAGTCGTCTTTCCTCAGTCGACAAGAGGAACCTCCCTCTCAGCCTTTGGTTGGGCCAAGCTCAAAATCTGTAAAGCGTGGCTTAAAGTGGAACTGGAATTTTGTCCCTGTACTGTCCTACCCTGAGGGCTGGGAAGCTGGTTGAAGTCCTTCCTCTGTTCTGCTCATCTCAAATGCCTGGGGCCCTGCAGCAGGGTGGCCTTGGGCAAGCAATGCCTGCCTTCCCAGTTGACTGAACCTGAGGGGCTCTGAGTGGCTGTGCCCTATGCATCAGAACTAGAGGAGCTCTGTAGGAATTGCAGGGACAAGAGACACAGGGTGGGGCAGGAGGGCATGCTTGTTTTGGTGTGAAACCCCAGGTAGTATGATCATTAATTTCCTGTGGATGCAGCTGCTTTGGATCTGGGTTGACTGTTGAAGCAGTGGCCTTTGGAAGCTCACAGTCCAAGCCAAAGACACTTGGTTTGTGCCTCAATTAATTCCCAGAGACACGCAGTCCCATTCCTGAGATGCCTGCCAGAGTAACGACTTGGGGAGGCTGAAGCTATTTTCAGTCTCATATACACACACATATGTACACTCACGTACACACTTTAAATAATGTGATAAGCTTATGTCCTGCTTCAGGATTCTGTTTTTTCTTCCAATTTTGGTACTTCTCTGACAGACTGGCAGGGCACCATGATTCTGTCTTTGCACGTTGATTAAAGCAACTCTGACAGATAAGGATTGCAAGTTGCTAACTGGCTTCTGAGTTCTGACTGATGAGGAATTTCTAATGTCTATCCTAATGTCTTCTCCCTCTTAGCTTCTGCATTGAGAGTCTGGAGCATTGTGATGAAGTGGTGTTGGCATCTTTCTATTTGCACCACCCAGGAGGGTGGGAGGAGCCTGGGAGGAGGAGACACCTGGGCCTCTTTCTGTTGATGACCAACTCCTTCCCACAGACCACCTGTATATGAAGGTGCTGGGCTGTGGGCTCCTTTGCTTCATTCTAGAAAATACTGGTTGAACGTCTACTTTGGATATTCAAAGACAGTGACAAATGTCGTCCTCAGGTAAAAAGGCAAATACAATCGAGTGTTATAAGTCTGTAACAATATAGAGCCAGAGAAGAACTATATGAGACAGAGAAGTACAGGGTGTACGGAGATGCATAGGAAAGTGCCCAGCCCAGTCTTGGCCGCAGATGGGCAGGACAGGCTCCCCTAAGGAGTCGACATACAAGCTAGACCTAAAAGCAAGCCAGAGCTCCTTTCTTCAGGGGCAGAGGAGTGTGTGTGTGTGTGTGTGTGTGTGTGTATGTGTGTGTTTAGGTAGGAAGTTTTAGAAGTGAAGAAGAGTTCTAGGCAGAATAAATGTCATAGGCAAAGGTCCAGAGGCCAGAGAGAATTAGGCAAATGAGAGAATTGGAAGCTGAGATGTTGAGTGGGATTCAGGGGTGGGTTATGGATGGAAAGTGGAGAGAGATTAGATTAGGGGAACTGAAAAACTATGATGATCTGTAGCCCAAGTAAAGAAATTTGTGTTTTAACCTCAGGAAGATGGAGAGCTGCTGCACTGTTAAGGAAGAGTAGTTTCAAACAAATTTGGCTTTAAAGAAGACGATTTTGGCTGCAGTGTGGAGAGTTGCTTGGAGGAAGCGGCATCAGAATCAAGGAGACTCATTACAGTAGTTTTAAGTGAAGAAAGCAGTAGTCTGACTTAAATGTTGGGATGGAGGAAGTGGGTAAATTTGAGAAATATTTAGGAGTTGCAAAAGCTAGGACTTGGTTTCAATGATTGATTAAGTTGGGTGCAGGGAGAGGAAGTGGCGACAAGAATTTACCCAGATTTCTGTCTTGGGCAACCAGACAGACAGTACAGCTGTTCACTGCTAGGTGGACTGGAAAGGCAGAGCAAATGTGCGCCCCTGGGGTGGAGATGAGTACAGCGCCGACATGCTGAATGTGAGGGGCTGTAGGATGGCCAAGATGGAGTTTCAGTTGCTATTGACTCACCAGGACTGGATATGAAATATTTCTGTGCTGCCAATAAAGAGCCACCACCCCGAGTAGCCCCTCATCCCTGTTCTTCTTCCACCACCTTGCTCACCAGTCACCTGGACCTTCTGTCTATTTCTATCGATAGATTTCTATCATCCACAGACCAATAATGTAAATCATGTGCAGCGTGGCAGAAGGTCTCCTGTTCTGACTGGTTACTGCTCTCACCGGGGCTGTTCAATATTTTGAGCATCTCTCCTTGGAGATGGCTAATGTCTTTCAGGCAGTTGGTTGTAAAAGATCAACTTTTTGAGGAAAGAGAAGTCATGGCCAGGAGTACAGTTGACCCCTCCATGTCTGTGGGTTTTGCATTCTTGGATTCAACCAACTGCAGAGTGAAAATATTCAAAAGAATTTTTTTCCAGAAAGTTCCAAAAAGCAAAAGTTGACTTTGCCTTGCTGGCAGCTATTACATGGCATTTACATTGTATTTACAAGTATTTACATAGCATTTACATGGTATTAAGTATTATAAGTAGTCTAGAAATGAGTTAAAGTATACAGGTGGATGTGTGTAGGTTATTTGCAAATACTCTGCCATTTTATATAAGGCACTTGAGCATCCATGGCTTTTGGTAGCCCTGGAGGTCCTGGAACCTATGCCTCTCAGATTCCAAGGGATGATTCTACTCATTTGAGATCATCAATCTAAAGCTTGAAGCCTTGGAGTGGATGAGTCTTTAAGAAGAGTGTACAGAGTAAGAAGAGGGACATCCTAGGGCTAAGGAATTTGGACTTGATCCTACAGGTAGTGAGGAGCCAATAAAGTTTTTTAAGTAGAGGCATGATCCAACTAGTGTAACCCCCAGGGCAAAGAAGAGTGCCAAAGGAGTCTGACAAGGACTTCTTTGGCAAACTCATCAAGGAGCTTATGCTCTAGCTGGGGTAGGGAAGATCAACAGTGCCCCTTTGAAAGGAAGAGGCTCACCATGTGTGATGATGAAGTAGCAAGTGAGCAGCCCCGTCCCACAGTAGGTAGTTCTGTCTCACAACAGATCCTGGAGCCCCAAGTGTGAAGGCCCCCCCTCCACCTGATGCTTAAGGTCAGCTGAGTGCTTAGGCTGTCCATTTGCCTTTGTTGAAATCCTCAATAGTAGAGAAAGTGCTTCAGAACTAATGATTTCTAAATTCCATTTCAAAGCCTAGATTCTTGAATAAGTGGAAAGGGTTCTTAATAAGAATAAGAACCTTTGTATGTACTTTGCAGTTTACAAAACCCTTTGAGTTATATTGTTAACTGAGCTGATGCGGGTTGTAAAAGAACTCACAGAAGTATTAAAAAGGGAAGAAAAAAGTTGTTATTCACTTTGCAAGAGAGGAAAAGGAACAGAGGCCCAGAGTGGTGTTGGCCCTGAAGGGCTGAAGTCTGAAACTTTTTATTGAGTTTAAAGAGCAAGGTGCAAGAAAAAGGGGGGTGAGTTCATATTTATTCTGGTCCTCAGCTGAAACTGGGCTGGCTGTGCTTCTCTAGGACATAGTTTTCCTGAGAATCTGTAACTTCTTGTCTTCAGTAATTTTCCAGTTCTTGAGGTTTCAAAGAGACTTGACAGTGGCCCTTGACAGTTGCTATTCTATTTGGAATGGTGTTAGAGGGCTTTGCATATATTACCTCATTTTATCATTTCATCAGGTAATTTAGAGGATATTCCAGAGATCAGGAACTGACAGTCAAAGACATTTGAGGTTAATAAATTATGGAGCCAACCTTAAATCTGGGTGTTTAGATCCAAGGGCTGGTTCTTTCACACTTCTCCAGTGGTTTGCAAACTGTGTTCCTTGGAGCCCTGCAGGGACTGTGTTGGGTTGCGGGTGTTGGGAAGCACCCAGGAAGCAGTGCTCAATTCCTAGACCATCTCAGCCAGGCTGTCAGGCAATTGTCAACCTTTTAGATCAGACTTCTTTGGAAGTTTTCCTCCAAGGAAGCATTTCCCAGTGGGGAGAACCTTCAAGACTTCTCAAGGCAGGTCTATCAGTCATCCTGAAAGTTGGTGGTGGTGGTGTGTGTGTGTGTATGTGTGTATGCCAAGTCGTTTCAGTCTTGTCTGACTCTTTGTCACCTTATGGACTGTAGCCCACCAGGCTCCTCTGTCTGTGGGATTCTCCAGGCAAGAATACTGGAGTGGGTTGCCAGGCCCTCCCCAGGGGATCTTCCCAATCCAGAGACTGAACATGCCTCTCTTACATCTCCATTGGTAGGCAGGTTCTTTACCACTAGCACCACCTGGGAAGCCCAAAGCTGGTGATGATCCTTTTTTTCCCCAAACAAGACCTAGCACGCCCCTGGCTTTGTTCTGACCTTATCCCTTCAGCCTTCGCTCTGCTCTGTCCCCTCAGGACCTATCCTCCTCTCCTCTGTAGTTCCAGTTCTTCTTATCAGGAAGTCTGTTTGCTTTCTGTCCCTCCACCCTCTCCTATAGATTCCTGGCACTCCAGACACTGGAGGAGTGAATATAAAAATTTACCAGCTTGGATTCTTTCCTGGACATGCATTGTTCCTGACTCGGTGACCATCAGCAGGGCAGTTTTAGTATCTTCAAATCTTGATGGCCTTTTGTTTGGACACTTAGTGGCAGTGTTTTCCTAAAACCAGTGCATCTCATGCATTTCCATTTACCAATTCCCTTGTCCTTGGAAACTGTACCTGCATTCAGACCATCCTTTTCTGTTGATTTTTTTTAAGGCTGCAGTTTGTCTTGATGCATCAGTAGGTATGAGTTAGAGGCTGAAGAGAAAAGGCCCAGAGGCAAAGACAATCATTTTGCTTCCTGATTATACAGTGAAAGTAAGAATTAATATTTCTGTGATTTCTATTTCTGAGAACTGCCTTAGAATTTAGTGGCAACTTTCTGACTCCTAATCTGTGAAACAAAGGCCTAAGCCTTTTTCTTTTGCTCAAATACTTATTGAGCACCTATCGTACGGATGTAAAGCTTAGTGCTATATTCTGTGGTGGAAACAAAGATTTTAAGAAATGATTTCTGCCTTCAAGGAAATTATTGGTCCTATCATGGACTTAAATAATACAAGGAAGAGGCAGGGAGGGAGGGATGAAGTAAATATTGAGGGTGATCTGAAAAATGGAAGTAATCAGATGATTTCAAGATTCCAAGGGAGAACACTGATGTTCTGACAGGTGACCCTTCTATGTCCCATTCCAGAACATGAGGGGTTGATGGCAGAGTTCTGCTGGGTCCGAGGGCAGGAAAGGTCTAGCAAAAGAGCACTGACCTTGATAAATCAACTCCCAACTGGTGTGGCTGACGGTGGGGAGTTCTGGACTCAGGTGAAATGCTTGTGCAGAGAAAAACTTAAGATATTTCAGCTCCGTGTTTTTGAAGAATTGGTCATGAGTAGCTCTTGACTTGTTAGCCCTAGACCAGACTGGAACTGTTGGAGACATGACCTTGGAATAGCTCATCCCCCAGATCTCCCTCTGAGAGAGCACAGGCTCTGGAGTCAGAGGCCCAGGTTCAAGTCCCTGCCCCCTTTTCCCACTCTGCCGTGTTGGTTGCTTAACTTGTCTTGGCTTCAGTTCCCTTATGGTACAAAGGAGAAAGAAACAATGCCTGCCTTGCTGGCTTGTTGGGAAGATGGGGAACAGCACAGGGAAAGTGCTTGGTATATATATAGCAGGCCTTCAAATCAATAGTAGTGGGCTGGCCAGAAAGTTCATTCAGGGTTGTCCGTCAAAAAGTGCAGAGATCACTGTGATCCAACGGTTTCAGAGTGCGATGGAGGCCACAGATTGTGGTGGCCTACGGGGGTCGCCCCTCCTCTCATCACTGTCTCACCTATGCACGGTGGAAGGAGGGTCTGGTGATCAGGCTCCTCCCCAGAGCCTCTAAACCTTCTCTCTGTGTTAGTCCTGTTTATACCCTGATAAAGCGAGAGTGAAAAAGTCACATTCAGAGTTGGAGAGGACTTTTCAATACAACTTAAAATAAGGGTATTAAACAGGAGAGGCAGCTGAGGCCTGGAAGAGGTGAAATGAACAACCGCAAAGGCAAAGTTGAGAAGGTAGCCCTTGCCTCCGATAGAGCGCTCCTCCTCTATATAGCTACTTTAAAAGCTGGTGACAGCTCAGAGGCCTGGGAGGTTAGTTCATGCGTCATGAACTAATGATCCCTTTGGCTGGACCACCCACACATGTCAGATTTATCATCGACAAATGCTGTTTTAGTCAGCATCATTCAAGGACTTGTACCATAAAGGTAGCATCAAGTGGGCGTGTAAAAGTGCTGGCTTTCCCTCTGCTTTTCCTGCTTAGCTTCCTCTTTATTTTTGGTTTCTGAAGTGTTTCCCTGCTCTGACCTGACATTTACTCTCTCGATATTGCAGTAAGTCCCCAGCATATCAAGAAGTTCCCTTCTTAGAGCACGTTCATATGTCCAATTTGTAAGCTCAACACAATTAGCCTAGGTACCCAACTAATGAAATTGGTTGTATAGTATTGCACTGTAATAGGTTTACAATACTTTTCACACATATAATACATAAAAAAACACACAAAAAGTAAATAAAGCATTTAAAATCTTACATTACAGGACCTTGAAAAGTACAATGGCACCGCACAACAGCTGGGTACAGGGGCTGGCATCGAGTGAACAGGCAGGAAGAGTTACTGGCTGGAGGAGGGAGAGGAGGTAGGAGACGGTCGAGCTGAAGGGTCGTCAGCGATAGCAGTCAAGGGGCAAGCTGCAGTTTCACTCGTGCCTGATGTTGGTGGCACAAGTTCTGGTTCCCTGCTGGAAGCAGATGCACGTTCGCTTCTTAAAAAGTTTGCAACTTGAAGGTTCGTAGGTAGGGACTTAACTGTATCCCATATGAATAAAGCTTTCTGAGTGCTATGGGGGATACAAAGAAGTATAAACAAAATTTGAGAGTCTTAGAGAAAATATGAACAGTTGAAAAGTTGGATAAATGATGTGAGAGAAAATAAAACTGAGCAAAACTGCAAGACACTGTATGATTAAGTGTCGAGTGAAAAATCTCCGTGGTTCCAATGCTAATTTATGAGTTGGTGCCTGTTGATGACAACATTTTCATCAGCTTTCTGTGAAATGAGGAAAACAAGGCAAGTAGTGATTATTTTATAAGGCTCAATTTACATAAGATAACATATTATTGCACTTCACTTTTTTGCACTTCGCAGGTTTACGAGTTGAGGGTTTAGGACAATCTTGCATTGAGCAAGTCTATGAGCACCATTTTTTCCAACAACATTTTCTCACATTGTGTTGTTGGGTCCCATTTTGGCAGAAATTCTTGTCATCTTTCAAACCTTCCACAAACAGAAAGATTATGACTTGCTAAGGCTCAGGTGATGGTTCGTGTTTTTTAGAAATAAAGTATTTTAAAAATTAAACTGTGTACATTGGTTTTAGACATAATGCTATTGCACACTTCATAGACTATAGTACAGTGTAAGTGTAACTACTATATGCATTGGGAGACCAACAAATTTGGGTGACTTGCTTTACTGCGGTATTTTTTTTGCATCATTTTGTTATGATGGAACCCATGATCTCTCTGAGACAAACCTGTATTTGTTTTACAGGATTTTCTGAGATTATATGCTTCCGAAATTTTAGTGTTAAAATGCTCTTTGTTTTATAAAATGATGGGGTATAAATAGCAGTAGTTGTTTTTTTTTTTTGAAAGCCCATACTCAGAAAAATAAAAAGTTGGCTACTTAGCACGTTTCTTTTTAAAATATTGCTCACCCTTGAAATTCAAAAGCAAATGAATCTTTGGTGTGCACACATGTCCAGAGTCAAGGGGAGGACAATTACTGAGTACTAGAGTGTTCAGGGAAAGCTCCCAGGACAAGGACAAATATCAATTTTGTTTGACAAAGGATTTGATAAACTGGAAGAGTGTGGGCAATCTTCCCTTGAGGGAGTAATGTGAGAAGAACTCTAGGTATAACATTGGAGAGTTCCATTAGGGTTGTAGGAAGGAGTTGGGAGGCCTTGTCTATTTACCTGCTGTGCCCACAAAATGTTTACCCAGCTGTTACTATAATAACAACAGATCTGTAACTCTCTTGAATTAACCAGTCACTGAATCAATGACCCAGTCTCTCTGGTGTTCTGGCTCTGGCCCATCCTCTTGAATGCCTTAACACTCACATGTGGCCAGCAGCCACTCATTTCCAGTTCTGACCTCTTGCCTTCATCCCTGAGCACAGTTTGGGCTCATGAGGGGGCTGAACTTGTTCATTCTGGGCTTGTCCAGAGACGTACACCCTGAGCTGTGTCCTTGAGGGCAGCACCCTTCCTGAGCTAGCCCCAGCTCCTGCGAGGGCCCAGTGAGCAGAGGCATGTAAGATGCATTGCCGGGCAGACTAAGAGAATAGGAAACATCTCAATAGGACCTGTGGCTAAATGAAGAGGGAGGAAACAGTGACTGAAGCCTGGGGGTCTGGGGCTGCGATACTCACCACTGATTAAAATAGGAAGAGAGCCTGCTTAGAGGCAGAAAAAGAATTTGGTTCCAAAGTCGCTGAGCCCAAGACTGTGAAGGGAGATAAAGGGAGGCTGGAGGAAGAGGACCAGGTCCATTCGGAGCCAAGAAGGATTCGAGACGGAGAGCTTCTGGAGGGAGAGGGCATCACTGCTGCTGGTCCACAGAACATGGAGGAGGAAGGAACTGGAAACAGTGGAACCTCCTGTGAAGGCTGCAAAGAGTGCAGGAAGTGCTGGGTGGACCGTAGTGGGCTGGGGAGTCCATAGGCAACAACACAAGAGACACCACTAGCAACACAAGAGAGCATACACCTGGGTCTTTCAAGGACCCATCCTTTCCATCCTTGGCAAGGGCTGAAAATCATCTCTCACTGTAGGGGCGCACCCTGAGGGTGAGGGAGAGGCGTGTTTGCTTGCGAGCCTCCGTGTGATCTGAGGTATTCCCTTGACACAAGCCCCCACCCCCTTTGCTTGCTGTCTTCACGCCTTTCCCTTTCCTCCTCGGGGGAAGGTGGACCTTGCTTCCAAGAACTGAGTGGCTGTAGGGTACAGAGAGGGTAGTGGCTAAGGGGACCATCCTTCCTTAGGTCTCTGTCCCAGGCTGCTCAGCAGGGCATCTATTTGAGCTTATTTATGTGCTTGGAGTTGAGAACCCATGTTTTTCTTGTTCCATCAGCTTCCCACGCTCCCAGGAAGGTGCTAAGCAGCAGAAACTCAGATGCCCCCTCCTCCCAAGCTCTTTCACTCTCTCTCTCTCTCTCTCTCTCTCGCGCTCGCGCTCTCGCTCTCTGTCTCTGGTGTTCTTCGACTCCAACCAGAGCTAATATTTACCTGCTGCATTAGCTCTGGGGCTGTGGGATGTGACAGCTGGAGGTGGAGAAGACTTTTTTTCTCTCTTCCTCCTCCACCTGTCTTTCCCTAGAGGTTTGAAAAGGGGGAAAAATGTAATTGCAATCTTCAGGACTGCCTGGCTGATAATTCAGAGATCGCTGGGGAGTGTCAGGGGTCTTGTATTAGCTTCTCTACCAAAAGGCAAGGAGGGAAGAGGCCCTAAAGATTGGGTCATCTGCCAGGCAGCCTGGGAAGGGGAGTAGTTGCCAGTCAATGGATATTTTATTTATTTATTTATTTTTACAGGCGAGGTATTCCAGGGTTGGGAACTACAGGGCCTTAGTGACAGAATCTGAGGCATTACTGTGATGGTCTCAATTGGTGCTGGCTGATGTGGGACCACCTTTATGAGGAGTCTGAGCAGATTTCCCATGGCTAGGTACAGGACTATTCCCTTCCCCCGGGGACTCTGCCAGGTACTGACTCAGCCTGAGTATTCACCTGCTTATCTATCAGGACTCGAACATATATAGTACATGAAACAAATGTCTGAGAGTAGGAATAGGGGGAATGTCCCAACTCAACATGGCTTGTGAATGACAGAAAGATGAGTAACTGGTGACGTTCTAAGACCATGATACATTCCTGCCATGGAAAGGAGGTTCCCCAAGGATGCTGGAGAAGGGACATGGAGGGGAGATGGAGTAGGGATGGAGTGGGAGGGTGGGGATGTCACCCCTGTAGATTCTGGGCATGGTGTGGGTCCACCTGGGCGTCTCCCTGCAGTGAATCAGTACTCCTCCTCCTCTCAACTCCTCTAGCTGCCTTTTCCTGCCTTTCTAGCCGTTCACCAGAAAGCCTGTTTCTATTCTTCAATCTGTTCTTTTGAGCTGTGTGTCATGATTTTCACTCGCCCCAATTTGTCATCTCGTTGCCATGGTAGCTGGCTAGGGGTCTCCAGTGGCGGGGGTGTCCATGCAGGGCATGGAGGCAGAAAACACAGGTGATCCTAGGATGGCACTTCTGCAGCTCCTGGTGCTACGAAGCCCCCTTTGGGTCAGCTCTGCCCCCGTCTCCCTGCAGGTCCCACAACCTTTGCTTGCCACCAGGCAAAAGCAAGAGAAGGAAACAATAGCTGCAGTTTTCTTTTGTTCTGGCAAGGCATGGGCTGTCTCTTTCAGGGTAGAGCTGTGGAAGAGCTGAGATGGGAGGGCTGCTTAGGGGAAGAGCCCCAAGGAAACACATCTCCAAGCACATGGGTCTACTGTCCCATCCACAAGTAAGAAGAGAAATGAAGGCAGTAGAGAGGGAGCCAGAATTGAGCCTGTGGAAAGCCACTTCTGGGAAACATGCATCACTCGATGTGCTGTGGGCTCTTGGCCTCTAGCTGGGAATCTCAGAGCCCAGGAATATGCAAGTTTTTAATACAGGCTCTTGACTTCCCTGTTGAGGTTCCTGTATTTTTGGTGCATTGCATCACCACATGTTAGCCTTTTCATCGTTCACTTGGATTTCCTATCACATCATGGCTGGTTTACACAGCTACATTTAAAATCATTTATTTACTCCTCCATCTATGCATTTATCTACCTGACCATCCATCTCTCCAACAAATATGGGAGAAATAATTATTGAGTACCTGTTGCAAGTATGTACTATTCCAACTATGTGGATATACTAGTAAACAAGATTGACAGTTTCTGTTCTCAAGTAGTTTACATTCTTCTAATACAGATCAACAACAAATAAAAGAAAATAGCAGATGGTAAAAACTGGAAGATATTCAGGATTCTCTTGGGCAACTGCAAGTTGAAGACAGAAATTAACTTACTGGATGATTAACTTTTGACCAGTAGAGTACCCAGCAGATGAGTTTTTCTCTGATGGACTCTCCCAACATGCAGTTCCTTGGGCTTTTAGCAGCAACTAGACCTAATAAAGTAGAATTTGTGTATACGCTCATGCCAGTGATTGCATTCCTTTGTGTTGGAGACATAGTTATTGCATATGATGTCATAGAGGCTCTCTGGGTGGATGGTCCCAGAAGGCCTCTAAGAAGATAGCATGTAAGCTGAGATTGTAGCACCAGGAAGTAGTCATCATGGGAAACTGAGGAAGGAGCATTGCCAGCATGGAAGGACTAGCTTAGATGCCCTGGGGCAGTGCAAGCCCATGTGCTTAGAAATATCAAGAAACCCCACTGTGAATGGAATGAGTGAGAGAGGGAGGTATGAGGAAAGGTCAAGTCAGAGAGTCCTCGTCTCAGACACCTTACAGGGCCCACATCAGAGCCTCTTGGCTTCATGCATTTCTGGGGCCTCTGGCTGCTTTTTCTACCCCAGATGCCACTGTAGTGGCTGGCTGACTCTCTGCGTGTAAAATTCAATGCCCTTCACCGCGTGCTGTGTACCTCCTACTTCTTACCCTGGAATTTCTCTGTTGATGCTGACCTGTGAGATATTCAGGATTCTCTTGGGCAACTGCAAGTTGAAGAAAGAAATTAACTTATTGGATGATTAACTTTTGACCAGTTGTGTACCCAGCAGATGAGTTTTTCTCTGATGGACTCTCCCAACATGCAGTTCCTTGGGCTTTTAGCAGCAACTAGACCTAATAAAGTTGAATTTGTGTATACGCTCATGCCAGTGATTGCATTCCTTTGTGTTTGGAGACATAGTTATTGTATATGATGTCATAGAGGATCTCTGGGTGGATGGTCCCAGAAGGCCTCTAAGAAGATAGCATGTAAGCTGAGATTGTAGCACCAGGAAGTAGTCATCATGGGAAACTGAGGAAGGAGCATTGCCAGCATGGAAGGACTAGCTTAGATGCCCTGGGGCAGTGCAAGCCCATGTGCTTAGAAATATCCAGAAACCCCACTGTGAATGGAATGAGTGAGAGAGGGAGGTATGAGGAAAGGTCAAGTCAGAGAGTCCTCGTCTCAGACACCTTACAGGGCCCACATCAGAGCCTCTTGGCTTCATGCATTTCTGGGGCCTCTGGCTGCTTTTCTACCCCAGATGCCACTGTAGTGGCTGGCTGACTCTCTGCGTGTAAAATTCAATGCCCTTCACCGCGTGCTGTGTACCTCCTACTTCTTACCCTGGAATTTCTCTGTTGATGCTGACCTGTGAGATATTCAGGATTCTCTTGGGCAACTGCAAGTTGAAGAAAGAAATTAACTTATTGGATGATTAACTTTTGACCAGTTGTGTACCCAGCAGATGAGTTTTTCTCTGATGGACTCTCCCAACATGCAGTTCCTTGGGCTTTTAGCAGCAACTAGACCTAATAAAGTTGAATTTGTGTATACACTCATGCCAGTGATTGCATTCCCTTGTGTTTGGAGACATACACAAAGATATCCATCCTGACTTTGTAAAAGTTACAGACAGGAAAAAGCCCACATAGCTATCGGTGGATGGATAAATTGTGGGAATTTCATGTAATGAAATACAGTGAAAATGAATGGACTGTAATAACCATATACCACAATAGGGAGGAATCTCACCAAAAGAAGAAAAACTCAAATGGGAAAAAGTAAGCAATGCATGTTTTAGATGTACACATAGAGCTGGTAAAATAAGTAAAAGCAAGGAACTGATTAATACGCGATTGGGGCCAATAGTTAACTGGCAGGGAGGGTGAGGGATATAACTGGAGAGGGATACCTGGGCCTTGAAAGGGACTGGTAATGTTCTCTTTTTTAAGCTGGGTAGTGGGTAAGGGCGGAGAAGGCAATGGCAACCCACTCCAGTACTCTTGCCTGGAAAATCCCATGGATGGAGGAGCCTGGTGGGCTGCTATCTATGGGGTCACACAGAGTCGGACACGACTGAAGCGACGCAGCAGCAGCGGCAGCTTGGTAATACAGCCTCGTACTGACTGCCTGTTTCTCTGTCTTCCCTCCCTGTTGCATCACTCCTACTTCATATGATTGCATGTAAACTCTTGTCTCAGATTCTGCTTTCTAAACTGAGCTGAGACAGACAGGCAGGCGTTAGCTGATGGAGGGCTTTGCAGGACATGGTAGGAGTTGTATTTCATTCTGAGAATTAGGAGAAGTAGTTAAAGAATACTGAACAGGGTAATGATGATCTGGTTTATTTAAAAGATGACTCTGATGTAGTTAGGAGAATCAATTGAAAGAGGGAAGGGGTAGAAGCAAGCTGAGCAGTGGGGAAGCTATTGTCATAGTTCAGGTAAGAGATGGATGATGATCCAAACAGGAGTAGGGGCTGTGGAGGACATGGGCATGTGTGTCTGCGACAAGGGTGAGCATAAGGCAAGGCTGCACTATGTGTGCTGGGTTGTGGGTCAGATTGCTCTCAGAAATGGACTCACCTCTACACAGCTGCCTTTATGCTTGGCATTCACATATGTGGTTCAGCAAGATGACAGATTACATCCTCCTGTGGACATTCATCTGTGTTGAGTGTAGCAAGGTTCACCCTTGGGGCACACTGCTCGGGAGAACTGAAGACCTTTACAGTTGCCTCACTTCAGTTCAGTCACTCATTCGTATCCAGCTCTTTATGACCCCCATGGACTTGCAGCACGCCAGGCCTCCCTGTCCATCATCAACTCCCAGAGTTTACTCATGTCCTTTGAGTCAGTGATGCCATCCAACCATCTCATTCTCTGTCATCCCCTTCTCCCACCTTCAGTCTTTGCAGCATCAGCCTTTTCCAATGAGTCAGTTCTTCGCATCAGGTGGCCAAAGTATTGGAGTTTCAGCTTCAGCATCAGTCTTTCCAATGAACACCCAGGACTGATCTCCTTTAGGATGGACTGGTTGGATCTCCTTGCAGTCCAAGGGACTCTCAAGAGTCTCCTCCAACACCACAGTTCAAAAGCATCAATCCTTCGGTGCTCAGCTTTCTTTATAGTTCAACTCTAACATCCATGTGTGACTACTGGAAAAAGCATAAAGTTGCTCAGTCATGTCTGACTCTTTGTGACCCCATGGACTGTAGCTTACCAGGCTCCACCCTCCATGGGATTCTCCAGACAAGAGTACTGGAGTGGGTTGCCATTTCCTTCTCCAGGGGATTTCCCAACCCAGGGATCGAACCCGGGTCTCCCGCATTCCAGGCAGACGCTTTAACTTCTGAGCCACCAGGGAAGCTAGACCTTTGTTGGCAAGGTAGTGTCTCTGCCTTTTAATATGCTGTCTAGGTTGGTCATAACATTTCTTCCAAGGAGCAAGCATCTTTTAATTTTAACAGTCATCTCAGGATAGCATTATTCAAATTGCTCCTTGCTCAGGGGGAGGGTCTTTGGGTTTTCTACTCTTGAATCAGAGTGGTACTTCACTTACATTTGTTTCTTTTATTTATGCTTCGAGTGGTTATTTTCTTTTGCAGAAAGGGCATGGCTAAAAAAATGTAAGGAAGTACTTCTATTGATGAGTAGTAATTTAGCAAAATAAGACCGAACTGAGTCTTGGATTCTGAGAGCCCTAGGCTTCAATTCCAGCTTGACCAGTTCCTAGTTATATGTCCTCAGTGTAAATTTCTTACCTGCAGTATGGAGATTAATAACACCAACTGCTTGGAGTTGTTGTGAGGGTTAAATGGTTTTGGTGTATAACCCGCTCTCTGCATTTATAATCAATCAGTCCTGTGGAGGGTGCAGTTCAGTGGGGTTAAGGTGAGATGGGTTCAGCCTTGGCCCTCATCTGGCAGATCTCTCTCCAGGGTTTAGTCTGGAGGTTCTGCAGTTTGTGTCATTAAGGAGGTAATATATGTGTGTGTGTCTCTGTGTGTGTGTGTGTGTTAGTCACTCAATCATGTCTGATTCTCTATGATCCCATGGACTGTAGCCTGCCAGACTTCTTTGTCCATGGAATTCTCCAGGCAAGAATACTGAAGTGGGTTGTCATTCCCTTCTCCAAGAGATCTTCCCAACCCAGGGATTGAACCTGGTTCTCCCGCATTGCAGGCAGATTCTTTACCATCTGAGCCACAAGGGAAGCCCCATGGGAAGCAAGTAATAGATCCTTACAAAACATTCCTTTAGTGATATTCAGGAGGCTAGAATCCAGCCGTTTCTTCTGAGAGGCACCAGGCAGCACCATCTATGAATTACTGTGATGGTGCCCCTGTGAGATAATTTGAGACAAGTGTTGTTCAATCCATTTTATAGATGGGAGATTGTAATACTTCAGGCAGTTGTGGCTTCTCACTTTGCAGTCAGACTCTAAGGCATTTACCCCTCTGTGTTCTCTTCTCTTGTTCAACCAAAAATAACCCTGGCACTTACAGGATAAATCATCAGTCACTAACAGTGGCTGATGTGAACAACTCATATGAATATTAGACCCTTCTTAGATAAAATAATGTAGCTTTTTTGAAATTACAAGAGGACTTTATGTTTATTTTAGAAAGTATGGGGAAGCATAGAGAAGAAAATTTAAGTTATCTATAATCTCATCATGTACAATTTATTATACTCAGTGGGGATTATAGTGCATGCATATTGCTTTTATAACCTGCTTTCCTGACTAATAATTTACTGTGAGCAGTTTCCTAAGTCATTATATATTATTTTACCATATGATTTATTTTAGCCTATGGTTTTTAATGATTGTCAAATACCTCATTAAATGATTATATTATAATGTGTTAGCCAGTTTTTTATTGTCCTTATTTTAGGTGGTAGTTTCTTATATTCAAATTAACAATCCAATGGACAATTTTACAAATGCCTATTTTCATGCAAGTTCAGTGATCTCATAAAGATAAATTCTTAAAATTGCAATTATTGGGGGCATTTTTTTCAGTTGCTCAGTAGTGTCTGACTTCATGACCCCATGGACTGCAGCATGCCAGCCTTCCCTGTCCTTTACTGTCTCCCAGAGTTTGCTCAAACCATTGAGTGGCAGTGCATATATTTATGATGCTAGAGAAATATTGTCCAGTCTTCCCCAAGCGAGTTTGTACTAATTATACCCCTGTCAGTAGTGCATAAGATTGCCCAGATCTTTGCCATCTGTCTGTATTTTAATTAAGAATATCTCCTGAATTTCTCTTAAACATTTATTTGAATTATGATATATTTCAAATATTTAATATAGAAAGCAGTTAAAAACCATCATATATTTAATCAGTCAATCCTAAAGAAAATCAACTCTGAAGATTCCCTGGAAGGACTGATGCTGATGCGCCCCTTGGCGCAAAGAGCTGACTCATTGGAAAAGACCCTGATGCTGGGAGATTGAGGCAGGAAGAGAAGGGGGTGACATAGGATGAGACGGTTGGATGGCATCACCAACTCAATGAACATGAGTTTGAGGAAACTCTGGGAAATAATGAAGGACAGGAAAGTCTGGCGTGCTGCAGACTGTGGGCTTGCAGAGTCAGACACAACTTAGTGACTGAACAACAGAAATATATTTAACACGAAGATTAAATAGATAATGATATTTGCCATATTTACTTCTTCTTTCTCCCATTTTTAAAGAAATAAAATGTTACAGATGCACGTACGTGCCCTTATCCTTATCCCTCACTCCAGAAGTCGGTTTTCTGAATTCATATTTCCTTACCATGTGCATTTGCAATTTTACTGCTAGTGTGTATATTCATAAAATATGCATGGAATTTCTGTGAGTTTTAAAGTTTTATGTAAATGATGTATGGAATGTGCCCTTTTGCAGCAAAGTGAACATTTATTTTTAGGATTTACTAGTGTTATTACACACACACACAGTTCATTTTTTTTTACTTTCTGCTTACCAATGCCCTGTATAAATAAATCACAGGTGGTTAATTTACTCCCCTTCTGAGGGAAGTTAGGTTGCTCTGATGCTTTTGCTATTATAAGCAATGTGAAAATGATCAACCTTATCCATGTCTCCTTGGGCAAAGGTGAAATTTTTCTCTAGGGTTGTTGCCTAACAGTGGAATTACTGAGGTTGGGAATGCAGATGTCCAACTTTATTAGGTGTTACCACATTGCTTTCCAGAGTGACTGTGTCATTTACTTTCCCACCATATGCAGAGTTCCCGTTTTCGTATATTGCCCACAACATCTGAGATGATCAGAATTATTAAAATTTGACGAATCTGGGTGTAAAATGAAATTGAATTATTGCATTAATTGCATTCCCCTCCCCAATGAAATTGAGCTTTTCATATATGTTTATTAGCCATGTGAGTTTCTTCTTAGGTGAATTGTAGGTTCATATCCTTTTCCCATATTTCTATCACATAGTTTGTATTTTCTTCTTATGATTTATGAGAGTTCTTACAGATAGATATGATTTGTGGGTTGTAAATATCTTCTCCATCACATGGCTTGTCTTTTTCATGTTGTTTATGGTGTTTTTTGTCATACAGAGTTGTTAATATTAGTGTGGTCAAAGATATCTGTTTTTTTCTTTGTGATTTTTATTCATTTTGTTGTTTAAAAAATTCCTTCTACATATTTAGGTTAAAAAGTAGTCATTAGTATTTTTTTTTAAACTAAAACTTTTAGTTTTTGCTTATCACATTTGGCTCTTTTACTTCAGCTAGAGTCAATTTTCACATATAGAGGTAAGTTCTAGTTTTAGCTTTTATTCCTCCCCCTAGCCCCATGGTTAGTCCTTTGTCCCATTAGTCACCCTTTGCTGCTGCTGCTAAGTCACTTCAGTCGTGTCCGACTCTGTGCGACCCCATGGACGGCAGCCCACCAGGCTCCCCCGTCCCTGGGATTCTCCAGGCAAGAACACTTAGTGACTAGTTAATTTGTTTCCACTGTTCCTGAGCATCTTATTTTTTTCCACCGGCCTAACGGTATATCCATTTTATCTCTGTCTCACTGATTTAGTTTTATAGCTTGTAGTTTTGATATTTTAGGGTAAATCCTTCCCATTTTGTTGTTGTTGTTCTTCAGTTGCCCACTTGTGTCTGACTCCTTGCGATCCCATGGTCTGCAGCACACCAGGCCTCGCTGTCCTTCACCGTCTCCTGGAGTTTGCCCAAGTTCCTTCCATACCCCTGCCAAATTGTCTTGGATATTGATCTTTATTCATTAACAAAACGTTTAGGATAAGATTGTTATATTTCATTTTAAAAATGGGATTTTGACTGTAACTGAATTTATAGTTTTATTTGAGTGACAGTTGGAATGTTCAAGCTATTTTTCCAACCCTGACATGACACGTTTCTTCCTATGCTTAGATCTTCCTTAAGTCCTTAGACTTCCTTAAAGTCCCTCAAAGGATTTAAAGTTTTTCTTACACCCTTTACTGCACATCTGTTACTTGTTTAACAGTTTTGATGATACTGCATGATGCCTTTTTATTATGGTATCTTCTGCTTCTTTGTTGTAGTCTTATCAGAACTGGTATTTTTGTATACCTGTTTCATATCCAGCATGCTCACAGAGCTCTCTCATTACTTTGAATGATTTCCCCCCACCATAGGCATCATATTCTTTACGTAGGCGGTATCAATTATGAATAATGACAGCTTTGTTTTTTCCTTTAAGATCCATATGCTGTTTCTTTCTTTTTCTTTACTTATTACACTGACTAGCACTTTAAGTACAACAATGAATAGAAATATTTTTAGTGGGTGTCCTAGTCACATACCTCACTTCAAATATATGGCTTGACTTCAAGTCTGTACGCCTTCAAGTCTGAACAGTACCTGACCTCTGCTCACCCTTCCCAACTTCATGGCGCTCTTGTCCAGTGATAACGGCTTTATCTTGTGTCTGTGTAGTCACAAGTTATACCCTCTCTCTTATCTGTCATCTATCTATCTATCTATCTTTAGATTTTTCCTCATATTTATCATTATCTTTTGCTTATCATGCCATTTTCTTGCATGGCAGTCTTTTCTTCCATTTAAATTTCCTTCTTGAGGAATATCGTATAAGTACTTATTTCACCTGAACTTGAGTGGTAAAATCTTCTTCATTGTTCTGAGAAAGACTTTATTTAAATCTCAGTTTTGAGTAACAATTTACTAGTATTTTTTGAATTGAAGGTATTATTCCATCATTTTTTAGCCCCTAGTATTATAGCTGATTGTTGTTGTTCAATCACTCAGTCATGTCCGACTCTTTGTGATCCCATAACAGCAGTACGCCAAGCTTCCCTGTCCTTCACTATCTCCCAGAGTTTGCTCAGACTCATGTCCGTTGAGTTGGTGATGCCATCCAGCCATCTCTCCTCTGGCACCCTCTTCTCCTCCTGCCTTCAATCTTTCCCAGCATCAGAATCTTTTCCAATGGATCAGCTCTTTGCATCAGGTGGCCAAAGTATTAGAGTTTGAGCTTTAGCATCAGTCCTTCCAGTGAATATTCAGGGTTGATTTTCTTTAGGATTGACTGGTCTGATCTCCTTGTGGTCCAAGGGCCTCTCAAGAGTCTTCTCCAACACCACAGTTCAAAAGCATCAATTCTTCGGCACTCAGCCTTCTTTATGGTTCAGCTTTCATATCTGCACATGAGTACTGGAAAAACCATAGCTTTGACTATACAGACCTGTAACCTATTACTAATATTGTTTCTTTAGGTAATCTGTTTTTTCTCTCAGGATGCTTTTAAGATTTTTCTCTTTATAATTTTATAACTTTTAGTATTTCCCTAAAATGTGTATAAGGTTGGATTTATTTTTGTTCATTCTGCTTAGAACTTACTGAAATTCTTGACTCCAAGGATACGTCTTTCACTGATACTATAAAGTTTAATCTTTAGCTCTTCAAATACTGTCTTTCCCCCATTATCTCTTTCCAGAACTCCTATTAGATATATTTTGGATCTTTTTCATCTGTTCTCCCTTTCTGTTAACTTTAATCATATTTCCCATGTGTTTATCTCTCTGTGCTGTATACCTAGGAGTTTCCTTAGCTGTCTACATGTCCATTAATACTTTTCTTAGTGTGTCTAACCTAATAGTTAACTTGTCTACTATATTTAATTTCAAAGATTAGATTTTTCATTACAAGACATTGTATTTACCAGTTAAAACTTTTTTCATTGTATTCTATTATTGTTCTTGTCTATATGCCTTTTCTGTTGTTTCAAGCTCTAGTGTGCTAATTCTCTTATTATATCAACTAACTTTCCCTTATAGTAGATTGTTTCCTTGTGTGAGTAAAAGTTTTTGATTGCAAGCTCATGTCTAATGATGCTTGTTTTTCATATGCAAATGCAGTAGAGTCTGAGTTATAGAGGAGTCTTACAGAATGTTTTGTTTAGTTCTCTTGTTTAACCCAGGAAAGTTACTGGGACTAGCTTTTACTTTAATGTAAGGATTCCTGAACCCTCCTGAACATGCGGTATGAATTCACCTTATAAATCCGTGTACCATAGACAGTCTTGGGTTTTGATTTCTCAGGTTTTGCTTTTCTCATGCAGAGATAAAAGCTTCCACATCATCTCCCTTTGCTGCAGAGTTGATTTTCATGCAGTGTATTGTTTAACTGAGAGTGCAGTCCTTCAAGTGTTCCAGCTTAACGCAGAATCTTAGTTTCAACTTCTGTTCACATGTGCTCTTAACACTTTATCTCTTGCTCTTGAATGGGCATTAAAACCCACCTATTGAATCTTCTAGTTTACCAGGACTAATCACTGTCTGTGGGATAGCTGCAGCCTTGGTGTATATGCTTAGTCCTAGGTTTTTCATTCCCCCCTAGGAATTTCCTTTTATATTTTGCAAGTTCAGCAATATATGTTTTAAAATAAATTTGAAAATGTATTTCTGTACTTTATTGAGTTTTCCAAACATTTTTAGCAAGAGGCTTTTTTTTATTCTGCTATCTCACTAGTACTGGATCCTTGAATGACTTTTACAAAGAGAATTCTCTAAAATAGCAAAGCATAAGATATTTCCTGGGGGCATACACAGCATCCTCCAAGACTTGTAAGTGTGATGTTCCTCACGGAGAAGTTACTCAATGCTGGACTGAGCATAGAAGAAGATTTGAGGAGGGAAGTGGGGGAGGAACAGCAATGCATTTAATGGACAGTTACTTTCTGCCCCCTCGGATAGATGGTACCTGAGTGCTTAGCTAATGGCAGTTCACTTAGAAAAGCAGTCATTGATAAGTCCTGGTAAGCAGTGTCTAAAAATATCTTGCCTGAAGTGATTGAGTCTTTTTAGGAAATAAAGGATCAGAGTCTGGAAGCAAGGAGATGGTTCTCCAGTTCTAATGAAGGTAAATTCTAAAAGCAAAGTGGGAGCCACAGAAGATGTTGGTGAAAGGAGAATTGAAGGACTCAAGCTCTCCTCTAAATTTAAACATTAGAAGAGGAAGCAAACAGAAGGAGAAGCAGGGGTGAGGGTGTAAAGGATTGAGTTGAAAGCATGAGTGTAGGAGTTTTCACTGAAGACAAAGCCAATTTGTGGGGGAAAACCTATTCTCCATGAGGCCTGGTAACTGCATTTCTTAGCATTTGAAGTATGAGGAGGAATGCCACTTGTCTGAGATCCGGTTGCTAAGCCTTAAGCAGATGATATTGGATTGTGATCACTGTTTGATCCACCCTGAGTTCTCCCTTCAGTCTCTGCTAGGAATATGTCTCTTTCATATTGAGGTGTGGAACCCCTGTAGGGCTATGAGGCCATTAGAAAACCAGACATGCAGCTCTGAGTTTACTCCAGCACCCAAAGGCTGTGCCTTGTCAGAGATGAGGGAGAAAAGTGAAAGAGAGTGTTGGTGTGGCAAGAGCATCCTATTGCATTCCTAGTTACAGTGCTGGGGAGTCATGTGATCTTGAGCACCTCAATTATTCTGCACCTGTGGTCTCAACCAGTCTTGTCACCCCCCTACCCCACCAAGGGACATTTGGGAATTGGAAACATTTTTGCTTGTCACAACTAGGAGGTGCATAGGGCCACTAGTGGTAAAGAGCCAGCAATGCCACTAAACATCCTACAATGCACAGAACCACCTACCATGACAAAGAATTGTCTGACTCAAAAATGTCGTTAGTACTGAGGTTGAGAAACCCCACTCTTACATGTCTTTTCTCATCTGTAAAAAGGAGAGGCTGGAAGAGGAGGTTGATATATGTGTGGCTAGATTAGGGAAGCGCTGTTCAACTTACTCATCTAACTCAGACCACTTCTACCCACATCACGTCCATAGAAGCATGAATCAAATGAAATGGGTTAAAAACATTGCTCCTTTCTCACCAAAGAATGCAGTTGTGGACTCAGAATGCTCTGAGCTTTGCAGGTTCACTGTGACCACTGTGTTTGCCTCTGCACAATGGAGCATTCACCTTGTATGCTGTGCTTGCAAGTCGCCCTTGTCCCTGTGACATGAGAATTGAAGACTTGTCTTCTTTGAGCTGAACCAGTTGCCTCCAAAACAGGTTCATCACTTCTGCTAAGTTGCGTCAGTTGTGTCCAACTCTGTGCAACCCCATAGATGGCAGCCCACCAGGCTCCCCCGTCCCTGGGATTCTCCAGGCAAGAACACTGGAGTGGGTTGCCATTTCCTTCTCCAATGCATGAAAGTGAAAAGGGAAAGTGAAGGCGCTCAGTCGTGTCCGACTCTTTGCGACCCCATGGACTGCAGCCTACCAGGCTCCTCCATCCATGGGATTCTCCAGGCAAGAGTACCGGAGTGGGGTGCCATCACTTCTAGCTATTCCCAAACAACCTTCCCAACATGACACAGATTGTGAGAAGTACATGAGCTGGTTGTATCCATTTAGCTTTGCATATAGTGACCATTCATTCATGCATTCAGTAAACATGTATTTAGTACCTTCCATGTGTAGCGGCCATGCATTTGTTGTGTGAAGAATGAAAGGATGGATAAATGAAGCCGCTGGAGTGCAGTGGGGGAGGAGAGATCCATACACCACAGTACCTGAAGTAGGAGGGCAAGGTGCCTCTTTCTCAGAGAAGAAAGAGATCATGTTTGTGTCCTGATCACAAAATGCTACACAGAGGAGGTATGGTATGAGTTGAGTTTTGAAGTCTAGTTTTTTGACAGCAAGATAAAGGAGCAAGGGGACAGAAGGGAGGAAGAAAGTAGGAAATTATATGCAGGAGTATTTGCATTTGTGGAAGTTGTGTATTTATATATTTGTAGACTGGTGAGAGTCCCTTGGACTGCAAGGAGATCCAACCAGTCCATTCTAAAGGAGATCAGTCCTGGGTGTTCTTTGGAAGGAATGACGCTAGAGCTGAAACTCCAGTACTTTGGCCACCTCATATGAAGAGTTAACTCATTGGAAAAGACTCTGATGCTGGGATGGATTGGGGGCAGGAGGAGAAGGGAACGACTGAGGATGAGATGCTG
Source organism: Aepyceros melampus (assembly GCA_006408695.1). NCBI lineage: Eukaryota > Metazoa > Chordata > Mammalia > Artiodactyla > Bovidae > Aepyceros > Aepyceros melampus. The sequence continues at coordinate 99,195 of SJXQ01000115.1, forward strand.
GATGGCATCACAGACTCAATGGACGTGAGTCTGAGTGAACTCCAGGAGTTGGTGATGGACAGGGAGGCCTGGCGTGCTTCGATTCATGGGGTCGCAGAGAGTCGGACACGACTGAGCGACTGGACTGAATTGAACTGAACTGAGACTGGTGAGAGTCCAGCTTCATTGGAGCAGGCAGTGAGAGCAGCACAGTCAAAGGAGATACTGCTGAGATGGATGGAGTGGACTGGGCCATTTGTTCAGTCCTGGTCTTTGAAACAAGGACTTACATGGGGTGATATTTAAGTTTGCTTTCAACCCTAAGATGATAAGATCTCATGATTTCATAGTTTTTTTGATAAGCACTAGAAAACTCATCTATTCATTAAATAAATATAATGATTATTTTTTTTGGCAGGCATGGTGCTTGGCATGGGGAGGGTACAGCATTGTTCATACTCTTGGATTTTGCTGCAAATCTGGAAGAAGAAGATGGGTTGGGAAGCTCTTCCCAGCTTCTCAGGAGGGGGCATACAGGTCTACACTTGAGAGATAGTTGTGCAAATAGAAAGGAAACCTGTGAAAGAGGAACAGGAAAAAAAAAGTGACAGGATTTGGGGAAAGGTTGGTGAAGGATGTGGGCAAGAGGAAGAATCATCTTTCATTCCAAAGTTTCATGCCTGAGTTAGAGGGCGAGTGTGATGCTTCAATCAGAATGACAGACCCAGAGAGGAGCTGGTTTAGAGGGAAAGACACTATTGAGTGGGTTTTTAAACCAGTTGATTGATGGCCCTGTCAGGCCATCCAGGTGGAGGAGCCTTAGAGCAGTTGTGAATGTGGTATCAGACTTTTAGAAGAACATACCGGAGGAAAAGATGGAGGAATCTTCCAGGTATTAACTTTGGTTGAAGCCTTCTGGACCGATGAAATTACCCAGAAAGAGGGTCTTCATGGAGAAGAGGGTGGGAAACAGGCTCTGAGGGATGCATGCCTTTAGAAGAAAGAAGAAAGGAAGAATAAAAAGTGAAGAAGATGAAGGGAAGCAAGGAAGTGGCAGGAGAACAGTAGATTGGAGATGTTCCCAAGAGGCAGGGGAAGCAGGGAAACAGGGAAGCCAGTTCGAACTGAGCCCCGGATACAGCAGAATATGTACACACCCTGGTAACCTCCAGGGAAACAGACTCTGGTTCTAACCATCCCCCCTCCCCTCCCACC
>SJXQ01000115.1:107743-314003 GCA_006408695.1 Aepyceros melampus
CCCCCCCCCCCCACGCCTGTGGTGAGCCACTGTCAACCCACACCTCCACAGATGGCCCTCCAACACTAGCAGGTAGGCATGGCTCCGTCTCCTGTGGGGTCCCTGCTCCTCTACCCTCGGTCCTGGTGCGTGCACAATTTTGTTTGTGCCTTCCAACAGTGGAATCGGTTTCCCTCAGTCTTGTGGAAATCTTGTAATCAAATCCTGCTGGCCTTCCCAGTCAGGTTCCCTGGGGATTCCTAGTGCTTTTGCTATTTCCCCAGGATCAGAAGCCTGATGTGAGGCTCAGAACCTTCACAAGAAGAGAAGAATCTCTTTGGTATTATTGTTCTCCAGTGTGTGGTGTTATTGTTCTCTCCCGTGGCGATGGGATTTGATTTGATTGTGTTTGTGCCCCTCTCTCTGCCTCACTGTGGCTTCTTCTTTGTCTTTGGACATTGGTGGGTTCCAGCATCTCCTGTCAATGGTTGTTCAACAACTAGTTGTGATTTTGGTGCTCTCGCGGGAGGAGATGAGCTCCTGTCCTACTCTGCTATCTTGAACCAGAAGCCCATTAATTAGTACTTTTCTTTGTAATTATTCTTTGTTTGCTTGATGTAAGTCTATTTTTTCTTTGTTTTTTTTTTTTTTATAGTTCTGGAATCTGCAATATGAAATTATGACATTGGAAAATATAGATTATTTTAACAAAGGGAAAACAGCATGCATGGTAGGAAGCTTTGGGTGATTATATTAATACATGACCACTTTATATCTGGCAGAATTTCTTTGAAGAATGTAATTGAATGGTGGGGGATTATGTGGAGGAAAAAACCCACAAAAAGTCTTTAATGGAAAGGGGTATGTAGTATGTCTATGCGGAGAAGGCAATGGCATCCCACTCCAGTAGTCTTGCCTGGAAAATCTCATGGATGGGGGAGCCTGGTAGGCTGCGGTCCATGGGGTCGCTAAGTCGGACACGGCTGAGCGACTTCCCTTTCACTTTTCACTTTCATGCATTGGAGAAGGAAATGGCAACCCACTCCACTGTTCTTGCCTGGAGAATCCCAGGGATGGGGGAGCCTGGTTGGCTGCCGTCTATGGGGTCGCACAGAGTCGGACACGACTGAAGTGACTTAACAGCAACAGTATGTCTATGTGTGTGTCCAAAGAACTGGCTTATTAAGGGTATTAGAGAGAAGTATTTCATAAATTCTCTCTTTTGCTTGAGAATTACATCTCCACCTTTCCCATTTTTATTTTTATTTTTTTGTTTAACATGGTAGAAATTTAATAAACAAAGAATTATGTAAACAAAGTGAGAGACAGCATGGTATGGTAACCTTCTTGGGCGTCCTCACCCTACCTCATTTTAGCTCTGTGGCTAGGATTGGGCGAGTAACTAAACTTCTTTGTGATTCAGTCTCTTTAGGTAAGGAAAATAAGAACTGAGCAACTACAAAGGATAGTTGGATGAACCACATGAAATAATGCGCTAGAATAATGCCTAGTTACTATCCTCATCACCATGGTCTTGATCACAGGTTTTCTGAGCCCCAGTGATTTTTGGGTAGTATTAATTGGAAGTGTCATCAGACTTCACGGAGGCCAACATATTTCCAGTGTTTAATAAAGTTTTAAAAACTTAAATATACCTTCATAAAAGTACACAGCTCATTAAGTATACAGCTCGATGCATTATCATGAAGTGAATCTATTTACGTAGCCAGTACCCAGATTATGACAGAAAACAACAAAATTCTGTAAAGCAGTTATCCTTCACTTAAAAAATATATTAATGAAAAAAAAATTGCACAAAGCTTTCTCCTCATGTGCATTTCCGGTCATTCCCCACTCACCAAAGATGACCACTGTTTTAGTTTTTATTGCCATAGATAAGCTTTGCCTGTTCTTGAATTATATATATATATCATCTAAGTGTGTAGTCTTCTATGCTTTGTTTTTTCTCATTTTATTCTCTTTGTGAAATTCATTCATGCAGCAGTGAATCCTGTAGTAATTCATTCATTCTTTTTCTGCATAGTATTTCATTATGCAGAAAAAGAATATTCACCTTTCCCATTTTTAAATGCACAAGTATTTAGAAAACTTCAAAAAGCTTATAATTCTTCCCTTGGATTGTACTGTGTTAAGCCTGTTTGAAAGTTCTTAACAGCATAGGAAGATTCCTTGTGTATGTTTGGACACGGCCTGGCAGAACTTGAGATCAGATCAGAAGCTAGTGCATGTATCTGCATACAATCAAAAGTGGTATATCTCTTTCACATGCAGTTCTTCATAAGTGAAAGAGGTATGATGATGACATTTGCCTTTTTTCGTAGAGAGAAGAGATAGAACCGATTAAGACTGTAGTTGATTTTTTTTAAGGAGAATTTTATTCTTTGTTTTATGTTCTGTGAAAAGGGAACTGAAAATATTCTCTGTGTAGAGATCTGGATGTCTCTTTTTAAATAACTGATATCCCAAATCTTAGTTCAATTATGTTTTTAAAGAACAGGAGTTGTTCCTCATAGGGGAATGAACCCTATAATTTATGATGGATAAAATGAGGGTGAGGTTGTTATTGTGCTAGAAAAGCTCCCCCTGAATTAGAGTCACCTGATCGCCTACATGAGTGCTAAGCATCCTTTCTTATTAAGGCGAGAATGAACACTCAACCCAGAAGGAACAATTGGAAATACTTGACAACAGACTCAGTGGCAGAATGTATTAGGAGAAGGGCAGTCCCTCAGACAGGGACCAGCTACCTGGTTGATGCCAAAGCTCTTTTTCACCAAAAAGAGTTGCAGGAGATTCAATCATTCATTCATTGACTATGTATTTAGTAAAGGCCTGCTAAAGTAAAGGCTTCCCAGGTGGTGCTAGTGGTAAAGAACCCACCTGCCAATGCAGGAGATGTAAGAGGTGTGGGTTCGATCCCTGGATTGGGAAGATCCCCTGCAGGAGGGCATGGCAACCCACTCCAGTATTCTTACTTGGAGAATCCCTTGGACAGAGGAGCCTGGTGGGCTACAGTCCATAGGATTGTAAAGAGGCGGACACGACTCAATCGACTCAGCACACTCACATGCATGGAGAATGATGCAGGCACGCAGGTAATAAAGAAGGCGAAGATACATCTTCTGCATTTAAGAAGCTTATACCACAGTGGAAGAGACACAGCATACCAAGCTATGAAATTAAATAGAAATGTACTGGTGAACTTATATCCATGGCAACAATGACAGTGAGTAAACACGTTACTATCCATGAGTGATACAAAAGTTTTATGAGTCTGCAGGAGGTAGAGATCATAGATTGAATTGGAGAGGTGACAGAAGGCTCCCTAGAGTTGGAGAGGTTATGGAAGGATTTGTGGAAAAGGCAGATTTGAACTGAACCACACACCTGGAGAAGGAAATGGCAACTCACTCCAATATTCTTGCCTGGAGAATCCCATGGACAGAGGAGCCTGGCAGGCTACAGTCCATGGATCACAAGAATTGGACATGACTTAGTAACTAAACCACCACCACCACACACCTGGAAGGATACCTAGGAGTCAGAGAAGCAGAAAAGAAGACTATGCTTGGGTCAGTCTGAAGCAGGTGCTGTGAGTTTTAAAGTTTTATAACTATGTTAATACTCTGGAACATGGGAGATGGTGTTGGCAAGGTATGGATTCAGATTGTCTTGACTTGTCAGGCTAAGGAGTTTGGCCCTGTTTTAGGTAGTGAGGACCTATCACTGCAGTCAAGTGATTGACAGGGAGAATAGTGTCACCTGGTAGAAGGTGTAATTTTTGGAGGGGGAATTTGCTTCGAAGGAATTATAATGAATTCACTTTTAAATGCATTGAGATGATGATGGATAGCCCAGTGCGCATGGAGATACCCATTGCTTAATTGTGTATTTGCATATGGAAATGAGGTGAAAGTTATAGGACAGAGGCTGGATGGGGAAATAGAGGGGTAGCTGAAACTGTGGGTAAGGACGTGACCCCAAAGGGAGAGGAGTCAGAGGGATAAGGTCAGGAGGCTGAGGGCAGATCCATGAGGGGCTCCTCTGATAAAGGGAGAGGAGGAAGAGGAGGAAGAGGACCAGGCGGTGAGGTGGGATGAGTGGAAACTGAGATGTAAGCGAGGGACGAGAGGAGGTCAGTGGTGCCAGACTCTAGTGTGGTCAAGGAGAAGGAGGGGAGGAAAAGGACCACACGAGGTCATTTGGGTCTTTGTACCTTTTCTGGGGGCTTGTAAGGGGACAGAGCCAGCCTGATCTGCCTGGATGCACGTTTCAAAGCTGGCCTCAAGTCCATATCATATGGGAATGCCTTATTCACTCTGATTATTTTATACCAGGTGGGTGTAAGCAGCTGCTCAGCGGAGGAGAGAGTGGGAGAGAAAGGGTGTCGTGATGGACAGGTGGTGGCTTAATCTGTGATGATTCCAACCCAGAGTCCTGTGAGAGGCAAGCCTGGTGGGTGGGATGGGCACGCGTTCTCTTCTCTGGGCGGTCAGAGCTCCCCTAGGCTATCCTTGGGCTGTGAGCCACTTTCCCTGTTGGACATCGTCTTCAAGAGTGAAATGTGGGGAGTGAGTGGATCAAGACTGGTGGTCAATGCAGGGTGCAGCCTGGCACCTTCTCAGCCTCCTCACTGTCCCCTTGACTCTGGTGCCCGATGCCATGCCTGACATGTGAAAGGCACTCATTTTCTGTTTGCTGAATGAATGAATCAGCCCGAGCCCACCTGGCTTAGTGAGCTCTGCAATGTGTGTGGGCTGTATTTTATTTTCTGAGTCAAGAGGCCAAGGGGATGGACGGATAGGCGTGTTTCTGTCTGTTGTGCTTACAACAATGATGTAAGATGGCGATGCACCCTTGGCTCATTCCCATCAGTCAGAGCTGGAACTCTGTGGAGAGGTCCTGCTGCCTTCTATCTTGGCTGGGCGGGCGGACTAGACGCTGACGGCAGGTGCTGAGGTGATGGGGCAGGCATCCTTGGTTGTCTGGGGCTAGACACTGGACCTCTTGTGTCTGACTCTTTGTGACCCTTTGGACTGTAGCTCCCAGGCTCCTTAGTCCATGGGATTCTCCAGGCAAGAATACTTACTGGAATAGGTTGCCATGTCCTTCTCCAAGGGATCTTCCCTACTCAGGGTCGAACCTGCCTCCTGTGTCTCCTGCATTGTAGGCGGATTGTCTACCCATTGAGCCACTGAAGAAACCCAAGTGATAGTGCTTAGTATCCGACTCTTTGCGACCCCATGACTGTAGCCTGCCAAGCTGCTCTGTCTGGGAAGTTCCCCAGACAAGAATACTGGAGTGGGTAGCCACTCCCTACTCCAGGGGATCTTCCCAATCCAGGGATTGAACCTGGGTCTCCCATGTTGAGGACAAAGTCCTTATCATCTGAGCCACCAGGGGGTTAATTTCTCTTAAGGTTGACTTTTGTCTGGGCTGAAAAGTGACTCATCTTATGGAAAAGAAAGGATTGAAGTGGTAATGATAGACTCTTTGTGATCCTAGATGCATGGAAAGAGAATGACGTGCTGACTGGTTCAGGAATTCCCTATCATTCATCACCACATCCCAGCTCAGGCTGTCCTGTCCCCTAGGGCTTCTCTGGGCCCCCAGTGCCCTGCTGATTCTTCTCTTTTCTGAGCTGCCTCCAGCCTGAGGGAATGTGTCCTTCCTTGGATCCTCCCCTACCTGTGCTCTCTTAGAGCGCTCGCCACATTCTGACTGCTATCAGTGTTCTTCATAAGGATGTTTTCCCCTTTTCCTCTTTAAAACTGTAAGCTCTTAGGGGCCATGAATGTGTCTAATTTTCTCTTGAGCCTCAGAATCCCTGAGAATAATGCCTGGCACATTAAAAGGGGTTAATGCTTATTCATTCCATGGGCTTGTGAATTAAGGAGACACCTTTTCCCCAGGTATCAAGGCCTTTGGGCTCTTTAGACTCTGGTCTCTAATCTTTTGCTGTCTTTTCTCTTTTTCCCTCATGGTCTTTCTGACCAAATGTCAGGCACATTTCTTGGTGCCTCTATCTACTCTGCACACACCACAGACACACCACTGGGCTGTGCTTCTGAAGTCTGCTTTTAGAAGCAGAAAACAGCCAGATGTACAGTGTTTGCAGTGTGTACGGTGGTCATAGCTACCGTAGCTGAAGTGTATTTACAAATACATATATAGCACCTATTGTGTGCCAGGTACTGATCTAAGAGCTTAGCTAACTTCATAACATCCCTATGGGACAGGTGATGGGTATTCTTAGAAACTTAACCCTCAGTGAGACTCTCTGGCTCAAAGCCACGGCTTATTCTCCAAAGTCTAAGATCATACCTATGACCGGACTCTTAAGCAAGGAAAACATTATCCTGACATGCAGTATGTTAAGAGTGGTTGTGCACTGTAAGGAATCCTGACCTTATTATCAGGAGCTGCACCTCTGTTTCCTCTCTCTGTGCACTTGGACACATCCCTGAAGCTCTGGGTCCCAGATAATAGTGTCTCACAGTCGTGCAGCAAAGATGCAGTCAGATAATATCACCGCGGTTGGCACCCGGGAAATATTGAGTTGTCATAAATGAATGGTTTAAAAAACATATTTTAGCAAAATTTGCACATCTATAGTTAGTTGATAGAGTGTTGGTGCTGTGGGGTTTCTCGGGCACAGGTTTGAGAAATGCTGGTTCTAGGCACAGGCATTACATAAGGATGTGAAGTTATGTTTTTACCCAAGTCAGGGCTGTAAGGTATTGTGGAAGCCACCAGACTCCCAAGATGTCTGCATCGCCATAATGCTCTGCTGTGAATTTGCACATGGTCTCCTGCCAACTTTTTTCTTAAAACCCACTCCCAAATCCTCTCTGCATTATGTTCCTTAGAGCACTGCTTTGCATAAGAGTCTATTTCTTGGAAAGGCTCAGCAGGGGAAAAATAGAACAAAAGGGGCTCTGATCACTTAAGCAAGCATAAGCTATCTGGATAGAACTGGGAGTGGAGAGGGGGGTGGGGCTGGTGGGAGGAAACAATCCTTTTGGAAGAGGCAAGGTTTGCAGACTCCTCAGTGAAGGGCTGAAATCTCCCGTGAAGATGGCCCAAGGCCTGACGGATCTGGGAAGAGCTTTATGAATGAGGGAAAGAGGCTAAGTGCTTTTCCATCCTTGCCACTCGCGTCTCTTCATCTTGGTACAAACCCCATGGCCTGCCTGGTTCAGGAGGAGTGTGGCCTCCTTGTTGCCTTCCTTTCCAGGGAAGCTGGAGGGACCCTCTATCAGTTAACTCCTCTTCTGCTTGCACTCTGAATGGTGCATTGGAGCAGAGGGGCTGAGGGGTTAGGGTTACTGTCTGCATTGGATTTATATGCTAGGAAATAAATCACTTGCTTTCTTAGATCCTTTTGGGTTTATAGTTTGCAGGTCACTTGGTGCAGAAAATCCATGTAGACCTTTTGGCTGCACCATCTTAGCTCATGTGTGTGTGTGTTTTGACCTCATACCCCTATGTCTAGTGTGGGGGACTGCATGTTTCAAGTACCATGAGATGCCTGGTTGCATTGATGGTAAAATTTTGGGCTTGGGCTTCAAGGAAGTACGACAGGGGAATAGAGGTCTGGTGAGCAGAGGTCACCTCTTTAGGAATGTCTAGGCCTTGAGGTATGAGGTGCGAGGTGGCCAAGTATCTGAGATCACAGCGATGTGCTCACATATGACCGGTAGATGGTGCTCTAACAACACAAAAATATGGCTAATATCCCTCCGGAGCTGGGAAGGGATTTTAGGAAACTAGTTTCCAATCTGAGTTATGACCAGTTGCTGATTTTTTACATTTCCATTTGTGGTCTCTTTAGGAGGACAGTGGAACTAGGGACACAGGAAGGAGATTGCCCACCAAGTTCCCTTACAAAGAGCATTATGGCAGTGACCTAATCTCAGGTTTGTTTTTTTTTTTTTTCCTAAGGATCCTCCCAGATCTTGAGGGCAGTAGAGTTAAGCCTCTTCCCAGCATAGTCTCAGGAGCATTTGGCCACTGATCAGATTCAATTTGAGGATGGTAAGCACAGTATTCCCATAGGCTTAGCGTGACTGTATAGTTTCTTCTCCTGATGGTGAACAGTTTGAAACTACACTATTACTGCCCAGAAGAAATTAGCCTGGATATTAGAAAGAACCATCAGGCGAAAGTCAGAAGAGCTGTTACAAGTCTCAGCTTTGCCTCTATTAGAAGTGGACAAACTACTTAACATTTATGAAACTCTGATTTGTCCACCAAATCAGGGTCATAATACATGTTTGCCAGGCTGACCTCAGAGGTTTGCAGTGTGGTTTATATAAATGGAAAATTATTAAGGACATATAAACTATTATTCAGCCATCTGAGGGCTGGGAGAATGGAGGCATGGGAGAGCATGAAAGCAGTCCACAGATCTCAGAGGGCTCAAGAGCTGTGAAGCCAGGTGGGGGTGAATAAGAGAGAGTGTCTCCCTCTCAGCATTACTGTCCTTAGGCCAAGTCCATTCTGAAAGCGATTCAGGCCATCATATTTGCATCTGTGCTCCTGGGCTGCACCCTCCAGGAAGTCGCAGTTTTATCCCCTCTACAGAGGCATTCCTGCTCCCTGGCAGACTTTACATCATCCCCAACCATGCATTTGTGATTCGTGCCTCCTCTGATGGTGGAAGGCGGGAAGGAGGCCTCAACTCCAGGGGGCCCTCACGTTTCTATGAATAATATCCTGCTGTGGGAATTCTCGGAGAAGGCAATGGCACCCCACTTCAGTACTCCTGCCTGGAAAATCTCATGGACAGAGGAGCCTGGTAGGCTGCAGTCCATGGGGTTACGAAGAGTCGGACATGACTGGGTGACTTCACTTTTACTTTTCACTTTCATGCATTGGAGAAGGAAATGGCAACCCACTCCATTGTTCTTGCCTGGAGAATCCCAGGGACGGCGGAGCCTGGTGGGCTGCCGTCTATGGGGTCGCACAGAGTCGGACACAAAGCAACTTAGCAGCAGCAGCAGCAGTGGGAATTCTAGGTTCTGAAAGAATTATAACAGCCACAGAGCACAGAGGACATTGTAGAGAGAGCAAAGGAATTTGGATCTCTGCTGTATGGGCTATGTTGAAGACACAAGTCAAGGGTTCCTAGTCTTCCCAAAACCTCTTCCTGGAAGTAATATGTTGGTGAGCCTTGCTTCTCTGAGCATTAACAATCAGGCATGCCACCTTCCAGCCTTTAAAGCCAGGACAGGAGCAAAGGGGGTGATATTGCAGCGTGAGAATGAGATCCATCACGCATTCCAGCCAGTAAGGTTGCACAGTTTAATCACAGAAGCAGATGCTTTATTTTTGTCATCATCTATTTTGCCCAGTACTTTGGCCACCTGATGGGAAGGGCCAACTCACTGGAAAAGACTGTGAACCTGGGAAAGATTGAGGGCAGGAGGAGAAGAGGGAGACAGAGGATGAGGTGGTTGAACAACATCACCGACTCAATGGACATGAGTTTAAGCAAACTCCAGGAGACAGTGAAGGACAGGGAAGCCTGTGCTGCAGTCTGTGGGGTTGTAGAGAGTCCGACATGAATTAACAAGACTGAACAACACAATTTTGTTCAGGAGTGTGTGCTCAGTTTCTGAAACAACGCCTTGGGCTTAAAAATATTTGTCCAGTGATTTGAATGAATTTTGTGCTATGGGTTGCGGTCCTACCTCTGAAAGCATGGATTTGGTCTTCTCTGAGAGCCTTTTCTAACCCTGTGTAGTTTACAGAGCTATTGAGAGAGTCACTTGTGACTGGGTTGAAACAACTGACAGCTGATGGGGCTTTGGGTTCATAGTACCACCTTCCCTTTCACTCTGACTAGGTGTTCAGACAGAAAAGGACCCTCCAATTAAGGGAGGTAGACGGACAGAGAAAGGCAGTAAGGAAAGCAAAATACTAATTAGAGCTGACTCACCTCAAATCATAATTGGACCCAAAATGGGCTCCCCTGAAGCAAAAGGTCAACCTGCCATGCCCAAAGGGAGCAGTGCCTGCCTACGGTGGGGGTTTTCCAGCACCAGAGACTTCCTTCACACAGACACACACAGAGACATTCTCCCACAGCAGACCTGCGTCAGCGCCCACATGGCCTTGCTGCCCTACAGAGGAACACACGCTGCTTCTCACTCAGACATCACGTCGTCTCCCTTCTCACCAGTTATCTCACACACAGGCACTGCCTTTCACATCTGCGGGGGAACAGTCACCCAGGATTTCCACCTCTGGGCTCTGCCCCAACCCCTTCTCTTCCACCGCTCAGGTGGGAACAACTTGGAAGGAACCCTGCATTCAGGCAAAGCAGTGGCAGCTGATACCTGTCTTCAGATCACACCACTGACTCACGTGGGGAAGGGCGTGGTTGCTAAACCGGGGAACTTTCTCTGGGGCCTGAAGTCCACTTTTCCCTCGTCTGCAGCTCAAACACTAATTCTACTTTTTCTCCATTACTGGAGTGGGTTCGAGGAAGTCAGTGAAGCTGACTTGAGGGTAAGAGGTAGGGATGGGGGGATCCCCCGATTGTTAAGATTTCAAAAAGGTGGTTTTAGTCTTTTTGAAATCTTAGTGAGTAGAACTCACTACTGGGTACCCGGTGTCTAGACCACCTTTCCAGAAATGCAGGGCTCTCCTAGAGCCAAACCCAAGAGGCCATCCCAGATTGCGTTTAGAGAGGGGGCGGCTCTCTAAACGCAAAAAGCTCCCACTGGAGCTGGCTCCAACCCGAGAGTGCGGAGACCCCGGCGGTCCTAGCGTCGTTCACGGGGCCTCCAGGCTGCTAAGTGGGGACAAGGGCAGAAAAGAGTGCTGCCCTCTCCGCGGGGAATGCTACGGCAGTGCTCTCGGAGCCCGGGAGGTGCGGAGACGCGGCGACCGGGCCCCGGTGCAGGGCACCCAGAGCGCAAAGGTCCGGGCGGCCGCGCGCCGGGCACTGACGGCGCGAGAGCGTGCGCGCGTGCGTGTGCGCCCCCGCCGGGCCTCTGCTCTCCGGCGGAGACTCCGCCGCGCGGCCAGCTGCGCCGGTCTGTCTCCTCTCCGCAGGACGTGGGGAGAGGCTACTCTAGCCCGATCTTTGGCAGAGGAGGCCCCCTTCCCTCCGGCTACACCGATCAATGAGCCACACCAGCCCCGCGTCCCGGGAGCCCTCCGGCCGACGTGGGCAGGGGTCCTTCCGGCTCCAGCCCGCGCTCGCCGGCCCCGCCCCCGCTTCTCTGGGCGCTCCCGTGCGCGCCTCGCTGCGCCTCTGGCTCCGCTCGCTCTCCCCCTCCTCGCCTTTCCCGGTCTCCCCGTTCCCTGTCTTCTTCTCTGCTCCATCGAAGGGAGAGCTGCCGGGGTGGAAGAGGAAGACCGAGTCATCAGTGAGCAAGTTCGGTCCCTGGACAACTCGCGTGCCAGGCCATCGCTGGGCTCGGCTGCAACCTGTTCCTCCCTCGCCCAAGTGCTCGCCCGCCCGCCCGCTCGCTCCCGCCCTCTCCCCGGCGCAGCCGCGGATCGCTGTTGCAAGCTGATCCGGGGAGGCGGCGGCGGCGGCGGCGGTGAGCGCTCCGGGAGGATGCTGGCACTCTGGCTTCGCTGCTCTCTGGATGCTTTTCAACTTCTCTCCCAAGCGCAGGAGCTTTGAAGTCATTTTCCCCTCTCCGGTTGGATCGACTTATTTTGATATTTTGGGCGTTGCGGTTTACGCAGGAACCTCAATACCGCTCTCCTCCCTCCCGCCCTCTCTCCTTCTCCACCTTTGGATGCGTCTGTGCTGGCAGGCTTAAAGACCCAAGTCTTGGTTGTGGAATTTCTTAGATGGACTTGCAGGGGCCGGCGTTATAAAGCATGTCACCATAACCTCATCCTTGTCTTTTTTTTTTTTTTTTGAAAGTTCTTTTGTTTTCATTTTTCCCCTCCCCCACCCCATCAATAAATTACCAAACTGTTACCTAGCGGGCCGGTGCCTGCCTCTCTCCCAGAACTAGGTGGTGCGTCTGCCAGAAGAGGAGCTATGTTTGAAGAGCAGCTTACTCCACCCCTCTTCTCTCCAGTCCCTGAACGCCACCACACACTGGCATTTTGAAAAAAAAGATTGTCTCCAGAAACGGAGCACCCCCAAGCTCCCCCCCCCCTTTTTTTCCTCCTTGAGGAATGGAGCTTCGCAGAGGTTGCATTTAGATTCAACAGTTCAGAGCGGCGGGGTTGCTGCTGCCGCCTCTCCGAAGAGCTTGCGAGGCTCCCCGGAGGCGGTGGTCCCCGTGCCCGTCTGGATGCGGCTCTGAGACTCCGGTGTCTTTCTGCTTGTTGCTGTGTGCGGGTGTTCGGCCACGATCACCTTTGTGTGTCTTCTGTCTGTTTAAACTTCAGGATGGCTCGCTTCGGGGAGGCGGTGGTCGGCAGGCCGGGGTCGGGCGATGGAGACTCGGACCAGAGCAGGAACCGGCAAGGAACCCCCGTGCCGGCCTCGGGGCCGGCGGCCGCCTACAAGCAGTCGAAAGCGCAGAGGGCGCGGACTATGGCTTTGTACAACCCTATTCCTGTCCGGCAGAACTGTTTCACCGTCAACAGATCCCTGTTCATCTTCGGAGAAGATAACATTGTCAGGAAATACGCCAAGAAGCTCATCGATTGGCCATATCCTTTCTTGCCCACCATTACTCCCCTCTCCCCTTTGCATTTATTCGGGTACGGGGGGGGAACCTAGCATGGAATTTGCCCCCCATCCCTTTCCCTGTGCCGATTTGTCCCTTTGCTGAAGTGCACTCTATACTTTGGTGCATCTAAGAGGCAAGCATGGTGCGGTAGACACCGATGTGTGCACTAGTGTTTTTCAAGGTAAGACTTTTGGTTTCTGGTTTTTCCTCCGTGAAAGTGTCCAGCATTCCTGGGTGCATGGTGTTGCGGTGTTTGCCTCTTTTGGGGCTCGGCTTGATTGGATTCTCGGCCCCCTGGTCCCTTCACAAGCTGCATAGAATGGGTTGCCTCCAATCTCAGGGTTTTCTTTCATACTCAGCCCCCCTTCCGTCCCTTGAAGCCATCCCCTTTTGCCCCCATCCCCACCAGCTGGGAAGACACCTACACTGTCTGCCTGGAGGAAAGTCGAAGCTCCATGAGAGGATTTATCAGCTCAGAAGCTTCAAGATCTCAGAGCCCAGACGCTGTAGACACATTGACAAATGGATAAATAACACAGGCATTTGGCCTGGGACCCAGCTAACTGCTGGGGATTGAGTTTAAGTTCTGCTGGAAGAGGAGTGAGTGAGTGTGTCCCAGGAGGCAGTCTCTAATGACACAACCCAACAGCTCAGAGTTTCTCAGTCACGGCAGAGCAGCTCATCAGGGCCCATCCTTTTCCTTAGTCCGGGTTGGGTTCTCCTGCCTCTTCAAGCTTGACCAGCTGAGTGCCTTCCCCATTCCCAGGATCCAAGCAGACCTGCTGGGCCTGAATTCATCAGCGGAGGACTGCATCAGCTGAGCCCAGAGGTGTGCAAGCAATCCGTCTCTCTCTAGCTCCATAGGAACTGCTCTCCACAAAGAACTGGTGGTGGCAGTGTTAGGGTGAACGAGCAGAAAAGGAGCTCCTTGGCAGGTTTAGTTAAGCGCACCCAATGCAGGCTGCTGATGAGGCATCTCACAGCCTCATTCTTCACTAAGAATATGGGCATCTGGCAAGGTCTAGGAATCAGGGGCTGCTGGATGGCGAGGGAATGAGTAGGGAGCAAGCCGGAGGTGGGGGTGCGGATTATATACTGGTGTAGGCTTGGAGACATGGGACTTTGATGCTTGTGGAGAGATTTCTTGGGAGGGAGGGATGCACCTGTAAAAAGAGGCAACTCCTCATCTTCCTTCGCCTGCCTCCCCCCACCCCCAGCCTCCAGGTGTGCATTGAGGAGGCAGCTGGAGCCACCTTGGGTCTCCAGTATCCTGGAAGCTCATGGCTTGCCCCCCTTGGGGCCTAGGCATCTCGCTGCTACCCCCCACCCCAGCCTCTGGCCTTCCCTTCCTTCCTCCCTAGTTCTCTGCCTCAGCTGCACCGCGATTGGCTGGCGTGTGGGGCTTCTAGGGAGCACCCCTCATTAGAAACGGGGGAGCATCTCTAAGCAGATACTCTTCCTGCTGCAGCTCGCACCCGCCCCTTCTCCCTGCACTCCTCTCTCCCTCCCACTCCCACAGAGCGATCCTGGGGCCAGCAGTGCCAGAGTTAAACCTATCTGGGGTGAGAGGGGACGGGCAGGGGGGAAGGGTCCTGCCACTGCAGTCCCGCCTGGCCGGTCCGCTGCACAAAGCGACCGCTCTCATTGTGTTTCCTGCTGCGGCTGGCTGCGAACACTCCCGAGCCAGGTCCCTACAGATTTTCCCAGCAGGCACCCCGTTCCCCGCCCGCCCATCTTCTACAATTCTCCAAAATTTCCCACCCACCTTGTGATGCTTTACAGCGTGCCTCTCTCAGGGGCGTGTTTACCCAGACAGGCGCCCTCCCGTTGCCAGGCGGTAGACAAAGCCGCCCAGCCGCCCCGCGGGTGGCAGTGTGTGCCCGTGGCCAGCGTTGGCACCTCGGACGGCACCCCCGTAACTCCCCTCTTGGCCTGGGCTCCACGGTTCCCCCGGGTTTAGCACCTCGGGCACTTCCGGCCCGGCCCAGGCTCCCGGGAGGGGAAATAAGCGTGTCGCCTACACCACGAGGTCGCTGCTTTTCACGTTTTCTCTTCGGCTGCAAAGACGCCGCCTTTCTAGCAGGCATTGCGAGCGGCGCAAGGTGTGACTGTGGGTTTCACTGCGCTCTTTCCATGTCTTCGGCCAGAATGCACCAAAAAGTCAAAAGAGACAGTAGGGAGTTAATTTCAGCATCCTACTCGGTGCCTTGGCCCCGAGCCCCGTCCCAGTGGTCCGTTCCATCGCATTGTTGGAAGTTTCGCTGTGGTTCTGCAGCATGTAGGCTGTTTGTAACAGTGTTCGGAGAACATCTGCTAAGGTGTGTAGAGGAGCCCTGTTGGCAAATTTAAATACCCCATGTTTGCTTTTTATTCCTGGCTGTACAATGTAATTGACTAATACATATTCCCTCTGGTGGTGACCAGGTGGAAACATCGCACTTCTCGGGGTTCTGCGTGTGCTCTAAGAGGGCATCTAAGTTCCTGGTCTCAACCCTCTTCCTTTCTAATTCCTTTCTGGAATTATGTTCCTTCTTCTTACTGGGAGTCTGAGCACTGGTTTTCCAGCAAAGCTCAACTGTCTGGGTTCAAATCTCAGTTCCTTTACCAGCCCTGTGACCTTGAAAAGTTACTTTATTTCTCTGTGACTCAGTTTCCTTATCTGTGAAGTGACGGTGATAATAATGAGTTACTGGGAGAATTAATGAATTAATATATGTCAGGTTCCTAGAGCACTGCCTAATTACCCAATAAATATTAATAGAGTCCTTAAGAAATTTTAGCATACCGAAGGGAGGGACCTTAGTTCTTGGTGACCTAAGTGTTCTAGGTTTTTGCCTCCCACAGACAGCAAGGGGCATCACCCTCATCACCTAGGGGCTTGTTAAAAATTCAGAATTCCAGATGCAGAGAAGAAACCAGTGGTTATCACAGGGAAGAGGGGCAGAGGGAGAGGTAAAATAGGTGAAGGGGATTAAGACGTTCAAACTATCGGTTATAAATAAGACACAGGGGTGTAAAGTACAACACAGGGAAATATATAAAATACAGTCTGTATTTTATAATGCGACTTCCCTGGTGGCTCAATGATAAAGAATCTGTCTACCAATGCAGGAGACATGGGTTTGATCTCTGGGTGGGGAAGATGCCCTGGAGAAGGAAATGGCAACCCACTCCAGTATTCTTGCCTGGGAAATCCCATGGACAAAGGAGTCTGGTGGGCTACAGTCCACAGGGTTGCAGAAGAGTTGGGCACGACTTAGCAACTAAACAGCAACATATTTTATGATAACTTTGTACAGCATGTTATCTATAAAAATATCAAATTGCTCTGTTGTACACCTGAAGCTATTATTGTAAATCAACTATGCTTCACTTAAAAACAGTTCGGAATCCCAAGCCACACTACAGATTTACTGAATCAGAATTTGCATTTTAATAAGATCCTCAGGTGATTAGTATGCCCATTTTGGGAAATGCTTTTGTGTTCTACTTAAGGGCCAGCATTTCACAGAATGTAAGATTCAGGACACATGTCAAGACCTGTTTTGAACTGTCATATTCACATGCAACACGCTTGAGGATTTTGATTATTCATCCAGTGCACCTTCTGAGATAAATATATCTGTTTTTGGCTGCAGAAAGTCACTGGAGAACCAGGAGTTGTTCAGTCACTCAGTCGTGTCCAACTCTGTGACCCCATGGACTACAGTATGCCAGGCTTCCTGTCCTTCAGTATCTCCCGGAGTTTGCTCAGACTCATGTCTGTTGAATCGATGATGCCATCCAGCCATCTCATCCTTTGTTGTCCCCTTCTACTCCTGCTAGGAGGAGAGCTAGGAGGATAATGTATAATTCTACGTGCTGTGTTAGTGGTTTCTGACCACTACATTTTACTGGTCTTTAATTACATTGGCCTGAAAAGTTAAATGTAAGGAATGATGTAACTTCTACTTGGGGGATTCTCTGATTTGGATGAAGAGTGGCAACCTTATCCAGTTATTAATAGGGAAGGTCTTGTGCTTGTGGGAAAAAATACCTAGGATAACCAGATTTGGCATGAAAAATGGTGGCAGGTCAACAGCCCACTCTGAATATGTTTCATTTTTCTTGGAAGCTACATCTGCATAGGGAGAAAATTTTATTTTCTTATGACACTCTCTTCTGCAGTGGATACCATAACCTTTTGGAAAATGTTAATCTGATTTAAAATGTGGTATTACATCTTACATGATTCTTCTTTTCTTTCTTGCTCATCTAATAGATCTAACAAAAGGGTTCTCTTTTTCTCAGGGAATTGGCTGCTCTGAATGTCACCCTGCATTTACTGTGTTGTGGGCTTATTGGCGCTAACCCTTCTGTGCCAGGGCCGGTTGCCCTGTAGACCTACAGAGTCTCCCTCATGGTTTGTGAGTTGCTCCCCATCCATTTGCGCTTTTCTAGGTTAGAAGAGGAAAGAAAGAAATGGCATGTCTGATTTTGTCATTGAGGAGCAGTGGGGTACTTCTCCCCCACTGATGGTGTGGGTCATCTTAGCAGGGGAGCACATGTTTCATGTGGAAATGAACATAGTTTAAAGTAGGAAGATCAAATGTGTTTTTAGCCACTGAGCTAATGAAGCTCATTGTAATGAACCTGCAGATATTCACTCATGATTTGTTATGGTAGAGAACTTCATTATAGCCCAAAAGGACTCTGGCTTTGAGTCTGAGGTTATTGTGCTATATTATGGAGAATTTCCCACTGTCATTGTCCATTATTTTTGGAGGATTTTGGTGAAGATTACTGAGAGCTTTAGTTCCCCAGTCTCCCATTATGGCGTATACCTTTCTCCTGCTTTGTTGCGCATAAATATACTGTGCCTTGAAAGATAGTAGACTGTAATCCTGGCAAGAATTCCAGGTTGGATGTAACTCCAGTGGCTCATGAGTCAGATCACCTTGATTAGGGCAGAGGCTGGCAGTTAACAAGAACAGAGTCTGTAATTGTAGGCTGTGATCAGATAATGCGGAGAGCCTTCACATCTTCTGTGTACCTGGACAAGGAGGCAGTGAAATAGAGAGCGACTGTAATTGGCACTGAGGCTACGGGATAAAGGTCTTCATTTGCTGAAGCTCCGAGGACCATCTCCACATTGCCCCGTGACTTGGCCCTTGAAATAAGGAGTGAGAAATACTTCCTCCGGAAACTAGGCTGGAACTTGTCGAGGGAACTATTTGTAGTTGGGAGGTAGCCTGGTAAGCAAGTTGGAGTGAAGGAGTTTGACAGAAATGAAATGACTTGAAGATGGAGACAAAAATATCCTGGCTGAGATGGCTTTGCCTGTTGTTTTGCATGTCATTTCCCCACTTTCCTACACTTGCTTTCCCTGTGCTAGGTGCGGTGCCCCCGATGAATTAGAGGAGGAGGAGGAAAAAGGAGAACAGGCCTTCTTTTTTATCTTCTTCTGAAAGATCCAGACTCTGGGATTAGTAGCTGGAGCCAAAATTGCTTATCTCTTTTTAGCTGCTGCTGTAAAAAATGTAGGTGTTTTTTTCTTTTCCCCTCAAACTCTACTGCATTTTATTCTCTTTATAGGAACATCTGGTTTCCTTCCATCTTCATATTCTTGGTTGAAATAAAATGCAGTCAAGATGTGCTAAACTCTCAGAACTCTCTCAGACTCTTTGGCTCTGTGTGTTCCATCAGCGCATCAGGAGCCTCCCTCTTGTCGTCTGCAGGGCTGCCTGGGAAACTGCAGCTCCTCAAGCCCAGCCATGTGGCCCAGCCCTCAGAGGCAACTGTGCTGATCTAATTTTGTTTATCACTGACCATGAAGACATGAAAGGGCGAACTCACACGTGACTGTAATTAATACCCTTTTATTCAAGGAGAGAGAGACCAGGTCCTTTTCTTCACTTTCTCTTTCTGCCCAGTCCTCCGCCCTTTTCATCTTTCTATATTTCTCCCTCTCATTTTTAGGTTCAGCCTTTGTGAATAATTCATTATATGTGTGGGTTTTTCCTAGGCTTTTTAGAAAAGGAAGGTTATTTGTCTTCCTCTTGGTTATGAGCAAGATCCCTTCCAGAGGGCCAGCTTCATAAATCAGCTTTTCCCTCTAAGTCTTCTGTATTTTTGCAGTGGGACTGGGGCATGTGAGAAAGGTAACTGGGGGGAATATCTCTTTAAATAGGTTTTTTCTTGCAGTTTTTGTAATGATCGCCTCCTCTCCAGTCCTGTTTCACTGGGGTGCCCCATCAGTATGCAGCCATTCCCCTCCTCTATTCAGAGAATGTGGTTAACGAGAAGATATTTATGTCCCCAAGCACTAGTCACTCTGAATCCTCTCATCCTCCTAGGTCTTCACGCTGATAAATGCTGAGCCACTGAGCTAAGAAGCAGCTTCTGTAGCTGCTGCTTTTCAAATTCCGGTGTGGATTCATATAGGATTGGAGTGGGGAGCAGACACTGAAATTAGTGTATCGTGCTCCCCTCCGCTCTTAGCAGTACATGGCTTCTAAAGCAGTCTTTTTCGAAGAGGGATAAAAATGCCAGGGACCTCTATCAAGGCGTCTCCTTGCAAACATTCCAAACCTACACAGAGAGGGCTGGTGGAGTGTGGGGTGGGGGTGGGGGTGTCATCAGCCTTGTCAGCAGCATTCTTAATTAAGGACAGAAAGTATAGCACAAAGTGTTTAGGCTCCTCCAACCGAGTGGTCTCTTATGTGTTAAGCTTATTTCAGAGTGCTGTCTATGGTGCATTTTTGAGTGCTGAGCACCCAAAGAATGTTTGGGGCTTCCCAGTTGGTGCATGGTAAAGAAGCTGCCTGCTGAAGCAGGAAGCGCAAGGCATACTGGTTTGATTGCTGGGTTGGGAAGAGTCCCTGAAGTAGGAAATGGCAGGCAACCCACTCCAGTATTCTTGCCTGGAAAATTCCATGGACAGAAGAGTCTGGCAGGTTATAATCCATGGGGTCACAAGAGTCAGACACAACTGAGTGACTGAGTGTGCATGCACATGTGCGCACGCGCACACACACACAAAGAATGTTTACTGAATTTTCTATTCCCTACATCTTTGACCAACATTCGGCTACCGACTCCTAACCCTGTTGATGAGCCCCTATGTCCCCATCTCTGGAAAGCAAGGAGCAGCCAGAAGGTATATCCTTAAGAGGCAGAAATGGGCCAGATTAAGGAGCACAGCGCTAAAGGACTTTAAAAGTGTCTGTATCCAGTCCGTCCTTGACCCTGTTCCTGACACTGCAGTAGTTTACCACTTAGGGACTTCTTATTGTATTGGAATTTTGAGTTCTAAGTTTGTTGGACTGAACAGTTCCACTCACAGCCTTTTTGGACTTTTTTTTAAAGACCTGCAGTGGATGCATTCGTAAAGAAGTTCATCCCAGAGGCAGGTGGACAGGGGCTGAGGATGTAACTCCAGGCTAGGCTCCTGCTCTAGGCTCCTGTGGTCCAGATGAGTGAGTTGCTTCAGGGTAGGGCCCTCCTGTGCCAAGTGTGGTCTTTTTGCCTGTGGGTAGTTGATTTGAATCGCTGTTGCAACTCTGCATAATTTTGAGGCTTTTTTTGGCTGCATTTGGTCCTGCTGCATTTTTGCTTCATCTGTTTCCCCCAGTTGCTGGAGAATTTGGAAAGCCTGTCTCAGATGTATGCACTGACTTTCTGAAGGCTTATGTCAATAAAGCCAGACGGTGGCAGTGGGGTAGGATGTCACTTTTTTTTTCCTCCTCCCCATTTGGGGGAGATGAAAAAGGTGTGACCAAGCAATAGGTAACAGGTTAGAGGGGAGAAGTGCTGTGGTTGATGAGGTTTATAGTGATTAGACTCAGGTGTCATTTCCGTAGCCAAGACACAAGGGGCTCTTCGTGGCCTCTGGGACCCAGAGAAGAGCCTCTGCCAACCAGCGAGAGGAGGAAGTTCCTGCTCTCAAGTCTTTCCCAGCCTTCAGCTCAGTTTTAGGTTTGAAGTGTTTCAAACTTTCTGTGCCTCTTAGTTTCCACACCATTGTCTCATGGGGCTGGTCAGAGTCAAAAAGCATGAAATGGATTTTCAGCAGTCAGTCATTGACGTCCTGGCCATTTCCAGCTGTGTGCTATTGGAAACTGTCTCACTCCAGCTCCATCAGGGATGTTTCTTTTCAGCAGGTGATTTCTATCAGCAGCAAGGCTAATTCCTCATTTAGCCTCTTTGTGTGGAAGTCATACGTATGCAGTCTGTCAGTTTCATCTCTACCATTGGTCTTCAAACTTCATTGTGTCCCACAATTTCCTGAAGGGCTTGTTAAAATACAGATGACTGGATCTGAGTCCTGGAGTTTCCGATTCCCTCCAGAAACTAAACATTTGCATTCGTCACAAGTTTTCGGGTAACACTGATACTGCTGGCCTGGTGAACAACTGCTGAGAACAACTGCTATGCCTGGTGATGCCTTTAGAGAAGACTAGTCTTACAAATCACTCGTCGAAAATCTGTCTCATGTAACAGCCTGAAGCCTTGTTGTTAACAGGGGTGCTTTTGGGTTCGGGTCATGAGTCTTTGAGACTTTCTTTGCCAAAATGCAGATGATCTTGGCAGCAGGGACATAGTAAGCTAGTATATGATATTATCAACTTAGTCGGTTCTTCTTCTTTCTGGGCTTATGATTGAGAGCAGTCTCTTCTGAGAACAGGCAAAGGACATGTCCTATTTAATTGCAGCACCTAGCACAATGTTGGCACTCAGTGAGCATTCAGTAATCTGTTGTTGAATGATCGAATTCACCAGTTACTGTTGATTAAACACAAGCATAACTGAAGCTCCTATTAGTGTCTACTGTTGCACTGACCAGGTCCTACAGACCCAGTGTAGCCTGAGTAGGGGGAGAGGAGGATGGTAGGAGGTGGTCAGGGCACTGGATAGCTGGCAGGGGATTGGAAGGTCATTACACGGGAAGTTGGAGGTTGTAAGAAGTAGCTTTACCTAATTCAGAAGGTTGGTCAGGGTCGCTCTAGTTTCTGTAACATTCACCACAGGCTGTGCAAAAAGGACACTGTGTCTGTTGCTATCTGGCATTTGCTTGTACAGAACTCTTTATTAATTGGCACCCAGAGATCTATGGTTTAATAACAATTGAGATTTGTACTGATGGTCCCTAGGTACCACAAAATGCTGTGGTGCTTTCTGAATATGATCAACAAAGCATTCATTACATTATGTTCAACGTGGTTTGAATGGTGTGCGTACTTTATTGTATTTGGAGCTTTTGCAAATATATAATCCATATTGATTATATAAAGTGGCTCATTATCACTTTTTTGTTCCATTAAATTAAAACCTTCTTCTCCAGTTATACCAGATAACAGAGGAATTTTGGCATTGTTCTAAAAATGAGTCCTTTTTACTCTAGCAATGCTGTGAGACCTAGAGAAAGATCCTCGTACAATTGTCGTGATGTCAGATGGTGGTTAGAACAAAGTCATTATTTTTTAAATGGATTTTTGTCTCAGCAGGCTTTAGATTTACTGGGCTAGTTTTCCAGCTGACAAGCTGGCATGGCATCTAACTGGGTGTGCTTGGTTCTGTGGGCTTACATTGAAAATGAACCCCCCAAATTTCTAAGAGAATGTCTAATAAGCATTGCAGCAAGAGGTGGCACTAGTGGTAAAGAACCCGCCTGCCAGTGCAGGAGACCCGAGAGACGTGGGTTCAATCCCTGGGTCAGGAAGATCCCCTGGAGGAGGGCATGGCAGCCCATTTCAGTATTCTTGCCAGGATAATCCTAAGGACAGAGGACCCTGGTGGGCTATAGTCCATAGTGTAGCAGAGAGTCAGACATGACTGAAGCGACTTATCACAGCACAAGAAGTGGGCAGGTGATACTTTCCCGAGTTCACTGACTCACCTAACTTTTGTACCTTCTGTTCTGTGCTCTGTTATACTCTTGTTTCATTTCTGCTTGATCAAGATCAGAGGATGTTTGGCCTGAAACTATTCATTGCAGGGTGATGGTCTTTAGATGCTTAAGGCTATGGAACTTTAGAGTTGGAACTTAGACTGGAACTTCGTTGGAACTTTAGATTGACCAGGATGACTGGCTTGAGGCCATCTAAATGATTGTTCCTGGAGTCTGGGGACAGTTATATCCCTCTGGTACAGTGTTTTCTTGCTTTCTATCTTGAAATCACAAATCCTATTGCATTTTAAGTGGCCCTGTAGCCCCTTATTTCCAAAATGTAATACAGTTTTGCTTACGTTTCATTTGGGAGTGGGGGGAAGGTCTGTGGATCACAATTTTAAAATGCTGACTATGCTAGAAAATTTCCACATTCTGGGATGTTGGGATCCTGGGCCATCGCAGCTCATAGATACAAGTATGCCGGGAACTCCACAGGGAAGAACTACAGATCTATGTTGGTGCGAGTACATCAGCATGCTGCCATGATGAAACATGCACATTCTAACCAGTGAGCACTAGGGTAGTATAGGAACTCTTGCTATATCTCCCTGATAGATGACCATCAGGCTTCCAGTGTCAGAGTGCTCTCCCGTTATTAGAAAACTTAAAGGATAGCAAGTCGATATACTCTTCCTTATAGTTTCCACCTGTTAGTTATTTTTCCCTCCTTTTCTGTTCTATAAAGCAACACGGACCCAAATCTCCTCCTCGTTCACTTGTGCTGTGAACACAGTACTATAGCGCTGAGCAGTGCTGTTGGCTAGAACTTTCTGTGATGATGGTTATGTTTCTATCTGTGCAGTCTAATGCTGTAGCTGCTAGCCACATGTGGCTTCTGAGCACTTGACATGTGGCTGTCGTGACCAAGTGTTAAGTTTTATTTCATTTGAATTAATTCAAATTTAAATAGCTGCATGTGGCTAGTAGGAAGGCTACATAGAGTCAGAAGGCTGAGTTGCTACCTGGGATCTGTCCATCGTTTGCTTTGTAATTGGACAAGGTTTCCCTAGCTTGGTGCAAAGGCTTTCTTGTGATCCACTCTGCACATGGCACCAAGCTGTCTCAGCTGCTATAATGCCCTTCTCTCCCTCTGTGTCAATGGGCTGCCTGAAGGGACCATCCTTTCCCAGGCCTCTGTGCTTGTGCACTTGATGCTCTCTATGCCTAGAATGTCTTCTCTCTCTCCCCCTGACTGCTCGGCTTTAAGACCGTACTTGAGGTCATTTCCTCCAGGAAGCCTTCTTTGATTTCTCTCAGCAGAGTAAGACCAACTCCCTCCTCCTGGCTCCCAGATGATACATGGTTTATTACTTTATTGTAGTACTTACCCCATAGTTTTAATATTGGTTTTAAATCCCTGTTAAGTGAGATCTCATTAAGTTTTAAATTACCAGGACATAGAACAGTGCTTATTAACATTGGTATTAAACATGTTTATTTAAAATAATTTTTTAAGGTTTCTTTTTGTGAAGAAATTGCATTCTAGTTCTGATGATTTGAGGTTGTCGTCAACTGAAAACCTCGGCTCTTTTGCTATGAATTGATGGCAGAGTTAATTTTCCCTCACACTGTTCTCATTCAATTTAATTTTTGAATGTAAATTCAGGACTCTGTGTTTATTTCATTTTATCTCCTTGCTTTTGGTCCAACAGTCCATCCTGTAGAGATCCTTTTCAAGTGGGGACAGGGAACTAACATTCTTTGAGCATCCATGAACTTCACACCCTATACATGTTATTATCCATATTTTATATATAGGAAAACAGGCTAAAGAAGGTTAAGTCAGTTGCCCAACATCCTCACCAGTGAACTTGAACCCTGGTGGTCTGAATCCAAAGCTTAGGTGGTTTTCATTACACATTGTTTCTAGACCCTTTCAGGAGAGTGAGCACTCTTAGTGTGAGTGCTATGTCAACTGCAGATGGGATGGGTGTGTGCTTTATCCTTTCATTCAAATAATTGATGGAATATGGTTAGAATTGGGACCCTCCCTTCTGCTTACCACTAGTATATTGGTCAGTATTCATCGATTGTTCAGCTTTTCTCACATTTTCTGAATTTTAACCAGCTGATAGCCCTCTGTCTCATCTGTAAGGATATTGGGCAAGATATCCTTGTCATATCCTTGTCATAGGCTTTGCTGAAATCCATACACATTTTTATACCTATTTCATGCCTGTGCAAGGAATTCGCCTGTGATGCAGGAGTTCTGTGTTCAATCCCTGGGTCAGGAAGATCCCCTTGGGAAGGACATAGTAACCCACTCCAGTATTCTTGCTGGGGAAATCCCATGGACAGAGGAGCCTGGAGGGCTACAGCCCATGGGGTCACAAAGAATCGGACACAACTTAGCATTTAAATCACCGTACCCGTATTAGGCTAGGAAATAACATCTTGCTTTCTCCGAGGTCCATACTGGGTGTTATTTTCAGAGACTCAGACAGCATTTTATTTCTTTACTAGACAGTGGAAGGTTTGAAGTCTAATTCTAGACATCAGCTAGTCCACTGCCCAGTTGAGGAAAGCTTCACCTTAGAGGTTAGGATTTACCAGTCTCTGCTTGGAAGTGTTAGTGTGTCAGTTAAAAACATGGCCTTTAGATTCAAGTCTTGATGCCACCTTCACCACTTCTAGTTGTGTGCCTTGGGGAGTTACTTGACCTTGCTGTGCTTAGAATCCTCAACCATAAAATGGAAATAATAGAAATTTGTGACGATCAGATGAGATAACACATGTAAAATGTAAGAATAATGTCTGGCACATAGTAAGCCATGAATACATCTTAGTTGTTAGTGTATGGTTAATTTCAGATGAATCACCATTAAATTTCTGCAGATCAGTTTTCCCCTTCTAACAATACCATTTGCTTTCTACTGACTTGTTGACTCTCTAACCAGAGCACTGCCAGATGTTTATGTGGCCTCATGTTGGTTTTGTAACCTTGCTGAGCCTCAGTGTCTTCAGGTGTGAGGTGTAGGTCACTTGCCCTGTTTGACTCCCTTCCAAGACTGTTGTAAGGCTAACATCAGCTAATATGTGGCAAAGTCCTTGTAAAGATGTTAGATATTAGGGACTTGCCTGTAGCTCGGACCATAAAGAATCTGCCTGTAATGCAGCAGACCCAGGTTTAATCCCTGTGTCGGGAAGATTCTCTGGAGAATGAATGGCAACCCACTCCATTATTCTTGCCTGGAGAATCCCATGGACAGAGGACCCTGGCAGGCTATAGCCCATGGGGTCACAAAGACTAGGACATGACTGAACGACTAACAGTAC
This sequence comes from Aepyceros melampus, assembly GCA_006408695.1. Taxonomy (NCBI): domain Eukaryota; kingdom Metazoa; phylum Chordata; class Mammalia; order Artiodactyla; family Bovidae; genus Aepyceros; species Aepyceros melampus. Next base: position 133,607 of record SJXQ01000115.1, read on the forward strand.
TACTACTGCTAACATTTTATTGAGTATTTACTATGTGCCAGATTCTTGTGCTAAGGGCGTCCCATGTATTACTGCATTTGTTCCCTGTGACAGTCCTACAGAGATTTACATACTTGTTTTCTGCACTTCACAGTTGGGAGAATTACATGGAGAGGTTAACTCATCTGCCCAAGATTACACAGTATGCGAGAGCTGGAGGCCTGGATCAGAGTCCGTGCTCTCAACCACCTCAATGAGGTGGTCTGCCCACCAGCCCTTTTTGTTTTTCTTTTCAGAGTTATTGGGCTTACATTTTTAATGTTGCATTAAAAAAACACCTACATCCAAACCTGCCTTTTTTTCATGCATCTCTAATGCCAATTTTATACCAACATTATCTCTGAGGACATGTTTGGATTTACAACTCAGAGAAAAATACCTTTAGGAGCAATAACATCGCAGAATTTTCCTAGCAAACTTTTGATGAAAACCTTCAGCCTTAGACCAAGGCACTCTGTTTTGTTTTTTGCACAGAAATGGTAGTTGCAGGTTTCAGGTGGCCTGATTAAAGGCATGTGGAAAAGTGTGTCATAGATCCCTGGCTTGGCCTCTGGACAGGTTTTCTTCTCAGGGGTTCTGGGTCTTTTAGCTGCCTCCTCTTCATCATTTTTCGAGCTTCTGAGTACTTAGGGTCTCCATCTTTGTTCTGTCGGAAAAGGAAGTCAGGATTGGATTCCATGAACTTTGGAGGAAGCTTTGAAAGGGCAAGAGGGATGTGACAGGGAGGAGGAACCTACATGGCTTGAAGCCCATGGCCATTTGCCTAATGGGCCTGGGGAATGTCATCCAGCCAAGATACCAGAGGGCATTTTACCTGCCGGAACTGGGTACTGATGTGAACGTGAATGGAGAACTCGGATGTAGGGTGTCTGGAAGCCAGGCGGAAGACTCAAAGGAAATTAGGGAGTGGGCTTCAAAAAAGTGAAAAGAACTGCCTCTTCTTTCTGCTAACTTTGGATTGTGTTTGCAAGAGAGTTTGTATTTATGAGATAGCTGAGCCATATGGATGTACAAGGATGCATGTGTTCTCCTGGTCTGTTGATACGAGAGCAGTTGAAGGGTGTGGGCTTGTCTGGAGGTGGGGCAAGTAGGCGGATGTGGTAACATCAGGAGGGGGCAGTTCTGTGGAATATGGGCCCATGTAAATTCAGAGGATCTGGGCATTTTGGCAACCTACTTCTCCTTTCTCATAGATTGTTATGTATGTATTTATTTATTTTTGAGGTTGCCATCTGCCCTTCCTCCCTCAGAGTTTTATGGATAAAGATGTTCCTTCTTCTCTGGGTAACCTCTTTCCCTGGTGATGATTAGAGAGTAACCAACAAATTCCCACCCCTGAATGTACAGGCTCAGAAAGACTGATCTCAAAGTCCAGAGTGCTAACCATTACACCAGTGGCTGATTCATGTCGATGTGTAGCAAAACGAATACAGTATTGTAAAGTAAAACAAACTAAAAAAAAAAAAAATTAATTAAAAAAAAAAAAAGAAAGACTGATCTCACTTATGTCACAAACATCAGCAGGCAGGCTCAGAGGAGCCAAGCGAAGGAACAGATTCTAGGAAATGAGAATGGTCCGACAGCTCTCCACACTTCCACCACGAAGGAGACTGGCTTCAGAACAGCTGTGAAGTGTACCATCTCTTTCTCTTCTCTTAACTTTCATTTCTTTTTATTTTCATGTATTTATTTTTGTATCATTTACCAGCACACTGTGGGACCATGATCTGGGCCTGGAGAGTTTTCCATGCCTCAGTTTACATCCCTGGCAATGTTGAGAGGAAAGTATTGTATCATTTTAGTTGCTAAATCATGTCAGACTCTTTGTGACCCCATAAACTGTAGCCCACCAGGCTCCTCTGTCCATGGGATCCTCTAGGCAAAAATACTGGAGTGGGTTGCCATTTCATATTTTTAGTGTTTCTCTAGGCTGGGGCATCGAAGGCAGGGATCATGATTAATAAGAAAGGACTTAATTAAGAAAAAGGAGGAATGGAACAGAGAAGGAAAATTCAAGAGAGGCCAACCAGCATGGATCCAATTGAATCTGTGAATGGGATTGGGAGGCAATCCATGAGAATGGATTATGAGAAGGGGAGGCAGTGATTCAGAACAATGCCTAATATTTCCTTCTCCCAAAATGTTGCTTGAGAATGTTATGAAATGGTAGTAGTTAACAGGCACTGAGCTTCTCCCCACCGCGTACTTATCTCATAGTGTTTTCTGGACTCTTCAGTGGTCCTGAGAGAGTACACCATCCAGACCCTAACCTTAAGAGAGACGCTCTTGAGAACAGTAAGGTAGGGATGGAGAAAGTAAACTCAATAAAAAGATCCCTTTCTTTTAGAAGCCTCCATTCAAGCCAGGAAGCCAAGGGAGTATTATTTGATTGCTCTGATAATAGATTCCTAAGCTTTTCAGAAATCCAAAGAGGTTTCTAGTCCTGGCTCTGGAAAAATCTTATTCCTTCTGTGATTTCAGTATCTACATCTATAAAATGAGTGTGCGGGATTAGCTAACGGAACTCTAAGGCACTTTTCGATTCTTACCCAGGTGCCCCCGGGATTCTAGTTTCCGCATTTGTTATCTCACGTGACTTGAGGGCACCTTTAGCTGTCACTGCCTTCACCATGGAAGGCAGCATTCTTCTCCCTGACTGCACGTGAAAATCAGCCTGAGTCCTGGATATTCTGATGCCCAGACAGTAGCTGAAATGAATTAAATTAGAATTTCTAAAGATGAAGACCTGTATCTTTAATTTTTAAAAGCCTTCCAGGTGATTCTGCTGTGTCGACAGGCTGAGATCCACTGACGATCTAGAAGAGGAGAGCCTTTACCTGATTTGTTTCTTTGAAATATGCTTTTAATCACGTGTCTGGGTTGCTTCCTCTCAGTTGTCTTATAGCCACAGTGATGTAGCAGAGGGGCCTCCCAGAACTCAACCTGAAAGAATGGGGTGATTGATTCTTCTGTTTCATGGTGTTGGCAGATGGTTCATCTGTGGCTGCTTCTTGCACACATCTGGCTGCACAGGTCCCTAGCCTTCTGTGCTAAGGGTGATGCTTCAGACTTCCAGAAGGCAGGTCTACTAGGGGAGCATCTCGAGTCTAAGGGACAGAGTGAGTCTTGCTGAGCCAGGAGGCCCTTGAGCAAGTGACTGAAGATTCATTGACATTCTTCCTTCCCGGTTGTTAACTCCTTGTGTGTAGGAGGGTTGTCCGGCTCAACTGCTGTCAAATTTAGGCATCTCTAGTATCCTTGATGGTTTCCTAGGGACGTGGTGCTTGCAGTGAGTGGTGTGTGGAACTGGCTAGTCACAGCTTGTGGGTTTCAATTGTGTGTATCTCTTCCCAACTCCGTGTGCATGGATGTCAAGTTGGTAGCTTGAGATTGCCATGGAGACAGGTTTACACTCCAGAAACTGACACTTGCTACGTACCAGGGCTTTTTTCTCTTTAGGGAGGATGGTTTTTAAACATTTATTCTTGCAACACTTAGTTTGCTACTTAACAATACAGTCCATTTGCTTGTGGAACGTCTCTGAATTGCCCCAGATCTGCCTTTGGGTGGCCGCTCCATCTAGTGGTCTCAGCCTTGCCCTTTGGAAGAATTTAGACAATTTCAGCGTCCCCTCCGACAAGCTAGCCCTTCGGATATTTGATAAGAGCTATAATGCCTTTCTCCAGTCTTCCTTTTTTAAGCTGAGAATCCTTAGTGCTGTCAACATTTTCTCATGTGGTTTGGAGGCTCATAGGTGTCTTTGATGTTGGGGTACAATAGCAGGAAAACAAAAACTTCTGCCAGAGACGATCTGTGGACTCTTTCATAGAAGGCTTTTCCTTTTCTTTCTGCATTCAGAGTACCATCTGAGCCTGTAGAATCGGTGGGGCTGTGGAGTAGGCTACAGTCGTGGGTGTGGTTGCTGATGGCAGCCCACATTCTTTGCCTAAAACACACATTGCTGCCAGAAAGGCTTGATGGGATTGAATTCATCAGAGTGTCATCAAAACACAGATTCTGGTTTCTGAAACAGGTAATTTTCCCACCACTGTTTTGTTTTCCTTCCAGAGGCTTTTAATATTTCCCCTTTCTCTCTTCCCTTTTCTGTAGCATTCAATCATTTGTCTCCTGATCACCAAAATTCTGTGTCGAATGACAGCGTTTTGAGTCCAGGATTCAGCATGACACACAAAAAGGGAATTTGTTAAGGCTTATCCAGCTGTCTGTTAGAGAAGAGAGAGAGGGAAGCCGGTGCTGGCTGAGTTTCACAGAATCACCACTTCCCATCCTTTTGGAACTGGGGCTCAGCTGAGACTGAGCGCTGGTTAACCATGTTGGCAACGATGTGAACTTCCTTTCAGTCATTTTATATAGAGGGCAGGGACATGGGAGTGAGATGGGAGTTGTCTGGTCTAAAAGCAATGAAAAGTTCAGTGCAGCTACACAGCCAGCATTGGAGGGTTAGTGCTGGGGATCTTTTGTTTTGAGTAACTGAGTCCATTGACCTCCCTAAGAGAGCAGTGGGCTGTATGGGCAAACAGAAAGCCTTTTGGGGGGTTTTCTGCCTCTTTGCTATATTCTCAACATTGCTTCCTTTGTCTTTCATTCATTAGGATTTCAGTCTTTAGGAGTAGGTGTAATGGCATTTCCATCTTCTTGACAGAAAGAGGGAGAGAGGTGTGTTCAGGACTGCCTGTCAGATGGTGAATTTGAACAGAGGCAGCTGTTGTCATGGTGATGGTAGGTTGCATCCCACCACCATGGAAACCAAAGTTAAAAAACTGAGTTAAGGCTGGAAATCACATGACACATTTTTGTTTTGTTTTGTTTAAAAAAAAAAAAGGGGGTTTGGTTTTTCAATCTGATTTTTTTTTTTTTAAGGCGAGTTAGGTGGTGAGAAAAATTCCAATAAGGAAGCGATGAGATAATGAAATGGGACAATGCAAAGTATGCAGAGCCTTCTGCCTCATTTTTCTGCTTGTTAGCAGTGTGTTTCTGCTGTAATGCGGATGGGAAAGGGAGGACAGATCCAGGATGGATTTCCAGAATTGCAGTCACAATTATGTACTGATTCTTCTATCACAGGAGCAAACACTGGGGTTTAGTCCTCCTGCCGTTCAGTGACTGTGTGTCATCCACCCCATCAATAAGTTTGGGACAGAGACTGGGAACCTAAAAATAAGGACTGAGAAAAGAGTTAGGGGTGGAGTTGAGGGTGTGACTTGCCCCAGATATGAGAGTGGTTCATACATTGATAAATTCAGATGCTTAACATTGTCTTTCAGGAAATTGAAAAATTTATCAGTAACCCCTCAGAACCCCAAAGAATGCAATGTCTCTCTCTCTTTCCTTTTCTGAATGAGACTTCTCTGGATACTCTGTCCTGCTGGGTCAGCCACAGAAGCAGGTTCAAAGAAGTCCGGGAGGAGCCTATCCAGGAGCATGTTAGCCTCTGGGCCTAGGCTCCCTTGGACCATGACTTACCTCTGAACCTGGCCTTTGACCTCTGAATCTGACCTCTAACCTCTGAACCTAGGTCAGGCAGAGCTGCAAAGGCTTGCTGAGAGTGTTAGAAAGCCCTCTTGGCTCATCATCTTTTTATCTCATAGTCACTCCTACTTCATCCCATGATCTGGAGAGAAGGTGAAACATCTTTCCAGGAAGGAGAGCTGGCCCCAGGCCTACCAGGGCTGATTTGGATTTTCTTTTCAGTCTGGGAGGCGTTGAAGAACTGTACACACGGCATGTGTGGAAAGGCTGGGAGACAACTATTACTGGCCTCTCGGGAGGGGTGCAGACAGTGTCTGGGAGACGATGGTAGTGGCCCTGTCCATGTCTGGGTTTTAGGCATGAGGTCCCGTCTCTGCCCTACTTCTGGTCCATCCAGGGCAGATGTATCGTTCTCCATGGCCCAGGCAGGGGATATGATCTCACCAGCATTATCTCACTGTATTTCGATCAGGGTCTGTAGGAGCCAGAGCCGGGCCTCTATGATGGTTCAACCCCTCCCATTCTTAGCCCTGGCCTTGGGTGTGATGAATGTCCCTTCTAATCACTGGGAAAGATTGCATCAGAGCCATCAGCTTCATAAATCCTCCTCTGGGGACTGCTGTTTGGATGTGCTTTCCATATTCCCAGGAGGTTCTGGGCCAAATGTCTTTGCTCTCTTCCCGGAGACTTATTACCATAATTTTCTTTTCAATCCTTTATTGCTGTGGGTCTCTTCAATGTCAGCCCCTGGCTGCAGCCAGCCAGCCCACTCCCAGCGGCTGTGACCACTCACACAGATGCTTCTCCTGAAGCTTCAAGCCACAGCTGATGCTTAAAGATGGATTTAGTAGGAAAATAAAAACGACTGCCCATGTGTGTAGCACCTTATAGTTTTCAAAGGTTTCTTTTAAAAAATATTTATTTCATATTGGAGTATAGCTGATGTACAATATTGTGTTCATTTCAGGTGTACAGCAAAGTGATTCAGTTATGCATATACATGCAGCTGTTCTTTTTTAGATTCTTTTCCATTATAGGTCATTACAGAGTATTGAGCAGACTTTGCTAAGCTAGATATACAGTAGGCCCTTGTTGATTATCTGTTATATACATAGTAGTGTGTATATGTTCACGTGTCATCTTAGGCTTTGATCCTCACATTGTCCTTCTTTGGCTCTAGGGGAATGGATGGTGGAGATTTTCCCTGACTTGAGTACCATGTTGGAGTGACTTCTGTGGAAAACCGTGGCTCTGGTTTCCATTGCCAGACTACATATTCTCCATCGCATTCCAGGTCATGACGGAGATTCTGATTCTTCTCATATTAAAAAGGCAGCCCAAGGTCTTGGATAGCTAGATTTCACTATCATTCATTTTTAAACTATCCCTTTGGTGTTGAAGAAATCACAGACTTGGCAGCACCCCCTGCCCCAAGACTGTCTTTGAGTCAACATTCCACTTGTTAGAATGTGTCTGTGCAGCTCTGAGCAGAAGATTATGCATAATGATGCCCAGGCCGTCTTCTGACTTCCTTCCGTCTCTTAGAATTGGGCATCCCCAAATAGGAGTCGAGGGTGGACAGGAGGAAAGGAGACAGACTTGCCCGTAGGGAGTGTGCTTTGGTCCTGGGGTGAGGGATGAAGATGGGTCCTGAGGCCTGCTATCCTGAGACTGTGCTATTCTGGACTCCCCCAGGAGTTTACAGGAATGGCCTAGGCACCCACAGGCTGCTCCCCACAAAAGCACGTGCTCCACCAGCCCTGGGGTTGGAATGAGAGCACAGCATTTCATCTGCCTGCCTGTGCCTCTGGTGGGCCCTCGGCGCCTCTGAACTCATTCAGTCTCCTCGGAGTTCCAGCCTCGCAGTTCTGAGATGAGGCTGCTGAGAGTAGAAGGGACCTAGGATCAGCACCCAGGTGGTACAGAGATGCTTGTCTCCCTGGGGGCATCCAGGTTTGCTGCATGGGCCCCAAGTCCTGCTCAGTCCTGTACCTGCACATCAGTCCCTGTGGGGTGGGCAGAGGGAAGGCAGCTCCCAGGCCCGGCCCCCAGGGCTCTGTGGACAGGCAGAACCAGCACCGCCATGGGAGCCAGCAGCTCGCTGGGAGGGCACCACCCCCTGCCTCCTGCCCCCTGCCCCAGCTTTCTGGGCTTCAGGAAAGGAGATGAACAAATAGCAGGTGTGCAGGCCAAGTTGTGCTGCTTGAATTAGCTGTGTTGCTAAGGAAACAAGTCAACCATTCAAAGAAAGGAGCATTGGGTAACGGAGATAAATCAATAAGGAAACCTATTTTTATCATTTCCCTAATGATTGTCTTGAAGCTGTGAGATGGGGAAGGGAAAGTTGGAGCGACACAGGTCTCATTAATGGGCTCGGAGGGAGAAAGGAGTGAAGGGGTGTTCGGGGAGCTTGCTAAGAAAGTTTATAAAATGAGGCCTTTAGCAAGCAGACAGCGAGACAGATGCAGAGGAGGCAGCTTTGCAGGTTTCAAAGAACCCATGGCCGTTTCCTCATTTGGTCCAGTCTCTTTGTTCTCCTGCATTTGATCCTCACAGAAATCTTGAGCTAATAATTTCCATGACCCTCAGGTTGGTATGGGTTTTTATGTTGGTTTGTTTCCTTGTTTGTTTCAGAATAATTGATTTCACAGCTGTATATGCATACATGCTCATTATTACACAATGCATTAAGGAGCAAAGAAGAAATCCTACTACCCCAAGAAAACTAATTATCCTTCTAACAAGACAGATTTTTTCCCTTTGCTCTTATAAAATCTTTTTTTTTTTTTCATTAAACAGATCTTCTATGCATGCTGGTTTCTTTTTTTTGAAGAGTTAATATGTGTACATCACTTGCCCAACCAAGGTCCGTATAGTCAAAGCTATGGTTTTTCCAGTAGTCATGTACAGATGTGAGAGTTGGACCATAGAGAGTGCCAAAGAATTGATGCTTTCAAACTGAGGTGCTGGAGAAAACTCTTGAAAGTCCCTCTGACAGCAAGGAGATCAAACCAGTCAATCTGAAAGGTGATCAACCCTGAATACTCATTGGAAGGACTGATGCTGAATCTCCAATACTTTGGCTACCTGATGTGAAGAGCTGACTCATTGAAAAATACTCTGATGCTGGGAAAGATTGAAGGCAGGAGGAGAAGGGAATGACAGAATAAGGTGGTTGGATGGCGTCATCGACTCAAGGGACAAGAGTTTGAACAAAACTCTGGGAGATGGTAAAGGACAGGGAAGCCTGTTCTGTTTCATGACAGGCATTGCCCTTTGAGGCCTTGGCAATGCGGAGTTGCCTTTGACCTTTCTGAGCACATCTTGTCTAGCCTGTGAGATGCATGCTTATGCCCTGTGGGTCCTTCCTTGCAGCCCAGGCTTTCCCCTGGGAGGTACAACAGAGCCCTTGCTAAGGGCCTGAAGTTCTGTTTCGGGAAGACTGGGAGTGGTGCCCCTGAGTCAGCTCTCAGGTCGGGGTCCAAGCCAGCGGGAGTGACTACAGCCTGGTCACTGTGATGGCTCCTCAGCGGAGCTGCAGCTCACAGACTGGGACGCCTCCCTTTCATTCAGCCTGCATTTAACACTGAGTGAGCTGCTTCTTTGTGTCTGGAGCTCTGCTGAGCCCCGCCAATGGAGACATGAACAAACCCCGGCCCCTGCTTTCCAGGTAGAGTTTCTTTGGGGAGATCAATGTGATGATGAAATTGTACCCTGCAGAGAGCTGGGGGGCACAGGGAGAAACCTTTATGGGCCAGGTGATATTTCACCTTGATCTTGATATATGACCAAGGAAAGAGGAGAAAGGCCATTGCAGGAGGAAGCAAAAGCACTGAGATTTAAGGGCCCATTCTTTGTACTTTCTTCAGAAGGAGATGCGGACGGGAGGTTGAAGGGAAGAGCTATAAGGGGGAGTGGCTGGGGCCTGGGTAGGATTGGGTGTTCTCTCCTGTTCTTCTCTTCTAAGATTTCCCTGGCCCCCTTCTTTCTTTCACCTAGTCGTCTTGGGCTTCTGGACCCCCTCTGCCACCCATCCTCACACCCACTTCATACCTCTGTGTCCCGGCCAGATAACATAAGCGCAGAACTCCCTGTTAAGACCAGTAAGCTCACCTAGCCCAGAATGTCTAGGTGCAGACAGATCAGCCTTGTGGTAGACACAGGGCTAGCCTCCTTGGCAAGGTGTGGCCATCACCATATAGGACCCTCACAGCAGGAGAGAGGCTGACATGTCAGATTTCCTGTGACTGGCCAGGTACCTGGATGGCTGAGAATTCACAAGGGCTCAGAAAATGGTACCACTCAAGCCTAGAAGGCTAGAATCTAAAAGAGTTTGGTAATTTGTAGGTTCTGAGAAGACCCTGTTTCCACGTCCTTCCAACCCAAACCCTCTGCCTGCAGTCTGTGTCTAAGGGCCCATTCAGAGCAGTGATCCTTTGGCTTAAAATTTTGAAAATATCAAATACACACGTCCTTGAGAGGGGTGTTCCTTTAGGCCTTGTAGAGCAACCCGACCTCAGGATGAATTCATGTCTGGGCACTCTGGGGTGAAATTATGGTGCAGAAGTAAAGATGAAACTATGCAAATTCGGTTTGTCTGCGGACTAGCTGTGTGGGGGAATTCACAAGAAAGTAGGCACGTTAAGTGAGATGAGCATCTCTGAGGTGTGTTTGCTAGTGTTTGGCTCTCAGGGGCCTAGCTTGGTACCCAGAGAGGCTGAAGCAGAAGGGATGGCGAGATGGCTGGGGGGCTTTCCAGGTGGTGTGGTGAGGCTCCCCTCTGACTGAGCGAGTTTCAGTGAGCATAGTGGGTTGTGGAGAAAGGAGGCTGGCTCTGAGGTTCCCTGAGCCCCATCTCATTTTCAGATCTGGCTGCTTTGCCCTGCAGGACAGCAGAGGCTGGCAGAACTGTCCTGAGGGTATGAGTCCTGGGCAAGTGTTGGGTGTGTGGGAAAGGAAGACAGCCAGCTGCTGGGGCTGTGACTCAGGGATGGATGGGGGCAGAGAGGAGGTGCTGCTAGATGAAAAGTTCCAGAGGCTTGGATGCAAGTCAGCCATCTCACCCCCTACAACCTACCATTCTAGCATTAGGACCAGAGCAACTGGCGGGCGAGTTGCATCCTGCATGGACCCCCCCTCCCCTCTGTCTGTCAGGGATGTGCGAGTGCCCTTTGACCATTGATGTTCACAGCCGCATATAACCTGGTGGGGATATCGAGGCATCAGGGGACATGTTTATGGTTTGTCCTCCTCCTGTGCCACCTAGGGAGGGCTCTGGGTCCTAGGTCCTGCACAGCCAGCCTGAATGGGGGCGAGGGGAGAGAAGATCACCTTCCCCTCCCTCCACTTCACCGCACTTTCTACCTGTTGCCCCCGCCTTCCAGACGCTGCCAGATCACAGGTTGCTCAGCAAGACCAGCGGCAGCACTCACTGCTGTTTGTCACAACAGTAGTTATAGAATGAAATCCCATGTGCAGAATGACTCTGGAGCTGGTGATTCCCTCTCCTTTTTTCTAGAAGTTCCCCACTCCCGCCTCCCCCTGGTTTTACAGCACAACTTTTCTGCGGGAGCCAGGATGCTGGCACTGGAATCACAGTCCTGTTTTTTGAAAAGTCGCAGGGAGCCCACTCACCTCTCTTCAGAAAAATGCAACAGAAAACAAAGCCTGAATTCATTATCCTCTCGTTTGTAGTTTGATTCCTAGAGGCCCCGACTTCAGTGCCCTGGCTGCAAGCTCGTGATATGTATCTGCTTCCTTTAGGTGTAGAAGCTTAGGAGAAAATAAAATGGGACAAAGCTAGCTTCTCCTGGCCCATTATATATTATCCTCAACTGGATATGAAAATAAAAGGGAGCTCATGGAGAGAATGGCTCCTTTTCTAAGGGCCCTTCTTCTATTCAGTTGAGCAGAGCTTCAAGAGAAGGGCTCTCCAGGTGTGATTCCCAGAGACAGCCACAAACAGCCGCAGCTGGATCCTTGCTGGAGCATCAGTGGTTTGAAGATAGAGCAGAACATGGACCCTGCAACAGCATCATCGTTTCCTCCTCTCTCTGTCCCACTTCCTTTTTCAGTCCTGGTTAATTCCCTGATATGTCACTGAATTCACTAAGAATCTGGAATGTCTACCATATGTCTAATACATTGTTTACTGACTGCATTCTTCCTTTCCTTGAGAAAATGCTTTGTCTTCAGAGTCTGATCAGAAACGGTTCTAGTTCCGTGTGCTAAGGACCAACCACTGTTCTGCCTGCCTGTCTGCTCCTGTCAATCATGCTGACTGCACAGACATGATGTGGGTTGATAAAAGTTTGTGTATGGATGTACATAGCCATCTTGGAGGCTGTCCTTCTCTCTTTGGTGATTCTGTTTCTTAACTCCTCCTTTCCCACGCCGTTTGAGTACATGATCTTGGCCACCATCATTGCCAATTGCATCGTCTTGGCCCTGAGCAACATCTTCCTGAGGATGACAAGACCCCAATGTCCCGCAGACTGGTACGTGCCTCTCTCCTTCTCATCTTTCTTTCCCCCTGTTCCTCCTCTTCCCTGGTTTCCTTCTTTGCTTCATCACCTGGCCCTCCTCTCTCTCTTCCTACTCTACACTTCTGTGAATTTGTTCTTTGCTGAGGAACAGGTTGGTGACAAATCCCACTGGGATTCATAAGGAGGACTGACCTTTTCAATTCCTGCTCCCAGGAAGTTGTGTGTGTACAGCACATGGCAGCCAGGCAAGAAGAAAGGAAAGGCCCAGGGTCCGATTTCTTCTCTCTTCTTCCTGGGGGACATTGAGAATGAGAGGAAAAACGGAGAGTAAAGGAGAGAGGATGAAGGATGCTCAAAGCCTGTGTGCCTTCATGGTTCTGAACTTCCTAAATGTCCATATTCTCTGTAAAGAAATTGTCCACGTGTCTAAAGTACCCCCTCCCAAAGAGAACAAACAAAATGCTTAGAATCCAAACAAATGGGTAAGTGGCTCCAGTCTGATTACCCATGGATGAGAAAGGATTCTTAAGCTTCCAGCATAAGTGATGACCATCTGTGGGAATGCCAGCCCCTTCAAGGCCAAGCCAGCACCATCAGTCTTTGGCTTGGGAAGACAGCTGGTCCTGGGTGTGAGCCTCACATCCACCCACTTCTGCAGCTGGCTTCCCTTGCTCTTGTGCACTCTGTAAGTCCCGCAGCACTCTCACTTCCCAGCTGTACACGGGGCTGCCCAGAACAGGCATCCTGGTGTCCTGTAGGAGACAGGAAAGTCAGGGCAGAGGGGTAGCTAGGCAGAGGGTGCCTTGGTTTAAGCAGTCCTCCTCTTACCAACACCTCTGTTCTTCATCCCGCAGGAGAAGACAGAACCCTATTTCATTGGGATCTTTTGCTTTGAAGCTGGGATCAAAATCGTGGCCCTGGGGTTCATCTTCCATAAGGGCTCGTACCTCCGCAATGGCTGGAATGTCATGGACTTCATCGTGGTCTCAGTGGGTGAGTCCTCTTCCCGTCTCTTCTTTGTACGTGGAGGCGCCTGTGGGGTCATGAAGTGGCTGGTGCAAGGAACCTGGGAGTGGGCGGCGGGGAGACAGTTCTGTGGAGGAGAAGGGGAGGAAGAAGTTCAAAGATAAGATTCCCATGGTGCTGAGCCATGGCTGAGCCAGCTGCAGGGGAGTGCAAGTGTTCTGGAGCTGCACGTGGCATTAGACAGAGGCTGTGGACCCAAGGTCTGGCTGCTGCTGCTTCTGGTTTCCCATTCTATGCTCCACTAGTGCTGAACACATGTTTCCAAATGAGTCTTTGCACTAAAGCAAGCAGCTTGCCCTGGCATGAGGGGAAACCCCTGTAACGGGCCAAAGCATGCTGTCAGGAGCAGTTTTCTTTAGGAGGTTGGGAAAGACTCTTTCAAGTATATTCTTTGAAATGATAGTTGGGACTCGTGTCTCGACAACAGAGGATTTTTAAAAAATGGTTTATGGATTTATTTATTTATAGATTTATGCATATTTATAATATGAGAAGCTGTAAAACTGAATCGTGTGAAAATGTTTGATAACACGTCCCTTTGGGAATTGACACAGTAACACTATGTTGTGTTCATTACAGGTGGTATATGGGATGGCAGTGCTTTTGTTTAAATATTTGATAATTTGCTTTTGAAAATGAATACGGGGTACCTCTCCTGGGGCCAGTCCGGTGCTGTCCTGAGCATATGTGGCGGACTTGGAGCCAGTGATGGTGAGCCTGCCTGCTCAGGCTTTTGTGGCTTCTCGTGTGTCACTGTATCAGGCTGCTCTTGGTACCTGCAGGCGAGGGGGCAGCCCGTGGGTCCTCTGTGGCTGTGGCAGCAAAAGGTGTAGCATGGAAATTCCTCTACCCGTTGCCCAGAAATTGAAACCTGTGAGGACAAGTTAAGAGCCGGGTGGAAAAGTGAGGAGCGGGGAGAGATGAGCTACCGTTACTATTGACCAAAGGCAGAGGGGAGCAAGGAAGACCTTTTTCTCTTTTTTTTTTCAGAGGAGTTGGGGCAGGTAAAATCTGACAAGAGTGAGAGTTTAGAAACACTTGCATCTTTTCATTGTCTTGTGCAACAGATATAATTGTCATACGTTTAAACTTCATGTCAACTATGATTAAGTGAAAGGGGAAAAGTTGAAGGTGTAATAGACTAGAATGTATAAATAGAAACTAGTGATCATTGAACCCCTTAGTATAGGGAATAGATAAGTAGTAGAGATGACTCTTTATGTTTAAAAACATCTATTGCCTTACAAAAGGATCTTCTGAAGGTTATTTTTCTAAAAGAAAATGCTACTACTGCATTTAAAGTGTGATTTAGTGTGTAAAGATACAGCTTCTGCGTCATGTTTCAGAAGTACACAGTATAGACTGCAGTACATCTGGGTGATGTCTTGTGGGTTTTATCCCCACTTAATTAAACTGTGATTGACACACGAAGATTGTCTATATTTAAGGGATACGATGTGATGATTTGATACATTGTGAAATGATTACTGCAGTCAAACTGATTAACATATCCATCTCCTCACGTAGTTTTATTTATGGTGGTTAGAACACTTGAAAACTACACTTTTAGCAAATTTCAAGTATGTTATACATTATTATTTACTACATGATAATATAGTAATACTGTAATAATATATGCATTATTATTTGCCATGGCGAATACTAGGTCTGCAGAACGTGTACATCTGTAGCTGAAAGTTTTTACCCTTTGATCAATATCTTCTCCTTTCCCCTACCCCTAGTCCCTCATAACCACTTTCCTTCCACTGTTACTATGACTTCCATTTCTTTTTTTTTTTTTTGAATAAAGTTTTATTAAAGTATAAAGGAGATAGAGAAAGCTTCTGACATAGGCATCAGAAGGGGGTAGAAAGAGTACCCTGACTTCCACTTCTAAACAATTAGTATAATCAATATAACTGAGATCGCGCAGCATTTGTCTTTATTTGCATAGTGTCCTATAGGTTCATCCATGTTGTTGCAAATGGCAGGATTTCCTTCTTAAGACTGAATAATTCTCTTATGTGTGTGTGTGTGCGTGTATATCTGTATCACAGTTTCTTTATCCATTCATTCATTGGTGGAAATTTAGGTTGTATCCATATCTGGCTATCATGAATAATACTGCAATGCACATGGGACTGTAGACATCTGTTTGAGGTAATGATTTCATTTTCTTTGAACATGAAATGTCTATTTCATTTTCTTTGGACACAACACCCAGAAGTGAAATTACTGGATTATATGGTAGCTCTACTTTTAATTCTTCTTCGGAATTTGCATACTATTTTCTACAGTGACTGGGCCAATTTACATTTCCACCAACAAGGCACAAGAATTCTTTTTTCTCCACATCCTCACCAACGATTGTTATCTTTTGACTTTTTGCTAATATTAATAGCTTGGGGATGATTTAAATGTCCCTAAAATAATATATACTATATCAACAGTCCCCAACTTATGATGGTTTACCTTACAGTTTTCTTGAGTTTCTGATGAAGCAAAAGTAATGCTCTTCCAGAAGCAACTGAACTTTGAATTTTGATGTTTTCTATAGGCAGTATGGTACTGCCTTGTGATGCTGGGCAGTGGCAGATACAGCCCCCAGTCAGCCCTGAGATCATGAGGGCTATTGTGGTGTTTTTTACTTCAGTATAGCATTCAATAAATTACATGAGATATTCAACACTTAATTAAAAAATTAGCTTTGTGTTACATGATTTTACCTAAGTGTAGTCTAATGCAAGTGTTACCTGTAGTCTAAGGCAAGTTACCTGTAATGTGGCTCAGCTATGATGAGGCTCAGCTAACTAGGTAACTAGGCTCAGCTATGACGTTCATTAGGGTCAGTCAGTCAGTTCAGTTGCCCAGTCGTGTCCGACTCTGCAACCCCATGGACTGCAACACGCCAGGCCTCCCTGTCCATCACCAACTCCCGGAGCTTGCTCAAACTCATGTCCATGGACTCAGTGATGCCATCCAACCATCTCATCCTCTGTCATCCCCTTCTCCTCCCGCCTTCAGTCTTCTCAGCATCAGGATCTTTTCAAGTGAGTCAGTTCTTCGAATCAGGTGGCCAAAGTATTAGAGTTTCAGCTTCAGCATCAGTCCTTCCAATGAATATTCAGGACTGATCTTTAGAATGGACTGGTTTGATCTCCTTGGAGTCCAAGGGACTCTCAAGAGTCATCTTCAACACCACAATTCAAAAGCATCAATTCTTTGGTGCTCAGCTTTCTTTATAGTCCAACTCTCACATCCATACATGACTACTGGAAAAATCATAGCTTTGACTAGACGGACCTTTGTTGGCAAAGCAATGTCTCTGCTTTATAATATGCTGTCTAGGTTGGTTATAGCTTTTCTTCCAAGGAGCAAGCGTCTTTTAATTTCATGCTGCAGTCACCATCTGCCATGATTTTGGAGCTCAAGAAAATAAAGTCTCTCACTGTTTCCATTGTTCATTAGGTTAGGTATATTAAATGTGTTTTCAGCTTATGGTGGGTTTATTGGGGATCTATACAGTAAAAGGCCTTAAATGAATCTGAGTCATTTTAGAAATATGATCTGTTTAAAAGAAGACTACTGTAATGTGTGGGTTAAACGTTAAAATTATGTGAATTCTTAGTCTCACTAAGTCTTATATGTGTCAGAGTCCATTTGAAATTTCTTATCTAGTCCATTTATTTTCATTTCAAACTATTCTATGTTCAATAAGGAAAATGTGGAAAATACAGAAAAAAAGAAAGAAAGTCACTGACTAAGAAAAATTCCTGATTATTTTGTGGTATTTCCTTCCGGCCTTTTTAATGCTTAGCAAGCTCTCTTTTCAATGCTTGTAATTTTGCTGCATTTTCTTGGTATATTATGGGCATAGTACATGTTACTCCATAATTTGGTAAAAATCAGTAAAGACTGATCAGCAGTTTGTGAAGTAGATGTATTCAGCTTCTGTATCCATTTTTGCAATTATCTGAGACTTAGGTTGCTTTCTGGGTTTGGCTGTTATGAATAATTATTAAAGATGCTCCAGTGTACATCTTTTGGGGTCACATTTTAAGAGCTGTTGTGACAGGTTGAAGTTCTTCTAGAATAGAATCTGCCTTGCTGGGGTGGGGCCTAGGAAGTAAGATATGTGAGGGAAGATGTAGGAACTGACATGGAAGGTCAAGAGAAGCTGGTGGGAGCCATAAGCTTGGCCTTCAAATGAGGGTTGCCACATGATTGAAGGGGCAGATTTGTAGAGGTCAACAGAATCCTTCATCAGTGTAACCAGTAAGGCCCTCTGTGTCCCCTTGTGTGGGGTGCACACGAGTGGGCATGGGTGCTGAGCCCTTGGCCAAGCCACTTGTCCTCTCTCCTTTTTCTCTCACCAGCCCCGATATCTGCCATTGTTAGCAGCTCCTCAAACTTTGCTGAAAGGCCATGCCATCCATCCGAACCAATAGGACTTTGCCCCTGTTCTTCCTGAACCTACTCTTTCTTTCTTTCCAGGGAAGGGGCATGGCACTCTTGAGATCCAAGCTCAGAGTTGTGATTCTATCCCATGGGAATGGATAATCAAATTTTGTCTTCTGTTCAGAGAGTGCTTTCATCTACCATGTCACATTGCTTCTAAAATGCATTTTTCTCCTGCTGGTGCATGTCTAAAATATATAGCCTGCATCTTACAATAATGGCATGATATAGTTTAATTGACAGCATTCGTCTCTTTTGGTGGTGAGTAAAACCACGGGGCACCTACAACTCTTGGGGTCTTAGCTACAGTGAGTATGTTTTCATACCAGCCCAGAGAAGCAGGTAGATCAGATTTTAGATCAGAGTCATCCAGTAGTCAGAGGGGGTAAGAGCTCAGCCCAGGACCACCAGCAGCTTGACTGCAGATCCAGAGTTGGAAAGTGTCCTTTGACCCAGGGCTGGTGTGTCGCCCCTACTGGTGCAGCCCCTTCTCCAGGCTTCCTGACACCTGTCCCATGAGCAGCCCATGCTGGTCGCTCTGACTTCTCATCTCAGCTCCAGGTATCACCTACATCCGCCTCCTGTTCAGAGGAGGAGTGGGTCCCACACTGCGGAGTGGGACATTGCCTCGGGCTGAGGCTATCCAGTTTCTCAGCTCTCAGTGTGTGATGGGAGGTAGGGAGGGAGCTGAGGTGCCAGATAGTTGGCTCAACCAAGGACCTACCATCAATGTCCTTTGTTTAGAGATGGTGTTAGGGGGGCCTGGGCCACTGCCTTTTGTCTGAACCCCAGACCTGCTAACTTTCAGAATTCTTAGGTCTGTAAGCTGAGGCAATTCATGGTTCAGAGATAATTTATGTACATTATTCACAGAACCCTCATAATCCCCCAAATGGGATCTTGTCATCCCCATTTTATAGATGAAGAAACCAAGGTTCAGAAAGAGTACGTGATATGCTAGGAGGTGCTGGAGCTGGACTTGAGCCCACATTTTCTGGCTCCAAGTTCCTTTGTCAACAGTCATTTCCCTTTGCTATCGGTGACCTCACCACCTCACAGGCTCTGCAGCTCTGTGCTTGGGTGCTTCTTCAGTCCCCTTGAAGCCATGTGGGACAGGCTCAGTATAATCAGGCAGATATCCTGAAGCCAGAGCTGAAGCTTCACACATGACTTGAAAAGTACTAGAGCCCCATGTGTCCATCCTAAGACTTCTATCCCATGGGCTTGGAATACAGCCAACTCCCTGCTCTGTGGTTAAGAAGGCACGTTACTTAGCTCTCATGGTTTCCTCTGTAAAAACTGAACCAGAAGTTCTACCTTGTTTCATAAGTTGGCTTGCTCATCCATCCATCCACCCATTTATGGAACAAACGATATATTGTTGAACACTCAAATTCTGGGACTGAGAAACATCAAGGTTAATGTCTTCTCATTTCTTCTAAAAGACAGCCATCTTTCTGAGACAACCATCTCAGCCATTCTTTTAACAAATTATGGTGGCTCAGATGGTAAAGAATCTGCCTGTAATGGAGGAGACCCTGCTTTAATCCCTGAGTCAGGGAGATCCCTTGGAGAAGGGAATGGCTACCCCCTCTAGTATTCTTGCCTAGAGAATTCCATGGACAGAGGAGCCTGTGGGCTTATAGTCCATGACATTGCAAAGAGTTGGACATGACTGAGTGAATAATACTTTTGTTTCACTTTTACTTTCTTGACAAATTATTACCTTACACAACTTGGGATCTCTCTCATATTGATAACAATTCAAGAGATGCTATTTCTAAATATTTGTTAGGCCACCTGGATAATTCTAAATTATTTGAAGTCATTATTACATACTAGCTTTAAAAACACAGCCTCTAGAATAGATGGATGATGATAGGGGAGGATGAGAACTCAGAGGCACTCCTAACCCATGGGTAGGAATAGGAAAGTGAGAGTCTTTGAACCCCGTTCATGTCTGTGCATGATTAGAGTAGGTACTTAATAAATGCTCGTAGAATGGAATCACTTGGTCCATGCCAGATTCTCTTGTCACTGATTGGATGTGAAGAGGGTGCTGGGGGCACCCTGAAACTGTCAGTACGGAGGGGACACCTATTTCCAGTCCTTCCCTTGGTCAGTCCAAGCCAAGCCTTACCTACAGCGCTCTCAGGTAGCTATGACCCAGCCCAGCTGCTCGAATCCTGATCACTCCATTAGAGAAACGAAAACTGGGAACTGAGTCTCTAGGTGAGTAAGGAATATTGGACTTCCTGTTGACTGGACTCTCAGGGTTACCTTTTGGGATTGCTTCCTGGGTGATGAGTGCAAGAGGTGGGGTCAGAGCTGAATATTGACAACCCAACTTCCTAGAGGTGCTATGGGCAGGTGGAGGGATACGGAGAGAAGGGCTCTATTGCCTCACGCAGCATTTTCCATGTAATGAAAGCTGCCATCTATTGACCTATATTGCAAAAATTACATTTATATCTTTATCACTCAGAACATGCTTTATGATCAGTTCTTCTAGCTTTTCTGTGGGAAATGACCTCTTTTGGCTATTCTGTTAGCTGCAGAAACATGAGTACTAACTCTCAAGAGTGGGCAGATGTATCTGAGCCTCCTTCCTCCACCAAGGCCATCATTCCAGGGCCCAGGTGACCACCTGTCCCCACCCTGTGTCTTCCTTCAAGTCCTTCAGGAGATATCCTTGAGGACCCACAAGGTGTCAGGCACTGTGCTGCGCGTGGGTGGTGCAGGGCTGGGTGTCCCCAGCAGGGGGCCATGTGTCATGAAAACCCAGAGGAAGGGCACCCTGTCTAGCTCTGGGAACTAGGGAAGACTTCCTGGAGGAAGGAGGATTGAAATTGGGATGTGATGGCAGGCCAATAGGACTTAGACAAGGAAAAGTGGAAGAGCTTTTCTGGGTAAGAGAATTTTGCATACAAATACTTGAAGCTGAGAGAGAGCACACAGGATGCTCCCAGGGAGTTGGCCAGGGGAATAGTGAGCAATGCTCCCAGAGAGGGCAGCAGGGGCCAGCTCAGGCCAGCTGGGAGGAGCTCGTAGTGCAGCCAGAGGCAGAGGGCCCCACTGAAGGCTTGGAGCAGGGACCGGTTTGAGCAGTGATTGGTTCTAACCCTGTGCTTGATGCCAGGCAGGTCTTTTTCATCCTGGAATTCACTTTGAGTAAAGGGCATGGAAAAGAGAGGGGGGAACCAGTGCCGTACCCTGAGCTGCAGTTTGGGAGGAGGTGCCTCACCCTGCAGAGGGAAGAATGAAGGGAAAAGGGAAGGGGGTGGAGAAGAGCCCGAGGAGATGCCGCAGAGGAGCTGGGAGCTGCCATTGGAGGTCCCCAGCTTCTCACCATGGCACAAGCAGAGTGGTTCAGCCTGGAGCCTGTTGGTAGGAGGACGCTATCTGGAGCTAAATATACATCGATAGGTATTTTTAGAGGGTTTCTGTAAGGAGGCCGCCCTAATACACGCGTTTCCCGAGCAGTTAAAGATCGAGGAAAGCACAGTTTTCCTTCCCCAGCACCGTCTTCCCAGTGCTGAGAATGTGGGGGAGGTGTTGATAATGCAGTCCCGGGGCCCCCAGCCCAATTTAAATCTCTGTGGTACTAGAATGATAGCACTTGGGATTTATATAGCGTCTCCGTGCCAGTGAGCCTGGCGAGCTTTTACAGACCTGTCTTTACTCATTCTTTTCACTCTAAGTAGGTGAAGCAAGTAGGGGGTGGGAAGCAGGGAAGGGCTGGGTACAGGGAGGAGTCATTGGAGCTTGTTGTTTCAGAGATGGGGAAACTGAGGCCAAGTGAGGCAGCGTGGGGGGCTAGTAGCTACTCAAAGGAACTGAGGCAGTAGAAGCAGATGAGATCTCGGGTGCTTTCATCCTGATGTTGGGGTGCTCCGCTAGCCCTAAGCTAGACTGCTTCTCAAGTTCTTTCTCCCGGTGGAGTTGGGCTGCTCGTCTGAAAGACCGCCACCTCCTCACCGGCTCCTCGTTCATTTCTAGTTCCACTTTGGGGGAACACAGCTGCTGCTTGCAGCTTCTCCTTTTGTCAGAACATTAGTTCTCTGTTTTAATTGCATTTCCCTCCAGATGGGTCCATGATGGAAAAGATAGTTAGGATATGGAATTTGGATTCAGGGAGGAGATGGGCAGAAGGCAAAACGTGGAGCTTTTGGAGGTCTCTTCTTTGCTCTTTGATGATGTAAACTTTCTTTTGGGGAGACTTCAGATGAGAGTCCCAGCTAATAGTGGACAGGCACTTGAGCTGCAGTTGCTCCTTGGGTGGGAGATCATTCCTTATTACATAGACTCTTGATCCCTTTCCTCTATTGAGACTCATCATTGATTCATTCTACAGATATTTATTGCATGATTACAGTAGGTATTTACTATGTAAGTCCCTACTTACTATGTTCTGGTGTATGATGTTGCCGTTGGGCTGGTTTCTCTTTCCTGAAGTGTTCCTTCATGTTACCTCCACAGATTGACAGAAGCTCAAATGGAGAGAACTCGTGAGGTCCTGAATTGGTCTTGGTATCAACAAGGAGGAAGGAAAGCCAGGGAAGTAGAGGAAGCTCAGAATGCTCGGGTGGTTTGGTTTAGGAGCATTTTTCTGGCTTTCCATTCATTCAGGGTAACAGAGGGAAAGACACGATGACCAAGTACTCTCTAAGCTAGACCACCACCCTGGGTCTAGAGTTCCCTTTGAAGGCAGTTAAATGCATCTAGTCTTAGGCAGGTGCATGAGTGTGTGTGAAAGAGGGCAGCAAGGGTGAAAAGTCTGAGGCAGGACTGCAACGCAGAGGGGGCCATGGCATTAATGTCAATTCTCCAGATTTACAAGGGAGACTTGAGAATTAAAGGGTGTGTCTACATTTCCGCTCTGTACATGATGTGCGTCTCCTCCCTTGGGTACTTCTGTCTGTTGCTGTCAGTGTAGTGTACAGTTCTGTGTAAAGTGTGAGATGCAACAGTCCTGTTCAGTGTATGTTTCCCTGAAGTCAGAAAGTAACAGATATGAGGAGTGAAGAGAGATCGCCGAGGGGAGCAGGGCAGATGCTGGAAGGAACAAGAGGGTATGCTGGGCTTCAGGAGAACGTACAAAGGAAGGTTAAGTCTGAGGTTGCTAAGACTTAGCCACCAAATTTGAGACCTGGGGGAATGATAAATCTGTCCAGCTTTCCGTGTTTATTATTTTTAGCAGGAGAGAAAACTGAGACCCACATAGGTAAGCCACATCTCCATGGTCTTAGAGCTGGAATGTGCTGAGTTGGGTCCTGGTTGGTTAACTCTGGATTCAGGGCTCAATTAAAGCTATACTCCATTCTCTCTGGCAGTGAGAATCTGTTACTTCCAGATTATATTCAGGCCACTGGGGTGTTAAGAAATAAATCATATTTTTAAAAATTGCTTGGCTGGAATATATGTGCAACTTATATGGAAACAGAAT
The DNA here is from genome assembly GCA_006408695.1 of Aepyceros melampus. Lineage (NCBI taxonomy): Eukaryota > Metazoa > Chordata > Mammalia > Artiodactyla > Bovidae > Aepyceros > Aepyceros melampus. Next base: position 156,551 of record SJXQ01000115.1, read on the forward strand.
TTAATATAGTGGACTAAATGATTGAGGGTTTGGGTCCTGGTCCTCACCCTAGTATACTTTCCCTCTCATCCTTCAGTATGATACGAGGTGATACCTAAACCATCTCAGCTCTCCTTTATGAAATCTCATTTATGAAATAAAGGTAGGACTTCCACTGCCTACCTCACTAGGTCTTACAACAAGAAAATTCAGTAATGACGATGCTGCTGCTGGTATTGTGGGTTCACATTTTACCTATAGCTTGCATGTCTTACCTCAAATGTGGAAGCCCTCATAACTATCTCAGCATTTGCATGCATCATTTTATGTATAGAAACACATAGCAAAGCAGATATTATCTCCGTTTTACAGAGGAGGAAACCAAAACTCAAAGAGACTAAGTCCTGAGCTCAAGGTCAAACACTTACTAAGGGGAGGGGCCGATGGCAACCCACTCCAGTACTCTTGCCTGGAAAATCCCATGGACAGAGGACCCTGGTAGGCTGCAGCCCATTGAGTCGCTAAGAGTCGGGCACAACTGAGTGACTTCACTTTCACTTTTCACTTTTGTACATTGGAGAAGGAAATGGCAACCCACTCCAGTGTTCTTGCCTGGAGAATCCCAGGGACAGGGGAGCCTGGTGGGCTGCCGTCTGTGGAGTCTCACAGAGTAGGACACGATTGAAGTGACATAGCAGCAGCAGCAGCAGCAGCAAACCCTGTGCAGTATCTCCCGTACAACACAGCTGTCTCAGCCAGCGTGTTTTGAAAGACAGTGAAGCAAAATATGAAATCGGTGAGCAGAAATACTTTCCCCCTTGGTCAGTAATGTTATGAAGATAAATGTTAAAATACACCTAAAGCACCTTCAGCGCCTTTTAAAAAAGATATTTAAAATTGAAAACATTCCAAATACCATAGTTCTGTAGGCCTCATTCAGAATCATCATTTATCTCCGTTAAACTAACAACCATACAGACAAGTTTCACCGCAACCTATTGCAGATTCCATGACTATGGCAGATTTAAAATTTCCCGTTAGTTGTCATTTTGCTCAAAGACAGAAGTGTTCTCCAAATTGATGTGAGGTATATCTTATATCTTCTTGAAAGTATCTATTTTATCTGAACTAGTCAAATCCTCCTGCAGTTATTATCAACAACAATAAAGAAATTCCAAGTAAAAGTGGAAACAAAGACCTTCATTTTTAACCTCATCAACACTGTTTTCCAGATTCTTTTTTTAAGAAAATATTCTCTTTGTCTTCTGCCCACCCCCCGACATCACACAAACATACACAAGTCAGAGGGCTCTGGACGTTGGAAAAGAGGGCTGAGGAGAGTGCCCTTCTGCCTGGGAGGAGGGTCCAGTCAGGAGGCCCATTCCATTCTCTCTCTGAGGAGAGCTGACAGGAAAGGCGAATTCGGATATCCTCCCCCTTGCCTTTCATCTCCTCTCGTCTCGGCTGCCACTCTTCTGCCAGGAGCCTGGGCCTTGGTGACAGAATGGTTAGGAGAAGGGCTCAAGGTCGTGGCTTTTCTCCCTGGCCTCCAGCTCTGGGACAGTGATTGGAAGGCAGAATGACAAGTGTGACTGTTTCACACTTGAGATGGCATTTGTGGTGAAGTCTCCCAGTTTACATCCCTGTGGGGGTTCTGTACATCTCACCTCTCCACCCACCAACCCTCTAGGGCTGGACTAGTCTTGGAGGAGTCATTCTTAGTCCAGAACCACAGGCGTGGCCATGGGAAGTTGAAGCTGAACTAGAACTGATTTGGGGTATCTTTGCTGTGCAGTCTTGATCGAAACTCTGGGTGATGGGCGGGAAAACCAGAAGGATTTATCTCCTGGGCCTCCCACTCAGGGTTACCCTTGCCCCCATGTCTGAAGCTTTGAGTTATGGGGAAAGACGTAGGAGGAGGAAGGGCCAGGAGAAGACCGGGGGAGGGAAGGATAGAAGCAGACAGTATTCGTCTTGGGCCTCTTATGTTCCAGGTGTCATGCTGAGTAAGAGGGACGCAGGTCTAGTTTCTGTTGTCTTGGAGCTAGCTGTCTAGTAGAGGAGACAGATACTAAATTAAACTTTAAAGGTGTATCAGGGTTGCAGAGGAGATGTGTTACAGTGCTAGGAGGATTTTACACTGGGACTCTAACCTAATCTGAGGGGAAGAAGGTCAAGAAATTGATGTCGAAACCCAGAGATGGAGTACCCTTTCACTAGGAACAGAGAGAAGAGGGAAGGGAAGGATGAGGAGGGTTTAGGTGGAGGTTGGGGCAAGTGTGAAGGGCTGGAGGTGGGAGAGGGCGGCCCTGGGGAACAGAAGAAAGCCAGCGGAGCCCAGCGTGTAGTGACTAAGGTGAGGGTAACCCGAGGGAAGTTGGAGAAGGGGAGGGGCCCTGTCATTCCGGGTCTGCTTGGCACCACCAGGGATGTTCAGTGGAGGCCGTTGGCTGGTTGGAAGCAGGGAAGTCGACATATTTGCAGAAAATGAATGGGGATGGGTGATGTTTGCTGAGAAAATAGAACTTCCCTGAATGATTCCAAGTCTGCTCAGTGTTAAGATAGAATTAATGTCTTCAAAGAGTCCCTCCCTCTCCCTTGCCTCCTGCATCCAACAGTGGCCCTCAACTATAATTTTGTTTAACCTATTGGACCTGTACCAAAACCCAGTCTCCAGACCTTATAATCTAACCCGTTCTACGCTAAAGATCTGTTAACCCTGCCCGGAGTAGAGACATAGTCCTGCCTTCTGGATTCACACTCTGAGTATCTCCTACTGATTCAAATAATGGGTAAGAATTGATGAGTGTGTGGGCTTTTATTTTTGATGTTCAGCAGAGAAATTATTTTAAAAATGCTTTTCTGAGAACATTGCTATATGATTATTAGGATTTTTATTTTTCTGATAGAACGATAGTCAAAAGATCAAGCCAACCCACATGCTTGTTGATGAGATGTTTCTCTTCTTCCTGCTCTCTAAGCCCGTGACACATCACGATGCTGAATCTGGATCTGAATTGAACTCTGGTTAATAGCCACCATAAATATACCATTTTGTGATCCAGGGGCCCCTTCTGGGGGGAGCTTAAGATGCTCTGTAATTCATCCTCTTTCCATTTCTCACGTCGGGAAAGGAAACAGAGGCCTACCCTCTCAGCTCCCTTTCTGAGTAAGTATTGTGTTCTCTCTTCTAGAGACAGGTCACCCAGATGGAGGCTTCTCAGCTGGGCTCTGCTCTCGAGGTGGGAGGTGTTCACTGCTTACCCCAGCCTTCCCCACTGAGTGCTTAAATTCACATCCTCTCTTCATATGAATGCAGCCAGCTCTTTAATGTTCTGGCTTCCTCCTCCTTGCTCTTGCTTTGTTCTCCTCTTACTCTCCCTAACCTTTCTCTGTTTTCATTTTTCACCATAGTTCAAAATAAAAGACTAGGTGAGTTGGGGACAGGTGCCATGGAGAGTGTGTATTTGTGTAGGTGCTTATGGATGTGATGCTAGTTCCGACAGACACCTTCTTAGAGCTCTGTCTACAGAATGACTTTGACATTCAACCCCTCTTCTCCAGCAAACAGATCCACATATGAGGTGGGTTCTCCCTCCTGGGAATCTGAGAGCTCAACATTTGACCAGCTTCTACTGCAAACAAAGGAGGACTTCCATGATTACTTTGACTCCCCCCAGTTGTGACTGATCTGAAAATAGACTAAAGCTGAGCACTAGGAAGTCGCCCGGGAATGAACATTTTAGGACCACAGATAGAAAATAAAAGCACGTATACACTTTAAGAATACACCAATGGATTTTAGGCAGTTGTAGGGAGGTGGATGAACCTAGAGCCTGTTATGCAAGTGAAGTAAGTCAGAGAAAAACAAATATAGTATGTTAACACATAAATATGGAATTTAGAAAAATAGTATTGATGAACCTATGGAAGAAATGGGGATGCAGACATAGAGAAAGGGCTTGTGGACACAGCAGGGGAATATATATATATATATATATATATATATATATATACATACACACTTTCACGTATGAAACAGAAAACTAGTGGGAATTGGCTGTATAACACAGGGAGCCCACCTTGTCACTCTGTGGCCACCTAGAGAGATGGGATGGGAGGGTGTGTGTGTGTGTATGTGTGTGTGTGTGTGTATGTGTATGAAATTATGACTGATTTGCATTTTTGTGCAGCAGAAACCAACACAACATTGCAAAGCAGTTATCTTCCAACTTAAAAAAAATAGGCGAATTCTGTAGTATGTAAATGACTTCAATAAATATGTTTTTAAATAAAGGAAAAAAGAATATACCTTAAGAGAGCCCTGGAATTATTGCAGTGGACATACAGATTCAGGGCTGCACCCAGCATTGTGTGTTTCCTGAATAGTGTTTCTCACAACATGTACCACAGTATCATTTTTCTAAAATGTGTGTGGGTGCCACTGTAATTTATCAGATATAAATACACTTAGACTAAATAGTGTGGTGTTTTTCTCTTGTAGCTAGTATAGCATAGTGGTTAACAGTTTGGGCTCTGCAGATAAGCACACTGGAGTTCCTGATTCTGCTCTACTGTTTACTAGCTCTGTGGTTGTAGGCAAGCGATCCAGCTTCTTTGAGCCTCAGTATCTTCATCTCTATGAAAAAGATGGGAGGTAGTGATGGATAGTAATATCTATCAGAGTTGCTGTGGAGCTCTATTAATGAAAGAGCTCCTCTGGGAGGACAAAGTGAATCTTGGATTTTTGACATTGAAAAGGGAACCTTGCACTTGAAAGGGTAAGAACGGCTGATTCAGTGAGACCCGTTATTACATGTAGACGAAGGGGCCGAGGCCCAGGGAGGGCTTTGAGAACTTGAACTCTAGTGTAGTCCTGGTGCTCTTGTCTCTGGGGGGAGGGTCACTTGCCGGCAGCTAACACCTGATTTTGGTCAGGAGGTGAGGTAGACATGGAAGTTAGATCATTGTCTAACCATTGTTAGACCGTCGTCAATGTTGGAACCTTTTTTTTTTTAAGTCTAAAATACCTTAAGTACTTGCACTCATGAATGGAATGGTTTGGTTGGAGTAGAATATATATGTGTGTGTATCTTTCCATAAGACAGCTCAGCACAATGTGATCAGGACACAGCTTTGTTCTGGTTGCTGGTTCAGTCTCTAGTAGTGGTTAGGAGAGGGAAAGATGTAAGCCAGGCCAGGGACACCCAGATCTCGATCCAAGGTTAGGTTATCCATAGTTAGCCTTTGGATTCTTTGTCTTCCACTGTCGATCCAAGGTAACTTGGATAGTTAAGTCTTTTTTGGTGGTTGCTTGTGCATTTTTCCTCATCATTGCCTGTATGAGTATAAGGGTTAAAAAAGAAAAAGTAAATTGTTGGATGTATGGTAGGTATATAATAAATACTCATTGATTCAAGGAATATTTCCTATGCATATACAAAACACTTTACTGAGTATTGGGATGCAAAAGGTAAATAGGAAGATATCTGCCCTCAAGGAGCTTCAGTCTGATATACAGAAAACATCTGTATATAATTTTAACCATTTGATCAGGAGTAACGTTTGCAAATAAATCTGTTCTGTCCATTCAGCTTTTCATCTATCCACTTTTTATTAAGTACTTTCTGTGTACGAGGTCTAGTTGTGAATGGCAAGAGGGACAGTGATAGAGTTAAATGAGGAAGAGGTGGAAGGTCATTGGGAAATCATACAACTTTTGACACCTCTACTGGAAGCTGGTATCAGCAGCCCTTAACACTTTTGCCCCCTATTTTGATCAGGCTTTGAAAGTAAGAATGAGAAGCAAGTAGACTGTTTCATTTCATTTTATTTTTGTGTTGCTTTTTCCTCTTTAAGAAACCAGTTGAGGCTATTTATAAAATGTTCGTGTTTGCCTGGATATCACTGCTGGTTAACATTTGGCAAACTGCAAACTCTGTGGCCAGGACGACAGAAGATCAGGAGCCAGTGTCAAGGGGAAAACCAGCTTCTTCCTTTGCTAATGTTTTTTCTATCCTAGATTGGCACAAAAAAGGTTGAGAAGTCAGATGTTTACTAGTGAACTGTGCGTGACTACAACAAATAAATTGGAGTCAGTAGCAAATAAATGATCGTTGTAGGTCTTTGGAGGAGGATTTATTATTGTGGCCAGAGTGTTCAAGTGGTCCTTAGGGATGTCAATTACATTGCTCCTTGCTGCAGCTTCTCACATGCTTTCTGTATGGGGATTATGTCATTAGATCTAGGAGAGCTTTTTCGAAGGGAAGAGGCTAGTTTGGCTTCAAGTTCAAGACCCTAATGAAACGAGTTTCAGAAAGGAGTTACCCAAATTATTTAGCTTTATTTATTGATACTCAGTGTGTCCAACTCTGGAAAAGGGCTCCTTCATTTCAGCCACTGGCCCTTGTTATAGCAATGCCAGGTCAGGAGGCAGGGAGGGGAAGGATGGCTGGAGAATTGGAATTGCCTGCTTATTCAGGAGTGCTGGCTTAGTTAACAGCTGATGGTCAGTGTGAAGCATTGCATAAACATTTTGAAGGGTTTTCTCCTTTAATTTTCACAACAACCCTATGAGGTAGATACTGTTATTATCACCACTGGATGAGGAAAGTAGGGCTTAGCTGGTTCAGGAATTTTCCCCAGTCACACTGCTAGTGGTTAGTGGAGCAGGGATTGCCCAATCCCAGAACTTATGCTTTTTTGAATTTGTTTTATTTTTAAAAATTTTATTGAAATACAGTTGATTTCAAGAAATTTTTTGAATTTTAAAATAAATTTCAAAATAAATTATGATTTCAATAATTTCTGATGTATAACAAAGTGACTTAGTTACAAATATATATATTCTTTTTCATTTTCTGTTCCATTATGGTTGATCATAGGATATTGACTATAGTTCCCTGTGTTATACAGTAGCGTCTGATTGTTTATCCAGCCTGTATATACTAGTTTGCATCTGCTAATCCCAAACTCCCAATACTTCCCTCCCCTACCCCACCTCATTGGAAAAGACCCTGATGCTGGGAGGGATTGGGGGCAGGAGGAGAAAGGGACGACCGAGGATGAGATGGCTGGATGGCATCACAGACTCAATGGACGTGAGTCTGAGTGAACTCCGGGAGTTGATGATGGACAGGGAGGCCTGGCGTGCTGCGATTCATGGGGTCGCAAAGAGTCGGATACGACTGCGCAACTGAACTGAACTGAACCCCACCTCCCTCTTGGCATCCTCAGGTCTGGTTTCTATGCCCAGAAGTTAGGTTTTTAACCATGATGCTGCATTGCCTTCCTAGCATATATATCACAGTGACTGTCTACTCTGATTTTGTTTTACTCCTGATGCACTTTAACTGACAAGAGTAAAGGGATTTATCTGTGATGGGTCAAAATCCATTCATTGGAATATGGTTTTGGTTACTGGGAAGATGTCTCTTATTGAAGAGGATTAAAAGAACAATAGATTATTGGATTTTCTCTATCACTTTAATCTTGAAATCGTTTTAGACATATTATCCATTTAGCCCTTTAAAGTCGGTTAATGTTATAATCAGGACACAGCCTGGCAGGATGGAAAGAACAAAGGCTATGGAATTACATTGTTTTGTGTGTAAAGTCTGAATCTGGCTCTGTGACCCTGAGCAAGTTTTGTAACCTGTTACCCTCACTTTTCTTGACTTCCTACTTTTGCATTCCAGTCCCCTATAATGAAAAAGACATCTTTTTTGGATGTTAGTTCTAAAAGGTCTTGTAGGTCTTCAACTTCAGCTTCTTCAGCGTTACTGGTTGGGGTATAGGCTTGGATTACTGTGATATTGAATGGTTTGCCTTGGAAACGAACAGAGATTATTCTGTCATTTTTGAGATGGCATCCAAGTACTGCATTTTGGACTCTCTTGTTGACCATGATGGCTACTCCATTCCTTCTAAGGGGTTCCTGCCCTCAGTAGTATATATAATGGTCATCTGAGTTAAATTCACCCATTCCAGTCCATTTTAGTTCACTGATTCCTAGAATGTCGACGTTCACTCTTGCCATCTCCTGTTTGACCACTTCCAATTTGCCTTGATTCATGGACCTAACATTCAGGTTCCTATGCAATATTGCTCTTTATAGCATCAGACCTTATTTCTATCACCAGTCACATCCACAACTGGGTATTGTTTTTGCTTTGGCTCCATCCCTTCATTCTTTCTGGAGTTATTTCTCCACTGATCTCCAGTAGCATATTGGGCACCTACCGACCTGGGGAGTTCCTCTTTCAGTATCGTATCATTTTTCCTTTTCATACTGTTCATGGGATTCTCAAGGCAAGAATACTGAAGTGTTTTGCCATTCCCTTCTCCAGTGGACCACATTCTGTCAGACCTCTCCACCATGACACAGCTCAACATTCAGAAAACTAAGATCGTGGCATCTGGTCCCATCACTTCATAGGAAATAGATGGGGAAACTGGAAAGTGTCAGACTATTTTTGGGCTCCAAAATCACTGTAGATAGTGACTGCAGCCATGAAATTAAAAGACGCTTACTCCTTGGAAGGAAAGTTATGACCAACCTAGATAGCATATTAAAAGTAGAGACATTACTTTGCCAACAAAGGTCCCTCTAGTCAAGGCTATGGTTTGTCCAGTGTTCATGTATAGGTGTGAGAGTTGGACTGTGAAGAAAGCTGAGCACCGAAGAATTGATGCTTTTGAACTGTGGTGCTGGAGAAGACTCTTGAGAGTCCCTTGGACTGCAAGGAGATCCAACCAGTCCATCCTAAAGGAGATCAGTCCTGGGTGTTCTTTGGAAGGACTGATGCTGAAGCTTAAACTCCAGTACTTCAGCCACCTCATGCAAAGAGCTGATTCATTGGAAAAGACTGATGCTGGGAGGGATTGGAGGCAGGAGGAGAAGGGGACAACATAGAATGAGATGGCTGGATGGCATCACCGACTCGACGGACATGAGTTTGAGTGAATTCTCAGGGTTTGTGAGGGACAGGGGGGCCTGGCGTGCTGCGATTCATGTTGTCGCAAAGATTCAGACATGACTGTGAGACTGAACTGAACTGAACTGACCCTCAGTTTCCTCACTGTTCAGGGTATTTGTGAATATTGATGAATATTTGATGAGCATCATGATATGATGTGGTGGGCTTCCCTGGTGGCTCAGATGGTAAAGAATCTGCCTGCAATGCGGGAGACCTGGGTTCAATCCCTGGGTCAGGAAGATCCCCTGGAGAAGGGAATGGCTACCCATTCCAGTATTCTGGCCTGGAGAATTCCATGGACAGAGGCTACAGTCCATGGGGTCACAAAGAGTTAGACACAACTGAGTGACTAACACACTTTCATGATAGGATGTATGTCAAACACTTGGCACAGTGCTTGGTACTCAGTAGATTTTTGATAAATAACATCTCTTGCTATTTACTAATTTATTAATGAGGAAAAGGAAGCATAAAATTAACAAGTACATTCATTGAGTTACTCTGAGCCCTGCAGAAATTCTTGATATGGCCAGGATGAAGTCAGTGTCTTGTGTTTTCTGTCTGTTGTTACTTGTACTGGGTCATATTAGCTTCTAGAATGGAATAAATTTTGGGTGACTTCACAGTTCTGAATCACTTTGTGTTTGATCTGTATTCACAGCTCTGGTTTACCTAGGATGCAGGGTTTCAAATTATGGTTGAACAACTGTTTATCTAGTAATAGTAAAGCCGGTCTGCCTCTGATAGTGCCTAAGACAGCATAGTATCAGCTGGCTACAAGTAATAGCAATGCTTGCCTGTTGTGTGTGGTCTTCTTTTTCTTTCCTTAGCCCTCTTTTAAAAAATTCTCTTTCCAGCTCTGGTTTTACATTTACTCCATGACATCAGTCCATTTTATTTCCTCTCTAATATCTTATTTTCTTCCCTTCCCTTCATATTTATACAATCAAAATCTCATGATAGTTTTGTTTTTTTGTGTGTGTGTTGCATTCCAATTACACATCTGAGTTGTCCTCTTTTTTTCTATTTTATTTTGTTATTTTTAATTGGAGCATAATTGCTTTACAGAGCTGTGTTGGTTTCTGCCTTACAACATCAAGAATCAACCATAGTATATATCCTCTCCCTCATGAGCCTCTCTCCTGCCCCCACTACCCATCCCACCCCTCTGGGTTGCTCTTCCTCTTTTGAAAGAACACAAACATTCACATTACAAGAAATGATTTATTTGCTTTCATTTATATAGTATTTTCTGTTCATTAGACCTTATTCTTTTTCATGTTTCTTTTCCTTATTTTTTTTCCTGTATTGATCAGAATCTTATAATCAGTTTATTATGATTATCAACCAAATTAAGTTCTTATAGTGGAGATACTACTTTTTATCTTTTTTCTTTTATTCCCCATCACCTCCCCCACTTTTGCAGGCTATAAGCAAGAATCCACATGTATTACTAAACTTGATGCTGAACTTACAGTTGATTTTCAAGACTTAATATATCACTGACAGTTTGACAGTCAAACGCAGTCAGTGCCAGTCAGAAATCATGTGTTGTACTGGAAAGCCCATCCAGATCAAAATTGATCCAGGCCTGGTGCTCATCCTTGTTCCCAGTATGACGGCAGGGCTAGCTTGTAACATCCTGCGTCTAAATTTTCTGCTTTACAAAGAGAGCAGTACTAGGCTTGCAGAAATGTTGAGGCGATTAAATGGAATGACATATGTGAGAGTGTCTGGTACCTTCCTAGCTGTGGCTGCCTTTTCCTGTCTACCTTCCTCCATGCCTTCCACGCATCAATAGGAGGAGTCCTGGAGGCCCCTATGCAGTTTATCTATATTCAGGCCATGGTGCTGCGGAGGAGGGAGCCCATTAAAGTTTGATGGTGCTCCTGGGCACTGCGGGGCTGGAGAGGTGAGATGGAAGAGAAGAGAAAGAATAAGAAATTATGCAGCTTTTCAGAAGATACGCACAGGCTTATGGTTTATGATCTGCCCATATGGGTGCCTGCCGACGTGCCATATATATTCTTGCCTGAGGTTACAACAGAGTACATCCGCACCTCTGCTTTCATCTGTATCCTCCGTCTCACATATTATCCTAAGGAGAACTCTCCAATGTAAACAGCATGGCAATTGTGCTCTCGTAGCAGCTTGCTTTCTTTATCAGAGATTTCATTGAAAGGATTTTAAAGCCTTTCTTTCCTTTTTTTTTTTTTTTAGTATTTTTAATTGATGTAGCATTAATTTATTATATTGCCATAGCTTGTTTCTATGAATTATTCTAGGGCTGGATCCCTCTGCCTTTCTGTAAACTGCTCCAAGGGATAACTTTCTTTCTCCACAGCTGAGTACCTTTCCCAGTCCCTGACCCTGACTGGTTTGGTCTTGTCTTTGCCAGGAGGACTTTACCCTAGGAATATTCTGGGAGTAAACTTCCCCAGGTCCTCATTTCTGGAATGCAGATCCTGGGCATTTGGTAATGAATTTGTCACAAGAACAGCGACTCAGCCCTTATTTCACTCATGATTCTGCCCTGTTATTTGAGGCAGACCCATTTCTCAATGAGATTATCTTCTCTTTATTTATGTGAAAGGAGGGAGGAAGAAAAGCTTGTTTGGTGATTTTCTGAAGGGCAGATCGCCTCCAAATTTAATTGTGTATAAAAACAAAAACAAAGATCAAGGGATTTGAGAAAAGGGTGATTTGTTTTTTTTCAATGAGTTCAGAGGTTTTCCAGAAAGGGTAACTTTTTTCTTCCCAGGTGCTGCTAGTGGTAATGAACCTGCCTGCCAATGCAGGAGACTTAAGAGATGCAGGTTTGATCCCTGGGTTGGGAAGATCCCCTGGAGAAGGGAATGGCTACCCGCTCCAGTATTCTTGCCTGGAGAATGCCATGGACAGAGGAGCCTGGTGGGCTACAGTCCATGGAGTCTTACAGAGTCAGACATGACTGAAGCAACTTAGCACAGCAGGGTACTACCTCCTTGATTTTTCTGTTTGATTAAATTCTTTGCTACAAAATAATACCATTTCCAACATCACTGTTTCTATTAGTGATGTCAGTTGTCCATGTGATTACGAGGAAATGACCTTGATGTGTGTCAGGAATACCAGCATCTTCTCCAAGGCACCTTGTAACAACCCCAGCTGCAGCCTAGAAGAATTGGATGGATGGGCTTTAGGGAGTCTTAAATCACCTAGAATCATATTGTAAGTTAGCATATATGAGCATTTCCCTCCCCCCCGGGAAAAGGGTCCATAGCTTTGATCAAAGGAACCTGTGACCCACATTTAGGACCATTTTATTAAATGATCTCTAAGGAACCTACACACTTGAGACTTTGGGGGAATTTATTATCCTTCCTGTTGTGTATGTATTTCTGTTATGTTTGATGCCTTCATCAACCCAAGATCTTATTTTCTTCCTGCCTGTTTCTGTCATCTCTCTCCTCATTGGGATTGTCATCAATGGGTACATTTACTATAAGAGCATCATAACTTGTCTCCTGATGACAGGTTTGCCCCAGCTGTCCTCTGTTATCACATATGCAATTGAATCATTTCCTTATATATACCTCTGTCCTGATCAGGATCTTTGGACAAATTTTTCTTTCTTTTTCGATATGGAAAGGAAGCTTTTTAGCATCGTGTCCTGGATATCCATCAGCCTGATCTCTTTCCTCCTTGCGTCCACTGCCTCTCTTGTGTCATTACTGTTACTGAGGGCTTTTTCACCCCAGTAGGGCCAGACTTGGAGGCACCTTTCTCGTCTCAGAGCTTTGTCCTATGTTCCTTCACAAGCTGTCACTCTGCTTTGTTTATATGCTGCTGCTGCTAAGTTGCTTCAGTCGTGTCCGACTCCGTGCGACCCTATAGATGGCAGCCCACCAGGCTCCCCCATCCCTGGGATTCTCCAGGCAAGAACACTGGAGTGGGTTGCCATTTCCTTCTCCAATGCATGAAAGTGAAAAGGGAAAGTGAAGTCGCTCAGTCGTGTCCAACTCTTCATAACCCCATGGACTGCAGCCCACCAGGTTCCTCTGCCCATGGGATTTTCCAGGCAAGACTACTGGAGTAGGGTGCCATTTGCCTTTTAATAGTCTGTGTCATGATGTTCTGTGGGAACCAGCTCAAGACTTGACTCCTCAGAAAGATAGACCCCCTTCTCTGAGCTCCCTGAGCAATTTGCTGCGTTTTCCCTTTATCAGCAGATGCTAGCCTGTCTCTTCTTTGTTATTCCTGTGGCCCTCTTGTCTCTCCGTTGAGATTGAGGATGGGGGCATGTGCTTCTTCCTTCTTCTCTAGAGTGACTTAGATTTTTCTCAGACTCGTAATTTTAATAGATGCCCAACAAAGGACGGGTGAATAAGGAGGTGAAAAGCAAGGGTCTGTTAGTATCTGCCCACCAGGCTGGGTGGGGAGGGAGGGATGGGAATCATGGATCCAGCTTAAGCCTTGAACTCCAGCTTCGTAGTCTGCCCTTGTATGTTTCCTCATCCTGAGCCCACATAGCAGGAATAAAAATGCAGACATGACTGAACCTTAGGCCCCGTAGTGGTGTGTGTGGGACTGAGCACCCGGTCCAGCTGAGGGTGGGCAGCAGGCGGAGAACAGGGGCCATGGAGTGGAGTGCTTTGATTAGGACTCTGGGGGCAGGGCAGAGGTTCCTCCCCTTCTCTATCAGCCCCTATCCAATATTAGTTACCAGTTAATTAGTTAACTCAGAGAAAGTGATTTTCTTTCTCTTGGTTCTTTATGGTGGTAGTTTTTGTTTTCATTTAAAATAAATGAAGTGTTACTACTGCCAGTTGTCAGATTGACTCAGATTCCTTTTCCTTCAGTCAGTCTCCTTTCCCTCTTCACCCCTCCTGCCTGGACAATTAGCAAAGTGTTTGGTCTTTTGTTTGTATGAATAATTGATTCTGAAGCTTGGTGAATGATTCATGGCCCATATGGTGAGGCAACAGGATGTGTGTTTGTGTGTGTGTGTGTGTGTGTGTGTGTGTCCAGCATCTCATACAGAAGGTCAGAGGCTTCTCCCTGGCTGTGGGGAGGGGCTGGGACACTGGAGCAGGATATGCATTTGGTTCTTCTCTATCTTCTATCAGAGGTGAGAGGGTTGGAGCTTCCCTCAAGAGAGCCAGGTTCTCTATTAGTATATGCATTTCATCCTTATAGATCATTGGTTCTGGTTTTGGGCAGGCTTATTAGTGAACTGGAGTTTATCCCCTTTAAATTCACCAGCTATTCACTCTTCCCAAGATGAATGGTAATTTGATTTTCAGAGCACTTGAGAAAAGGGCATCATATGTTGCTTTTCTTCCTTTGCATTACACTGTTTCAGGTTTTCGTAGTCAAGGGACGTTTTTTTCTCAACCTGGAGTTTTACTGTAGATACCCTCTCCTACCACACTAATTTGGTTTCCTTATATATCTTCTTTGTTGGAGACAGAGAACCCCTGGTTATTCTTCATTTTATAGCTCTTCCTTATCTCTGAAAGCTGTCATTGGATATTTGTGTACATGAGACAACAGGACTGATGGCCTAGCTTGTAGAAGAGTGACATTCCTTATCTGCAAACCCTCTTCGTTTTAGTAATTTTATAGGGAACAAATGGGACTCCTGAATATACCCTGACCTTTGGAAACCAGCTAAGAAAAAATAATTTTGTTACCTACACAGAGTTCATTTTTTCCTTAGGTAATCAGACTCCGCATTTGATTGTGGGAGCTGAGACAGAGGCAGTTTGTAAGTGAAATGTAAGATTGTGTTGATGATATGGCAGTTTGTTGGTCACTTGGGCCTTCTTCAGGAAGGTCATAATGATTTTGTTGGGGTTCAGTCACTCAGTCCTGTCTGATTCTTTGCGACCCTGTGGACTGCAGCACACCAGGCTTCCCTGTCCTTCACCATCTCCCGGAGCTTGCTCAAACTCAGGTCTGTTGAGTCAGTGATATTCCATAATGATATTCCAGTCATAATGACATTCTCCTATATTTTCTAGTACTATTTTAAAATATACTTGTCATATTTATGTTCTAATCCTTAAATTTATTTTTGTGTTACTCTGTGAAGTACGTAATGTGCTGTGCTTAGTCGCTCAGTCGTATCTGACTCTGCAGCCCCGTGGACTGAAGCCCGTCAGGTTCCTCTGTCCATGGGATTCTCCAGGCAAGAATACTGGAGTGGATTGCTATGCCCTCCTCCAGGGCATATTCCCAACCCAGGTATCAAACCCAGGTCTCCTGCATTGCAGGCAGATTCTTTACCATCTGAGCCACCAGGGAAACCCTATGTGAAGTATGAATATATCTATATGTTTTTCCATAGGTTCCCAACTTCATTTGGTGAAAGTATGTCTTTTGCCCTGGGCTTCCCAGGTGGCGCTAGTGGTAAAGAACCTGCCTGCCAATGTAGGAGACACAAGAGATGTGGGTTCAATCCTTGGGTCAGGAAGATCCCCTGGAGGAGAGCATAGGAACCCACTCCAGTATTCTTGCCTGGAGAATCCCATGGACAGGGGAGCCTGGCGGGTTGTGGCCCATAGCGTTGCAGAGTCGACACAGCTCAAGTGTCTTAGCGCGCATGCACACACTGAGCTCTGAGGCCACTTCTATTTATGTGCTAGGTTCCTGTGTATGCATTCTTTGCTTTTAGGATCTCTGTTCTAGCCCATCAGTTATTTTTGTATGTCCTATTCATGACTATGTATTTGTAATGCTTTTTGATAACTGATAGTGCTAATCACTCTTCTCCATCTGGCCTTTAAAATAAGCCAATCTTGGGCATTATAGTTTCATACAAATTTAAAGTAACTTGTGAAAAATATCGAGGTTTTGTTTGGAAATGCAGTGACTGACTAAGTTGGGGAAAATTGATATTTTTACAATATTGAGTCTTACCAATATGTCTTTGTTTATTTGGGATATATTTGAAGTCTTATAAGTGTTTTGGAGAGTTCTCCATTTAGGACTTGTACATCTCTTATTATAGTTATTTGTATTATCTTATAATTTTATTTTTCTTATGAATGAATTAGTAATTTTTTACATTTCTAATCAAATATTTATAGTGTATAGGAATGTTACTATTTTTCTTTGTTGTTGTTATATCCACCGAGGGCTTCCCAGGTGGTACAGTAGTAAAGAATCCGCCCGCCATTGCAAGAGGCAGGAGTTTGATTCTTGGGTCAGAAAAGATCCCCTGGAGTGGGAAATGGCAACCCACTCCAGTGTTCTTGCCTGTAGAATTCTATGGACACAGGAGCTTGGTGGGCTACAGTCCATGAGGTCACAAAAAGCTGGACACAACCGAGCACACATACACATTATATTTATCAATTTTGTCAAACCTTTTCATTAATTGAAATAAGTTGTTTGTACATTCTTTTAGGTTATGTAGAAAATTATATCAACTGCAAATAAGTTTTATTATATACTTTTCTTTCCATTTCACTCAGTCTATATATATTTTTTCCTTATTATATTAACTAGCTAGAACTTATAGGAAAATGTTGAATTATGACAGTGATAGAAGACTTTCATATCTTATTTCTGATATTAAAGGTAATTTTTTTAAAGCTTCACCAAGACAGGTATTTGTTATAGTGTTATTGTGGATACTCTTTATAAAGTAAGTAAAGAGTAATGGTTAAATTAATTTCACCTAAAGCTCAATATTTTCATTTAATATATAAACTCAAAGATTTTGAAAGTTCATTTTGTTGAAGGTTAACCATTGAAATTATTTTGAATGCTATTGAAAATTAATATAAACATTTAGCATTAACAATAAACATTTATTTTATAGTGAAAATATGCATACAATTTTGGTGTACTATAGTGCCATTGTATAAAAAGCTTTTGCTGAATTCAGAAACCTATGTAATGGAAATTCATGGAGTTGTGATGTATGCACAATTATTAGTCACAGCCAGCAAGGTCTGGTATTCTCTATGTTGAAATAGAAGCTATAGGCAAATAGAACCAGTAACAAAAAAGGTAGCAAAGAAAATCCAGAAAGTACATCAAAAAGTGAGAAAGGAGGGAAATGAAATAATCAGTAAGACAAATAGAAAATATGAATGAATCTATAAATATGTCCCAGCTTAATAGCAATCAGAACAAATATAAATAGATTAGACTTAATAGAGTGTGTAATTAAGTTTTAACCTTATGTTTAAAAGACTTAGCTAAATACAAATATTAGAAATTAAAAATAAAAAGACTGGTAAAAGATTTGCTAGGCAGTGTCAATAAAGAAAGCTTCAATGAAAAGAACATAACAGTTTTTAAAAAGCATTAAAGGGGACAGTGATGACTGTTCCATTCTGACAAAAGGAAAATCATTTAAGAAGATGTGAAAGTTCCATCTTTATGTGTCATCAGCATAAATGTCTGTTAAATATTCAGGGTAGCTATTAAAGAGATTGTCAGATGGTTTTGAACAAAATGCAACCAAAATTTCTTCCTTACAAAAGAGTTCAAATCCATCCCAGCACACACACACACACACACACACACACACACACACACACACACACACGATTACTTTTAAAATTTAAAGCTATCATACCACTGTCTTTTATCCTTTGACAGGTCTAGTAACAACTTGATTATTTCTTTATAGACTGTTAGCATTTTCCTCTTATTTTTGGCATTGTAATATTTTACTGATATGTGCTTTATGTGGTGGTTTTTACTTATTTTTATCTTTCATGCCAGTTTTGGGGATCCTTTCAATCCAGAGATTCATATCTTTATTGTTTAACTCCGGGAAGCACTTTTGAATTGTTTTTCATTCCTTCAACGTGCTCCTTCCTTTTCTCTTTTAATTGTATCTTCTCTATAGTTTATCTGTTCTTTATTTCTAGCATTCATTATATATAATGCATATATATATAACTGGGACTTGTTCTATATATCCTCTGTATCTCTTAACTTTGCTTTTTCCATCTTTCTATTGCTCTGTGTGGATTTCTGGAAGCATTGCTCAATTTTATTTTCCAGGTCTCTAATTCAGCTGTCTGTCTTGCCATTCAGTTTATTCAGTCATTAAAAATTTTTTTCAATTACTGAAATTTTCATTTGACCTATCTCTAGCAATTAAAAAAAGTCCTTGTAATATTCTCTCCCTTTCCCCTAAGCTAGTAATTATATGTATTTATTCTCATTGAGTGTACGTTCTTTGATTGTTGAGTTTGTTTCCTTGCTTTATGGTATTGAATTTCCTCAAGTATTTTGTGGTTCTTGATTGTAATGTCACCTGACATATTTATTTGTGCAGACTGTTTGAAGGGACTTTAGACTATGAGACTAACAGTCTTTTGAGAGTGGGGGAGATGTGACCTGCTGCGGGGTCGGTCACTTTGATGGCAAGTCGCCTGCTCCTTTCAGGCATGGAAAGGCACGGAGGGCTCTCCCATACTTTCTCACCCAACATCCCTGCCCATTGCCCTGGCTTATAGGCAGATATTCCTTTACGGCTTCCTGGTCCAAGGAGGTAAGGAAGGGAAATAGGGTGAGGATGAGAGAGTAAATGCTTGCTTGATCTTGCTACTCTGCCGGTCACCCTGTTAGTCACCCCTGGATCCCTCCAGACTCCAGTGTCTACCATCGCCAGACAGGAACCCTCAGGGAGCCAGCCTGCACTGATGGCAGTGGCATCCTCCTCCGGGGGCTGGGAACTGTGATTTCCGTTAAAAATCAAATTGTATCTATTTTCTGTCCTAAGGGTGTTTGTTACAGTTTCTGTTCGACCAGGGGTCAGTTTTCCTTCTTGCTTTCCAATGTGATTATTATGTGTGTTTGTAAAATGATTTCTAGGAATTGGAAGGAAGAAGAAACCACAGTGTGCGCTCTGTCTGCCTGTCTGAGAAGCAGAAGCTGGGGCAGCTTATTCTAGCCTCTCTGAGTCTCAGTTTCCTTATGTTTACAACCAGGTGGTGATGGTGGCGATAATTGCTATTTGAAAGTATAGGATGTGTTAGGCATTATTCTAGGCTCACACTCTACATATGTAACTCATCTAATTGCTCAACAACTCTGTGATACATATTATTGTTGCCATTTTATAGATGAATAAACTGAGGCACAGGGAGGTTAAGTAATTTACCCAAACAAGTGGCTGCCTACTTCATAGGACTAGTTTGAGGAATTTTGAGTTAATACATATAAAGCCCTTAACATGGTAGTTCATCTAAATCCATAACAAATGAGAAAATGGAAATTATTATTTTTCTCAAAGCTGAAATAACAGAACTGGGTGACAATAGGCAGCAATAAGTATATGGTGAATGAATGGAAAGATACCAGAAAATCATATTCTTCTTAGTCTGCAGAAGGTCATGTAGAAGTCATTGGACAGAAAACTCTGTCCTAGTGTTTTCTTTTGTAATTAAAAAAAAAAAATGTAGGTTTCTGGTCATTGGCCACTTAATTCCCACTTGACCAGCCCAACATTTAAAATTTGTAGGTATTGAGTTCTTGGTGCTTAAGACCATTTTAATCTTCTCTGCTTTGTCATAGAGTATAATCACAAATACCTAACTTGGTTAATAGTTTTTCTTTTTAAATCAGTTGTTTGTAATTTCTCCTGTTTAGAGTACTGAGAAAGATAGTAAATTTTGCTTTAAGGGAACTTACAGTTTAGTTTCCATACAGATACACACCACATATACACTTACATAAGCTTCATGAGAAAATGTCCCTCATTTAGTAGTACGATATGAAACCAGTGTCCAGAACAGTGTTTGGCACAGACCAGGTGTTCAATAAGTGCTGCTGAGAAAATGAGCTTGTAGTACATGTGAATTAAATGTAAGTCTCTGCCTTCATGGGACCCAAAGGCTAGGAAGAGAGAGACTTGTAAGAAGTTAACTGGGATGTAGCAGTGCAGTCATGCTATATAGAAAGTGTCCTAGGAGCATGGAGGAAAGAGAAGGTGACTGTGTTTGGGGGAAAGAAAATCATTGGGAAGTGGTTTGTTTTAGGTTGCTACTGAAGATGAATAAGGGGGTGCCATAGAGAGCGTGGGGAAGGGTATACAGCCAGGAAAGTGGAGGATATCAGGGGGTAGGGATTACATCTTTTGAAAAATATTTATTTATTTCTTTTGGTTGCCCATTGGCTTTCTCTAGTTGTGGCGATCAGGAGCTCCTCTCCATTGCAGCGCACAGGCTTCGCATTGCGCTGGCTTCTCTGGCTGCGGAGCACAGGCTCTAGGCATGGAGGCGTCAGGAGCTGCAGCACATGTGGTCTCAGAAGTGTGCCACACGGGCTTAGTTGCTGTGTGACATGTGGGATCTTCCCCAGCCAGGGATCCAACCCGTGTCCTCTGCCTTCGCAGGCAGATTCTTAACCAGTGGACCACCAGGAAAGACCAGGGGGTCATATCTTATCCGTATCAGAACTCCTTGTGTCCCTGGCACTTAGTGTTATTCAGCAAGTATCTCTGAAAAAACAAATGAGTGATGGGAGAAGCTAATGAGTAAATCACTGAATGGCAGGTAAGGAAATGGAGAAGAATTTAAGAAGACAGGCAAAGGTTTCAAGGATGCTCTTCAGGCCCAATGAAGAAATCTGAGTTGATCCAACCTTTGTCCAAGGATTACATTTATGGGAGGAAGAATACATCATTCCCTGTCTCATCCTTCTTCTCTAAGGTCCTTGAACATTAGTAATGCTGCAAGAGCCTCTCAGTCTCATGTGTCCTATTGTGTCTGAGTCCCACTGTCCTTTCCTTGAGCATAGAAGCAGCCTAAAACAAACAAACAAACAAACAAACTGATAAGCTTTCTTCTTAGTTAATAGAAATCTTTCCTCAGGGCAATATATCTGAATGTTAGACATAAAACCATTACATTACTTAATGGACAAAGCTCCTGTTAAAATTTACCTTTTCTCCATAGAAGACAGATGGGGACTTTAGACTTTGCTCTCAGTTGCCATATATAAGAAGTGGGTGAAACTGTGTTATTCGACCAGAGGTCCTAAGTGAAAATAGGACAGAGGTGAAAGTAGGAACCAGGACTTCTGATTTCAGATCCGCAGTCTTGCAGCACATATAAATGCTGCCTGTTTAGCCTCTGGCCTCCATCCTCTCCATGACGATCACCAACAGGCACTCAGTGAGTGCCTGCCGTATGGTTATGATGTCCTGCTGTGTGCTACTGACACGACATGCAGAGTTAGGCACTGTTTATGATGAGGGAAATGGAGGAGCTTCACGAAATCCACATTAATGTAAATATGTTTCCTGTATGCCTTGTGGAGTTGGTCACAATTATGCACATAAACAGTCTCCCCTGGTGGTTCAGATGGTAAAGCATCTGCCTGCAGTGAGGGAGACCTGGGTTTGGTCCCTGGGTCAGGAAGATCCCCTGGAGAAGGGAACGGCTATCCACTCCAGTATTCTTGCCTGGAAAATCCCATGGATAGAGGAGCCAGGCTACAGTCCATGGGGTTGCAAAGAGTTCAGTTCAGTTCAGTCGCTCAGTCGTGTCCGACTCTTTGCGACCCCATGAATCGCAGCACGCCAGGCCTCCCTGTCCATCACCAACTCCCGGAGTTCACTCAGACTCACGTCCATCGAGTCCGTGATGCATCCAGCCATCTCATCCTCTGTCGTCCCCTTCTCCTCCTGCCCCCAATCCCTCCCAGCATCAGAGTCTTTTACAATGAGTCAACTCTTCGCATGACGTGGCCAAAGTACTGGAGTCTCAGCTTTAGCATCATTCCTTCCAAAGAAATCTCAGGGCTGATCTCCTTCAGAATGAGCTGGTTGGATCTCCTTGCAGTCACGGCTAATACACACACAGGCACATTCACGCAGTCAACATCAGAGGCCTTTGACTGGATGCTTCATCTTCAGGGATCTCCTCTAGTCTCATCGGGTTTCCTGTTTACCACTGTGGTCTCCATACGCTGTGGCACACTGTGTGTTACACGATCTTTCATAGAATCATCTTAATCCCTTGTGCATGTAGGACTTAGAGGTCATTCAGCAATATCTGGTGAATACTGAACAAGCTAATGAATGAGTGGCAGATGTGAAAAAGGGGAGCGTTTAGGAAGGCAGGCAAATATTTCAGGAATGTATTTAAGGCCCTAAGGTTTAACATGGTTTGTCAAAAATATCATGCATTTCATTTTGAAAGGAGCTGAGGTTTTATACTTTATCTTCTATTGCCATAATAATAATTAAAGCTACCCCTAAAAAAAAGATGGAGGGAATTTCTGAGGAGTAGGATTTTAGAAGCTAGAGGTTGGAGGAACTATGATCTCCCAGTTAGTTAGGTGGACAGTGAAGGGAAAAAGAAAGGGGGAGAGGAGCATGATTTCTAGTTTAGTAGTAGCAGGATTGTTGAGAGCATAAACAGAAGTAAATTGATGCTCATCTCCCAGATTAGTTAAGAACAGGCTAATTAGCTAATGAACAGTTCCAGTCCTGTGTTCTGAAAAGCTCAGTCTCTGGGCAAGCTGCAGTGCTTAGCAGCAGCTGCAAAAGCGTATGGACACACAAACACCAAGCAGAGGAGCCCATGCTGAGATCTGACCTGCGAAGGCTGATCTTTTTGAGTTACCCATTTTTAAAGGAATATCAGAGAACAGAGAGCATGTTTGTTAGTAAAATTAACAGAAAGGCAGCAGGACTCAGCAGCCTGGACTCTGGACTGCCTGGGGTCAATTGCAGCCCAGTCAGTTACTATCAGAGAAAGCCTCACATCCTGGTCCTCATCCCCTTGCACAGTCATTTCCCACATTGTGTCAGGGTTGGTCTTTGTGACCAAGAGAACACAGCAGAAGGGAGAGTGAGAACACAGCAGAAGGGAGAGTGTACCTTTTGAGGCTCAGTTATAAAAGACGCTGCCGCTTCTGCCTTGCTGTCTTGGATGACTTGCCCTGGGGACAGCCAGCTGCCATATTATGAGGACACTCAGTGAGCCCTCTGGAAGTCATGTGGTCAAAGTCTGGTGAATGAGCCATCTTGGAAACCCAGAATAGTCAAGCCTCAGGTAGCTGCAGTCCTTGTGGACATCTTGACTGCAAGACCATGAGAGATCCTGCTCCAGAACCAGGCAGCTCAGCCACTCTCAAGATTCTCAACCCACTGTGTGAGATAATACATGTTGATGTTGAAAGCCACCTAGTTTTGCTGTGCAGTAGGAGACAAATGAAGCCAAAGGCATTGTAAAGAACTCCTTTAAAGGATATTGTTAACAACAGATGTGATTGGATAAAATAGTGGTCCATTCTTTTACTTTCTTTTTATAGAATACTTAAAAAGTAACACTTGCCAAAGTATCAGTAACTTCTGTGGAACACTAAGTCCTGCCATATGTTCCATATAAAAGGGATTTGATGCTCATATAAGTTTTTGAAATGCTATGCACCGTGGATCCCTTTTGGATGTTCACAGTGCTCATATATTAAAGGATCTGTGAAGTTCTGAGTAAAGAATTTTTTTGTATAGCCCAACATTTCTCAAATGTGTTTTGCCAAAAAATTACTTGATCAAATATTATTTGGTAGAATACTGTGAAAACATCCTGTGAGAAATAGTATTCTATGCTATTGATTCTTAGATGAATGCCAAAACTTGAGTTCGGAGTCACTTGGAGAACATGTTGAAGCATAGATTTCTGGCCCTACTTTTAGAATTTCTGATTCAGGTGACCTGGGATAGGGCCTGAGAATTTGCTTTTCTAATAAGATCTCTGGTGATGGTGATACTGCTGGGTGTGTGTGTGTGTGTGGCTGTGTGTGTGTATGTGTGTGTGTGAGGGGAGGGAAGAGACCATACTTTGAGAACCACTGTAAACAGGGATTCCAGGCACCTTACTAAAAGCCTTAAAGAAGGAGTATGGAAATTGCCAGTAAACACAGGAAAGAATGTTCAACCATTCTTATTAGCCATTCAGTTCAATCGCTCAGTCATGTCCGACTCTTTGCGACCCCATGAATCGCAGCACACCAGGCCTCCCTGTCCATCACCATCTCCCAGAGTTCTCTCAGACTCACGTCCATCGAGTCAGTGATGCCATCCAGTCATCTCATTCTCTGTCGTCTCCTCCTCTTGCCCCCAATCCTTCCCAGCATCAGAGTCTTTTGCAATGAGTCAACTCTTCACATGAGGTGGCCAAGGTACTGGAGTTTCAGCTTTATCACCAGTCCTTCCAATGAACACCCAGGACTGATCTCCTTTAGAATGAACTGGTTGGATCTCCTTGCAGTCCAAGGGACTCTCAAGAGTCTTCTCCAGCACCACAGTTCAAAAGCATCAATTCTTTGGTGCTCAGCTTTCTTCACAGGCCAACTCTCACATCCATACATGACTACTGGAAAAACCATAGCCTTGACTAGAGGGACCTTTGTTGGCAAAGTAATGTCTCTGCTTTTGAATATGCTATCTAGGTTGGTCATAACTTTTCTTCCAAGGAGTAAGCGTCTTTTAATTTCAGGGCTGGAATCAACGTCTGCAGTGATTTTGGAGCCCCAAAAAATAAAGTCTGACACTGTTTCCACTGTTTCCCCATCTATTTCCCATGAAGTGATGGGACCAGATGCCATGATCTTCGTTTTCTGAATGTTGAGCTTTAAGCCAACTTTTTCACTCTCCTCTTTCACTTTCATCAAGAGGCATTTTAGCTCCTCTTCACTTTCTGCCAAAGGGTGGTGTCATCTGCACATCTGAGGTTACTGAGGTTTCTCCCAGCAATCTTGATTCCAGCTTGTGGTTCTTCCAGCCCAGCATTTCTCATGATGTACTCTGCATAGAAGTTAAATAAGCAGGGTGACAATATACAGCCTTGATGTACTCCTTTTCCTATTTGGAACCAGTCTGTTGTTCCATGTCCAGTTCTAACTGTTGCTTCCTGACCTGCATATAGGTTTCTCAAGAGGCAGGTTAGGTGGTCTGGTATTCCCATCTCTTTCAGAATTTTCCACAGTTTATTGTGATCCACATAGTCAAAGGCTTTGGCATAGTCAATAAAGCAGAAATAGATGTTTTTCTAGAACTCTCTTGCTTTTTCCATGACCCAGAGGATTTTGGTAATTTGATCTCTGGTTCCTCTGCCTTTTCTAAAACCAGCTTGAACATCTGGAAGTTCACGGTTCACGTATTACTGAAGCCTGGCTTGGAGAGTTTTGAGCATTACTTTACTAGCGTGTGAGATGAGTGCAATTGTGCAGTAGTTTGCGCATTCTTTGACGTTGTCTTTCTTTGGAATTGGAATGAAAACGGACCTTTTCCAGTCCTGTGGCCACTGCTGAGTTTTCCAAATATGCTGGCATATTGAGTGCAGCACTTTTACAGCATCATCTTTCAGGATTTGAAATAGCTCAATTGGAATTCCATCACCTCCACTCACCTTGTTCATAGTGATGCTTTCTAAGGCCTACTTGACTTCACATTCCAGAATGTCTGGCTCTAGGTGAGTGATCACACCATCATGATTATCTTGGTCATGAAGATCTTTTTTGTACAGTTCTTCTGTATATTTTTGCCACCTCTTCTTAGCCATTAAGTAAATGCAAATCAAAACCACAATGAGATACTCTTTACACCCAACAAGAAGACAGTGACTAGTGTTGCACAGCAATATGGATAAATTAGCGCCCTTAAACATCGCTGGTAGGAATGTAAAATGGTATAGCTGGTTTGGAGAACAACCTGTCAGTGCCTTGAAATAAAGTTACCATATGATCCAGCTTTGTCAGCCCTAGACATAATCTTAAGAGAAATGAAGACATGTGCCATACGTGAAGAGGTACGTGAATGCCTGTAACAGCATTATTCATAGTCAAAAATGGTCATCACCCAAGTGTCCAAGAGCTGGGTAAAGAAAAGGTGGTCTGTTACACAGTGGAATACTACTGAACTATGAAAAGGAATGAAGTACTGAGGCGTGCTACAGCGTGGACGATCCTTGAAAATATTATGCTAAGTGTAGGAAGTCCTTCACTAAAAGGCCATGTATTGTTAGACGGGAAGTTCAGAATAGGCAAGTCCGTAGGAACAGAAAGTAAAATAGTGGTTAGCAAAGGTTGATGGGAGGAGTGGGGAGAGGCTGCTAATAGGCATGGAACTTTTTTTCCCAATGATGAACATGTCCTGGAATTAGTGCTATTGGTTGGCTTCCAAGGTGGCTTAGTAATAAAGAATTGGCCTGCTAATGCAGGAGACGTGGGTTCAGTCCCTGGCTTGGGAACATGCCCTGGAGAAGGGGATGGCAACCCACTCCAGTATTCTCGTCTGGAAAATTCCATGGATAGAGGAGCCTGGTAGACTGCAGTTAATGGGGTCACAAAGAGTCAGACATGACTGAGCGACTGAGCATACAGGTTAGTTGGATGACTCTGTGACTACACTAAAAACCTGCTCACTTGCACACTTTAGATGAGTGACTCTTGTATTGCAAATTATCACTGTAAGAAAGAATGTACATAGCTTCTGAATTAAGATACCAATAAAAATACAGATATCCAATTACAGCATATATTGTAAGTCTATCATAATTTATAAGGTGCTACAAATAGAGGCAGTGGTGGGCCGATACAGAGAGGACATTAGGTATACATGCCCCTTTACCTCGCCACTCTTCCTCCTTCCCCCCATAAAGATAATAAGTGTTGCTGTTGTTTCACTGTGGCTCTGAGTAAGATGTGGAAATGATGGGGAAACAGCAGGATGACCCCAGACAGGTTGGAGAAAGTTTGAAATTTCATGTGGGGCAGTGTTTTGTTCAGTCACTCAGTTGTGTCCACCTCTTGGCAACCCCATGGACTGCAGCATGCCAGGTTTCCCTGTCCTTCGTTATTTTCCAGCGTCTACTCAAACTCATGTCCATTGAGCTGGTGATGCCATCCAGCCATCTCATCTTGTGTTGGCCCCTTCTCCTCCTGCCTTCAGTCTTTTCCAGCATCAGGTCTTTCCCAGTGAGTCAGCTCTTCGCATCAGGTGGCCAAAATATTGGAGTTTCTGCTTCAGCACCAATCCTTCCAAAGTATATTCAGGGTTCATTTCCTTTAGGATTGACTGGTTTGATCTCCTTGCAGTCCAAGGGACCCTAAAGAGTCTTCTCCAATACCCCAGCCTGAAAGTATAAATTCTTCAGCATGCAGCCTTCTTAATGGGTCAACTCTCACATCCATATATGACTACTGGAAAAACCATAGCTTTGACTATATGGACCTTAGTCAGCAAAGTGATGTCTCTGCTTTTCAACATACTGTCTAGGTTTGTCATAGCTTTCTTCCAAGGAGCAAGCGTCTTTTAATTTCATGGCTACAGTCACCATCCACAGTGATTTGGGAGCCCAGGAAAATAAAGTCTGTCACTGTTTCCATCTTTTCCCCATCTATTTGCCATGAAGTGATGGGACCAGATGCCATGATCTTAGTTTTTTGAATGTTGAGTTTTAAGCCATCTTTTTCGTCTCCTCTTTTACCTTCAGCAAGAGGCTCTTTAGTTCCTCTTCACTTTCTGCCATAAGGGTAATGTCATCTGCATATCTGAGGTTTTTGATATTTCTCCCAGCAATCTTGATTCCAGTTTGTGGTTCATCCAGCCCAGTGTTTCTCATGATGTGCTCTGCATATAAGTTATATAAGCAGGGTGATAATATACAGCCTTGATGAACTCCCTTCTCAATTTGGAACCAATCTGTTTTTCCATGTCTGGTTCTAACAGTTGCTTCTTGTTCTGCAGATTTCTCAGGAGGCAGGTAAGGTGGTCTGGTATTCTATCTCTTGAAGAATTTTCCACAGTTTGTTGTGATCCACACAGTTAAAGGCTTTAGTGTAGTCAATGAAACAGATGTTTTCCTGGAATTCTCTTGCTTTTTTGATGATCCAACGGATGTTGGCAATTTGATCTCTGGTTCCTCTGTCTTTTCTAAATCTAGCTTGTACATCAAGAAGTTCTTGGTTCATGTACTGTTGAAGTCTAATTTGCAGGATTTTGAGCATTACCTTGCTTGCATGTGAAATGAGCGCAATTGTGCAGTGGTTTGAACATTCTTTGGTATTGCCCGTCTTTGGGATTAGAATGAAAACTGACCTTTTCCAGTCCTGTGGCCACTGCTAAGTCTTCCAAATTTGCTGGCATATTGCGTGCAGCACTTTAACAGCATCATCTTTTAGGATTTGAAATAGCTCAGCTGGAATTCTATAACATCCATTAGCTTTGTTTGTAGTAAGGCTTCCTAAGACCCCCTTGACTTCATACTCCACTCCTGGATGTTGGGCTCTAGGTGAGTGAGCATACCATTGTGGTTGTCCGGGTCAACCCAAAGACCTCTTTTGTATAGCTTTTCTGTATATTCTTGCCACCTCTTCTTAATATCTTCTGCTTCTGTTAGGTCCATGTTGTTTCTTTCCTTTATTGTGCCCATCTTTGCATGAAATGTTCCCTTGATGTCTCTACTTTTCTTGAAGAGATCTCTAGCTGTTCCTTTGTTTGTTTTCCTCTTTTTCTTTGCATTGTCCACTTAAGAAGGCTTTCTTATCTCCCCTTGCTATTCTTTGGAACTCTGCATTCAGATGGGTTTATCTTTCCTTTTCTCCTTTGCTTTTTGCTTCTTTTCTTCTTTGCCTTTTGCTTCTCTTCTTTTCTCAGAAAACTAATGCATGGGGCAGTAGTTAAGTAGTTAGATAGTTCAGTCACTTAGTCATGTCTGACTTTATGACCCCATGAACTGCAGCATGCCAGGCTTCCTTGTTCATCACCAACTCCCAGAGCTTGCTCAAACTCATGTCCATTGAGTCTATAATGCCATCCAACCATCTCATCCTCTGTCATCCCCTTCTCCTCCTACCTTCAATCTTGCCCAGCATCAGGGTCTTTTCCAATGTGTCCATTCTTTACATCAGGTAGCCAAATTATTGGAGTTCCAGCTTCAGCATGGGGCAGTAAATAAGAACAATTTGAGGGGTTACCCTTCTTGTGGGGTTTCAGTCATTGTTGTTATTTGTTTTGCACTTAGAAAAGTTTAAAGTTCTAAGCTAGAAGAGAGGCTCTGGGATCTTTGGTGTGCATTAAAATCATCCGGGGCTCTTGTTTAAAAAGCTGAACTTTGGCCTTAACTCTGAGAGAATGGAGAAGGCTAGCATTCACATTTCGCACGCTAGTGGATGTGAAGGAGGCACCCAGATAACCCTGATGCAGGTGGTTCATGGACCCCATTGAAAACATTTGAGTTAGATAAGTACCTAAACTATATATATTGGGAAAGTATATAAATCTGCATGTGACTGCTGATGTGCAGTTTCAGACAGTGGTTACTCTAGGGAGGTGGGGGAGAAAACGGGGTGGGATGGAGTTTGGTCTGTATTTGAAATGTTCATTTAAGAAATAATGATTTGAAGCATGTATCAGCAAATGGTAACCCCTGTTAAATATGGGGCTTTCTATGACTGTACATTGTTTTATGTTCTGAATATCTGAAATATCTCATAATAAGAAATATTCCAGAGTACTTATCATCTTTGGAATTTTAGACTGGGCTCTGTGTTTCCTGTGGGGCCATAGGTGATGGAGGCTGTGCCCTGCCCTGCAGGTCTCGTCACCTCCCACAGCACCCCCTCTTCAGGGAGGGTCCTCTGGCTCCATAGGGTCTCCATCAGGGCAGGACACAGGAACTCTAGAAGCCCCAGGATAGAATTTCTACTGACAGAGCAGGAAACAGGAGGAATGAGGAAACCACAGCCTGCCAGCTTGGTCCCAGGAGACATCTGTTCTGGGAGTTTGGGAGGATGCCATATTTGGATCACAGTAGTTGTCACTTTTATTTATTTATTTTTCCATTTCCCTCCTAGGTTTTAAGACCCCTGCCTTTCCTCCTGTCTCTAGGAGGGAGGGATGTTTGTTTCTTTGTCAAAGGTTACCTCAGGCCACAGAGCACACCACCTCCCCCCACCGCCCACGTCTAATTTCTTTCTTTGCTGTTTTCATCAAGTGGATTTTTCCCCTGGTCCCCCTTTTACATGTCTGGGCAGAGAGGTGAAGAGGAGGTCATCAGATGGGGCTCTAGGCTGACCGCCTGCAGGGGAGTGGGGCTCTGAGCGCTGAGCCTTTGTCTTGGGCTGTGGGAGGGGCTTGGGGAGGGGCTGTAGGGGTGCTGGGATGGCCAGCCTTGTGGAGAGGGGAGCTGGGGCTCTCGGGGAAGGATGCGAGTGATGGGAGACAGCCTGCTGGCCTTTGACACTTTGGTTAATGTAGAGGCTACATCCAGCAGACACAGAGCTTGGTTTGCTACGGAATGAATGCCAAGTCATCAAGTTTTAAAGCGGTCTCGGGCCAGTCAGGAAGCCTGCCAGCGTGTGCCATGCCCGAGGAGCAGAGAGGTCTGGCAGAGTGTTCTGGCCCGAGAATGAAGAGACTTGGGCTCTTGCCACCTTCTTCTTTCCCCAAATCTCTGCCCTCTTCTCTGAAAGCAGGCAGAGCTCTTCTCTACCTCGTGGGGGTAATGAGAATCAGGGCGTTTGGAAGATGGCTGATTTTAATCTGATAGTTGCTGCAAAACCTATCATCCACTACTCTTCTGCCCTCCCTCCCAATTCCCTGCTGCCCTTGGTCTGCCCACATCAGTCCTGCTAGGGCTATGCCCTCTGTTTTCTGTCTCAGATGGGCCCCTCTCAGATCTGTGCTCCTCTGGGTTTGATGCCTCTTGAGGTTTCAGAGGTTGCTTGGGGGATTATTTAAGGTTCGGAGTGGCTCTCAGTGAACAGACAAGTGCTGATCGTTGTTCCTGGCCAAGCACCGCGCCAGCTGCCATGGGAGCTGCAGAGTTAAACAGGGCTTCTTCACCAGAGGAAAGAGTCTGCATGGTCAGTGCACACTCAACTCCTATTCTGCCTCTTCCTCCCCATGGCCCGTCTTATAGGGTGTGAGATGTTCTGGTCCTAGGTGTTTGTCTCTTTCAAACTCTGGGGATTTGGAGTCAGATGTTCACCTGGGATCCAAGGTGGTGAGGTAGGTACTGGACTCATCCCTTTTCTGTATCCTTCATACCCGAGTTCCCCAAATCTTATTTGTCCTTTCAAAATATGTGATCTATTCCTCCCTTCAATGTCATCCTCCCTGACAGCAGCCCACATCCTCCTCATCTCAATATTGTGGGTGATTTAACTGCTCCTTGATTGGCTCCTTGCCTTCATTTTGTCCCCAGTTTCAGTCTGTTGACTGCCATGAGATTCTCCCTACAGCTCGTTCCGTGGCAAGGCACTCCCTTGTCATCCCAGGTCTGACCTGACCTCTTCTGCGTGACCCATGAAGCCGTTCTCAGTTGGTGATGCTGTTCCCGCCCCTGCTCGTGCACCGTTGCCACCTGCTCAAACCTGTTCTCTTCAGCAGAGCTGACCATTGCAGCCCTGCCCAGCATCTGCCCACATCGGAAATCCCTTCTGTCGTCCCTCCTCCTTCATCTCCTCTGCATCCTTCCAGTCTCTCCTCAGCATCTCCCACCATGACGTCATCTGGTTCCTCTACATTCAAAACCACACTTCATTCAAACTGGAAGGGATTTAGAGAGCCTTGAGTCCTGCTCCTCTCCCGAGATCTCAAGAGGGGAAGTAACCTGCCTGTGATGTACTCCAGGTTATTCCAGGACCAGGCCTCTTCTTCCTGGTCCAGCACACGCTGCCCGCCTACAGACTGAGATGAAGTGTTCTCACCCACAGCTCGCTGGGATGTTGTTATCGACAGCCGCAGAGATGTAGGGGAAGTAAATAACAATGTTTAGGGAGGATTTCTTATTCACTGCCTTTTCCATGCAATTAGCACTTTATTATAGCCTGATCTCCTTCGTATTGTCGGTTCCACACATTGAGCCCTTTTTTATACTGGAATATAACACTGCCTTATTCACTAATTACTTTATGCCTGGAAGTCAAAACTGCCTTAAATATCTTTTGTCGCCTGAACATCTCGCACAGTTCCATGCATGGAGCGGAACTCAGTCTCTATTTGGGGATTCACTGGGTTTCACGGACAATTCCAGGCAAGGTTCATATTGAGGCTGTTAGTTGTGAGGGGTCCCCGTATCACCGTTGGCTTTGCCTGAACTCTTCATCTGAGGCTTCCCACAACCACCTGCTTAGAATCAGGTAGCCCCCTACCCTGTGTTCTCCTGGCATCTGATTAGTGCCTTGACTGCGGCTCAAAACGTGGGGATAATTATGAAAAAGCCCTACCTTCTCCTGGATTCTGTGTGTCCAGGGACGTTAGGAAGTTATGCCCACACCTGGTTGGTGAATATTATCAATAATGACACAATTAACACCATTTTATCCACTTGTGGTCTTTCTGCACAGCCCAGGTCCTCTTCCCATACTGCAGCCAAAGCCCAGGCTGGGATGCAGGCCAGTCTGGGAAGGTTTGGGCTGATTTCCAGATGGGCAGAGGTAGCTGGATGTCTCTGAGCGTGTCTCTAACCACCTCTCAAAGTCAAATACACAATAAATTGCTTTGGTTTTATCCATCATGATGAGTTGGCTAAGTGTCTTCCTCCATCAGCCCAAATAATGAAGAGATGACATTTTTATTTTTACTCTGTGGCACCGAGGATAAAGCGAGTTCCCAGGTAACAGGGCACAAGCAGCATTTTCCAAGCACCCACATGGTCTGGAAAGGAGAGGTGTGTCTGGGGGAATCAGAAAGGGAAAGCAGGGTAGAAAGAGGATTCCAGCCCTGAGGGCTGGAAGGTCCAACATCACTTTACAGATGAAGTAATGGAGGTCCAGAGAAGCAGAGCCAGCCCAGAGTCCCAGGGGTGGGGCTAGGAGAGAGCTTGCACTCTCGTACCCCTGCCCTGGCGGTCAGGTATCCATTTCCCTGACATCGTAGCCCTATCGGGTTGCTAGTAGAAATGGCACACCACCGCATGGTCTT
The DNA here is from genome assembly GCA_006408695.1 of Aepyceros melampus. Lineage (NCBI taxonomy): Eukaryota > Metazoa > Chordata > Mammalia > Artiodactyla > Bovidae > Aepyceros > Aepyceros melampus. Next base: position 189,401 of record SJXQ01000115.1, read on the forward strand.
GTGCTTTGAGGGCGTGAAGAGGAAATAGAGGTAAACAGATTAGAATAGGCATGCAGGGGATCACAGAGAGGCTGGGGAGAAGGGAAGGAAGAAGGGCTGGAGAGAGAGCGGCGAGCGGTGTTTGCTTCTGATTCAGGATACTTCCCTCCTCTGGAAAGAGGAGCACTTAAGAGAACGAGAGGCAGGATCAAGCTGCCCAGCGTCAGGGTGGGAGGTGTCGACATGATTCCAACAGCTCACCGCCAGGCTGCTTCTGCATTCACCTATCTTTTCCCCTGATAATGATATTGCCTCAATTGTAGAGCTTTCCAGAAACTTCTGGAGAGTGAATCTGCCCAAGAGGGAGGAGGGAAGAGGAGGAATTACCCTTGGGTTCCCATCATTCTTGCTGGAGCAGGGGATCTCAGCAGAAGAAACTGTTGGTGAGTGGAGATGCGTGGGGCTAGACTGGACACGTATCTTCTGGTGGGCGAAGGGTAGATACTGATGATTAGATTTCTAAATATCCTAAATTAAGTAGCTCCAAAGCCCTGCATGAATGACATGGAAAGGGAGAATTGTAAAGTCCTGAATTTGGATTTCATAATTGAATAGCTTAAGTTCCAGATAGCAGAGCTATGGCTTTCCAGCAGTGCACATGAAAAAGACTGGTGTTTTTTGGTTTAACAAATGTTACCGAATTTGCATTAGTAGAAATACAGGGTCCAGAGGAAAGGCAGCAATAGGCTCTCTTGAATTCACTCTGCACATAAATGATGCTTTCATTCAAGGTACGTACTGTATTGTTGTTGTTCAGTTGTTGAGTCCACTTCTTTGCAACCCCATGAACTGCAGCACACCAGGCTCCTCCTGTCCTCCACTATCCTGGAGTTTGTTGAAATCATATCCATTGAGCTGGTGATGCTATCTAGCCTTCTCATCCTCTGCCACCCCCTTCTCTTTTTGCCTTCAGTATTTCCTAGCATCAAGATCTTTTCCAATGAATCAGCTCTTCATATCAGGTGGCCAAAGTGTTAGAGCTTTCGCTTCAACAACAGCCCTTCCAGTGAATATTCAGGGTTGATTTCCTTTAGGATTGACTGGCTTCATCCCTTGCAGTCCAAGGGACTCTTAACAGCCTTCTCTAGCATCACAGTTCAAAAGCATCAATTCTTTAGCAGTCAGCCTTTTTTATGGACCAACTCTCAACATTCATACATGACTACTGGAAAAATCATAGCTTTGAGTATGTGGACGTTTGTCAGCAAGGTGATGTCTTTGCTTTTTAATATTCTGGTGTATAATCATAGTGTATAATGATGTATTAATTCAAGGTACATAGTGTTCAATGTATATACTGTTTATTTTATATTGTGTAAGAGATGCTAACTGTCTGGAATCCCCTTAGAGGAGCCTGGTGGAAGAGTGTAAAGCTCTGGAAACCAGAGCACCTTTCTGATGGGTGTTTTTAAGTGTTTAGTAAATGGCAAACCCTGTGGTGAATTCAGGGGACACAGCCCCTTCCTGCAGGAGTCCAGGTGTCTTGGGAAATTAGACCTGGACCCAACTATTACAATAAACGTGGTGCGTCTGTAAGAGAGGGACGTATAAGGTGCTCGGGGAGTGAGAGGGCTGCGTCTGGCTGTGCTTGGAAGAGTCAGGAAAAGAGGCCACAGAGAGGAGCTGTTGTTTGAGTGGAGATTTATTCAGAAGGGGCTCCCAGCTGCGTGGTGGGGCAGGGGAAGAAAACCAAAAAGGGAGCCCAAACCAAGGTATGGAAGTGGGAGCAAGCCTGCTGTATTTGGAGAATAGCGTTCATGGGGTGGGCAGGGGCTGGGCAGTAGGCAGGGTGCGCGTGCTGGTTCCTGAGGTAGCCCTACCGGCAGGTGGGAACATTAGGGTCTTGTGTGTTGTGATAACACATTGGGATTTTATTAAGAAGGCAGGAGAGGGTCATGAAAGGGTTTAAAGCAAGAGAGAGAAAGAGAGTTCCTGAGTAGATACACCTTCCAACTCTCCAAGGCTCAGATTCTTGTCGTGGTGCATGCGAGTGGGTGGTGATGGTTAGGGAGGAATACTAAGACTCAAGCCTGGAGGACCAGTTAAAGAGCCATCCTTTATGTGTGTTACTGTCTAGAACAAAATGAAAGTATGGATCTGAACTGCGTCAGTGAGACCAGAAGGGGACAGGTGTAATTTACAGATATTTAAATTGGGGCTATGAGGGAGAGGGAATAAGCAAAAATGAGTCCCATGTTTGGTGGAGGTGGGGGTGGGGATTCCTTCCTTGAGAGGTAACACCCTGAATACAAAGTGGGGAGATGAGGGTGACTCTGTCTTTGTTGGGCTGGATATGCCTTTTGGACCCTTGGGTGTGGCACTCTGGGCGGAAGGCTGGAGGTCAACTCAGGCTCGGCGTGGACAACTGCAGTTCAGCGGTGTGTAACCATAGAAATGAGTCAGATTTTCCTAGGAAAGCAGTAGAGAGAGAAGATGGCTGAGGATAGACTCCAGCGGACCCTGCATTAAACAGGTGCTGAAGACATGGGTGACTCAGGAGAGAGGCTGAAAGGCAGCAGGCAGGGCTATTCAGTGGCTAAGTCGTGTCCGACTCTTTGCAGCGCACCGGGCTTTCCTGTCCGTCACTATCTCCCAGAGTTTGCTGAGATTCATGTCCATTGAGTTGGTGATGATATCTAACCATCTCACCCTCTGCCGCCCTCTTCTTCTTTTGGAGAAGAATTGATGCTGGGAAAGATGGAAGGCAAAAGGAGAAGCAGGCAGGCAGTGGGAGACAGATTAGTAGGAACCATCGCAGGGAGGAGTTTCCAGAAGAAGCAAATGGTTAACAAGGTGAAATGCGAGGAAGGAAATCACTGCTGGCATTTCGTGGAGAAACACTGACCTTTCTCTGCTTATTCTCTAGAGATAAGTGCCTTTTTTTTTTTTTTTTTGTAGCAGGCAGTAATATACAGGGCCCCTGCCCCCTGAAGTGGATTGTTATTGTTCCATGTCTTAGAGTCCATATATAAAGTCCGTTCTCGTTCTAGGCTTCATGAAAGAGCAGAAAACAGTCACCCTTGGGAAGTTTGTGCTGAGAGACAGAGGGGGCTCGGTGTGAAGGATTAGTGCCTTAAATTTATCAAGACTCTCTGAGCTCCTTGGAAGGCAAGCTAATATCTATATAAATAGAAAGTATTATTATTATTACAGCCTCATGCTGTATCAGAGCCAAGAGCTTGAGTCCTTGATACTGTATTTATTTCTTCGGGCTCCTGGAGGGGTGGGGAAGAATGGGACGTTTAGGTTGCTAAGTGATTGTGCTGCTAAAAATAAGGAAATTCCCAGTGGCTCTCTCTCCCGTTTTTCTGGTTAGAGTAAGAGAATGCCAAGGTCAAGTTATGGATGACGGGCTGTGTCTCCAGGTGGCCCCAGGGCAGCCTGTTGGGGAAGGATGGGAGAAAGTCTGTCCCTCTCTAGTCCTTCTTGTGTTCCCTTGGGGCTCACTACTTTGGGAAATTGCAGGAGAAACTGGGCCTCACTCTGCCTGAATTGAAATGCCTTGCGAGGTAGTCTGCCTCTGTGGTTGCTATGGTGACAGTGGGCGGTGGAGGGAGGTAGTGTTGCAGTATTTGGCCTGTGTGGCTGAGGTCCCCAGCGCAGCCTGCTTGAAGCCCAGGCTCTGATGCTCTTCACAATTCATTTGGGATTCCAGAGGGTCACTTGCTGCAGTGTCAAAATCTCCAGACAGGCCAGCCAGTTCACTGGTTGAATCCGTCACTATTGAATGAGCATCTCACAGGCCAGATTTTGGCAGGTGTTCCTGGGATTAGGACCTCCAGAGTGACTGATGGAGGAAGGGATGTGTGGAAGAGAGCTCTGAGCAGGGCACAGGGGGTGAGGTTGTAGCCTCTGAGAATTGAAAATGGCCTTTCAGATTATCTAGTTCATCAGACTCTTCATATCCATGATTTCTGGCCACTAAGCCCCTACTTGGACTCTCCCTGTGATGAAGAGCTCACTACTGGCAGGGCTTACTTTTCAATTGTTGGTCAGCTCCTAGGTACCCCACCCCACCCCATCCTCATCCACCCTCCCTCTCTTCCTTTATTCCTTTTGGTCTGTCTGTCTTGGTAAAACCTGGCTCCTTCTAATTTGATCCATTGGCCCAAGTTAGGCCAAGAAGAAGCACAGTATAAGTCTTTAACCGAGTGATAGCCACTTGTTACCAGACAGAACATTCACACTTTTCTCAGCTACATCGCACCTGACATTTCACGACCCCCTGTGCTACTCCCATCCCCTGTGTTTCCCAGTATTGCTCTTAAAATATGACACCCAGAACTGAGCATCATACTTCACTGGTCTGACCCCTGTAGCCGACTTGCAGATGGTGCCACACGTTAGTGCGCACAGCAGGGGTTTACTTTTTAGCTCCCTTATCGCACTGTTGGCTGACTCTCTGTCATTCTCAGATCTTTTACATGTGAACATCCATCATTGTCCTTTAGTTTCCTACTGTTTTTGCTGTTGACATCTAAGCTGTTGATGAATATGTCGAAATGGACGGAAATAATGATGCTAGAACATAGTAGCATACCTCTAGAGATCTCCTTATAGGTTGAAGTTAATAATATAATTGCATTAATAGCTGATGTTTGCTGCCTATCTGTTACTTATCTGTCCATCTCATCAGCCCTCGCTGGTCTTCTGAGTGGGTTGCTATTGTTTAGTGATAATATTTTTCTCATGAGGATGTGGAACCACAGAAAGGTTAAACAAGTTACAAAGGTCTCACAGGCTTGAAATAGCAAAGTCGATACTTTATTCACTGATCAGTATAACTTAGGCAAGATTTTTGAAATATTAGCAACTTGCCCAGTGGTATTCCCCACTATTCTGATAGCGTAATAAGAGATTTTGTGTACAGGGATACCAAATCTTCAGCATTTTCCTGATTTATTTCTCCAACAACCCATTAAAAAAAGAAACAAGGTTAACTTAGTTCAATGTGTTCCAAGCCCATGCTAATTCCCAATTATATTAATGAGAAGCAACGATGGTAGTGATAGGAAGAGTTCTCACACTTACCAAGCCCTGCTCACCTCTGCCTGGAGCTGAGCTAAGCTTTCCATACAGTATTTGATCATCTTGTTTTCTCATTGCTCACAAATTATTTAGCAATATAATGCTGAATTCCTCTGGGGTTGACAATGAGCTTCCTTGTTACCATTCTAGAATCTTCTTTTTGGAAATCAAGAGATTTGTTTGGGTTTCTAAGGCCTCTGTTTTTATCCTCAGTTTCTCACAAGCAGTTTGGATGTTCTTTCTGTGCTGAGTCTGAAGAACATTGAACTTGGGAGCTGGGGACTGGGTTCAAGTCCAGTCTCACTAGTGCTTTTTATCTGTGGCTCCAAGAGCAGAGCACTCAGCCTTCTTGAGCTTGGTCTCCTCATCCTTAAAATGGGAACGACAATCCTAGGCAGAATATTTCTAGGGATTTTGTAATACTTGTATTGGAGAATGTTTATGCTTCTTAAAATTCAAAATTCCAGACATATTGGAGTTATTATTATTTAAAATGGTTAGGGCTTCTCTATTATATTATCTCCCATCTGGGTTTCCTGTTTCTCTTAACAAAATTTGTCCTACCCTTTTTTTAGTTATTTTATATACTTATAAGATGCATAGAAGTATGGTTGAATGTTAGTCACCAGACCCAGAAAAAGGTACCCACAAGCCGTCTTCCCCGCTAATTTGGCTTGAGGTGTAAAGAATGGGGTTGCTGACTCAAGGAGGAAAAAGGGTTCCTTGAGGAATTCTCTCATCCAGAGTAAAGCTTCTGCCTGTCCCAAACCAGCAGAAGTCCTCAAAGAAGAGAATCTCATTGATCCTGGAAGGAGAATCTATATGTGTAGATTTTCATTTCTTTTTCTTTTTCCTTTCATCCTCCCCAGGGTAATCTGGTTACCCCTCGCACTTTCTTCTGGTGTTCTCATGAGAAGGAAAGCTGCATAGAGAGAGCAACCAGCTTTTTTTCCCCTATGGGATCAGCAGCCTAATTTTCTCATTGGAAACACTGAGGCACAAACGAATGGGATTACCTGGTGCCAATGTCCCAGCAGAGCCAGGAGCTGCTGTGTTCTATCCCTGGTCTTAGCTTTTAGAAGATGCACTTCCCTAGATTGTAAGCTCTAAGCTCATGAGCATCTTGCTTGCCATTGCATCCTGGTTCCTCACACTGGTACTTGGTACACATGACATGTCAGTGCACATTCATGCAGAAAGGAATGAAGGGGGGAATTCTTTTCCTTGGAATCTGTGGCTCCTGCCATGACACACAACCTTTCTTAAGCTTTGTGATGAGGAATCCCAGAAAGGAGTTCATCAGAAACCCCTTTTGGTCCAGTGGTTAAGAAAAACACTTCCAATGTAGGGGACACAGATTCTTTCCCTGGTTGGGGAACCAAGACCCCATGTGCTGCAGAGCAACTAAGCCCATGAGTTGCAACTCCAGAGCCTGTGTGCTACAACTAAAGAATCCTTATGTCGCAAGGCAAGACCCCGTGTGATGCTACAAAGATCCTGAGTGCCACAACGAAGATCTGACGCAGTCAAATAAATAAATATAGAAAGAAAATCTCCAACCATCTTATCTTTAAATCTTGTCAAAAAGGATGGAGATGTTCTGAGATTGTTGGAATCATGGGCCTAGATGAGCAACTGGTGTAGGAGTGCTTGAGCCTCCAGCTGCCAATGAAGGGCACTGCAGGAATCAAGTGCAGGATGGATTTTCTGCTTCAAATGTGGATGTACTAGAGTGTTCCTGGCATCTTCTTATTGGATGTCTTGCAGAGTGGCATCAACACCCCTCATCTGTCTAGGGCAGAAGGGGTGTAGGGCACCTTCATGCCCAGTTTACATTGAACACTAAATTCCCAAGACAGTGAATTCTTCTCCATTTTCTTTCCACAATATCCCTGGAAGAGATTCTTGTTTCCTCATGCCCCTGTAATAGCCACCTCTAAACAGGAATATAAATAGGAGGCAAAAAAAAAAAAAAAGTCAGGCTCTCTCCACAATTACAGCAGATTTGAACTGCCAGAAGGGACAGAGAAGGGGTGAGTGTGGGTGGAGTGGACGGTTTGTCTCCCTTGGATGGCTCATCCCCAGAGAAACCCTGTGGGCACTGGTCTTTTGAATGCACTTCTTCTTATAATAGTATCAGGACCTTCTCCCCCAAAGAGGAGTCACCTTGAAGTTCAGATCCATTTCCCATAAGACATATGCTGGGAGGATGCGTGACCCCAGGCCACACTGTGGAGCTGGTGGGCAGAAGTCAGGGTGGGGTGGGGTGGGGAGGCTCTGTGGTCATCATATTGGGGAAACAAGACACTGAAGCTTCCAGTCCAGACAGGCTCAGGTCTCTAATTGCTAGGATGGAGACCAGAATGCCTGCAGCATTGCTGCCGCTACCAAGAGGTGTAAAATGAGAGTTTGGAGGGAGAAGCGGAGATAATTTGCTCATTCACAGCCTTTCTCACAGTTCACACAAAGTTTTCAGTCCTGCCACCCCCACCCCCATGGCTCTTCTTTTAAATATCTCAGAGATGGTGAGATCAGTAAGTAAAAGCCTCACATGACATAAAGTTGGGAGCTGTGAGCGCCTCTCTTCAGCTCTGGGAGCAGAGCTCTGGCGAGGGCTTGGGGGTGTGTGGGGTCAGCTCAGGGGGAATTGGGATCAGCATTCCCACCGCTCCCCTCCCTGTGACCCTGGTTGCAGAAGTCCAGCCCATCTGCCTTCAGCAGGGCTTTCTTTGATGGCATCATACAGTCTCCTCCAACGGTGTGGTGTTGAGAGAGCAGATGGCAAGTATGGTGGGGTCAGTCGAGAGAGATGGATGGGGAGCCTCTGTATTTGGCCCAAGAGCACCTCCTGATTTTTCTGTAGAGCCCTCATTTTCCCCTCTGGAAGGTGACACCGGCACCTCTAATCTTCCTGGGGTCACCCTTGGCCAAGCAGTGGCTGCCTCCATTCTTTTGGACGGTTCTGGGCATTTTAACAGTCCTTTTTCTGACAATTATGTGGAACAGACGCATCCTGTCAGCACGCTGAGTATTCTGGGAAGATGGAGATAAGGAACTTCCTTTTCACCCTGGTTACTGTCACCAAAGTCAGAGCCTCTGTACCTCCCGTGGTAGGGAAGTAGAGCTCCCCCTTGCTCCCCTGTCCAGACATTCCCTGCTCACTTGGGCTGCTCTCAAGTCCTGCTGTACAACCCTTCCAAAGACTAGCTTTGCTCACATGGTTTCCCTATTCAAGAACCACCCTTGGCTCCCCAGTCTCAGGAGAGGAGGGCACGGAGCTAACTAGGGCCTGCTGTAACCAGAATTTAAGGTCCCAAACAAGGTTCAGACTGGTCCCACTTTTACCCTCAGTCCTGGTTTTTGAAATGGGCACTCCCTTTAAAGTGGCAAAAAAGGAGTGGTTCCCAGTAAAATTGTCCAGAATAACTAGGGTTTATCCTTCAAAAAAAGTTACAGGGACATGAGAGAAGAAATAAGGGTGTTAGCTTGGAGAAGAGGTTAATTCCAGGAGTGCTTATCTTTGAACACTTGAAGGACAGTCTTGCAGCTCCAATAAGAGCTTATGTCCTTTGCATAAGCTCAAGGACAGGGATGGGCTGCCTTGGAAGATCATTGCTGCCTTTCTCTGTCAGGGTCCAAACAGAGGCTGGAGTGATCCTAGCCCAGGAACATATATAGTGGCTTAGAGTTTGGGCTTGATGTTTTCCAAGATCTTTTGGAACCTGAGGTTGATCTAATTGTATTCCCTACAACGTAACTTTATGGAGAACTTTTGCTCAGTCGCTAGTCGTGTCTGACTCTTTGCAACTCCATGGGCTGTAGCCTGCCAGGCTCCTCTGCCCATGAAATTTCCCAGGTAAGAATACTGGAGTGGGTTGCAATTCCCTCCTCCAGGGGATCATCCTGGCCCAGGGATCCATATCTCTTGTGTCTCCTGCATTGGCATGCAGATTCTTTACCACTGAGTCATCTGGGAAGGCCCCTGTGGAGAACTTACTGTATGCCAAGTACCGTGTCATAGACTGAATGTTCATCGCTCCCCAACCCCCAGTTCATATACTGAAGCCTAATTTCAAAGGTGATGATGTTTGGAAGTGGGCCTTTTGAGGTGATTAGCTAATGGGATTAGTATCCTATTAAGAGGCCCCAGAAAGCTTCCTTGTCCCCTTCCTCCATGTGGGGACACAGCACAGAAGATGGCAGTCTATAAATGAGGAAGCATGTTTCACTGGATACCAAATTAACTGCCACCTTGATCTTGGACTTCCCAGCCTGCAGAACTGAGAAAAATAAATTTCTGTTCTTTGAGCCACCCAATCTGTGGCATTACGTCAAAGGAGCCCAAACAGACTGACATACTTTATTCTGTATTGCATGGGAACAATGTTCCCTTAGGCCTTGCCCTTAGCGAGCTCAGTCCAATAGGGAAGACAGATAAGAACAGTGAATTTTTAGAAGATGGGGGAAAAGGTGATTTGGGAAGCCAGCCTAAAGGAAATTCATGCTAAACAGAGTGTTGAGGGAAATGTTTTGGAGGAGCAGGTTATATTCAGATAAGGCAAAGTACATGCAGAGGCACTGACGTGTGAGCACCTGAACACCTGTAGAAACTATAATTAGTTCAGGTGATTGGAGGATGGCATGGGGGAGGTGTGGGAGCAGGCTAGGCTTTAGATGGTGATATTTGAAAGTCCATGTGGAGGTACTGGAGGATTTAAAAGGGGAAGATGCCTATTAGACTTGAGTTTTAGAAAGATCAATCTAGCAGTGGTCTGGAGATACCACTGTGGGAGAAGGGGATAGGAAGGAGAGACCACTGTGTCATGATGGGGGAAATGATGAGCACATTGGCAGCGAGGATAGAGAAAAAGATACTAATGGAGACAAAGCTACAGGAATCACTAGAAGACAATATCTAGAGAAAGACAAAAGAGGTGACCCTTGAGTTGATGCTTGAATGATGAAAAGAAAGCGGTCACATGAAACTGTGGACTGAAGAGGGTCCCAAACCAAAGGACCAGCAAAGCCCTTGAAACAGAAATAAATCTCTTGGGCTTCCCTGGTGGCTCAGTGGTAAAGCCGGATTCAATCCTCCTGGAAAATCCCCTGGAGGAGAAAATGGCAACCCACACCAGTATTCTTGCCTGGGGAATCCTGTGGACAGAGGGGCCTGGTAGGCTACAGACCATGAAATTACAAAGTATGGGACATGACTTAGCTACTGAACACCACCACCAGTCAATCAATTTGAGTATAATATCTCTACGAGTTTTCTCCATTCTTTTTAAAAACTTTTATTTTTGTATTAGGGTTTAGCTGATTAACAATGTTTGTGATAGTTTCAGGTGAACAGTGAAGGGACTCAACCATTCTTATTCATGTATCTGTTCTCCCCCAAACTGCCCTCCCATCCAAGCTGCCGCATAGCATTGAGCAGAGCTCCCTGTGATGTACAGGAGGTCCTTATTGGTTGTCCATTTTAAATATATCAGTATGTACATGTCCCCATCTCAAACTCCCTAACTGTCCTTTCCTTCCAGCAATCGTAAGTTTGTTGTCAAATTCTGTGAGTCTGTTTCTGTTAGAAATGGCATTTTAAAGTCTGCTATTTCATTGAGTGAACTATACTCAACTATGGAAAATGGTATGGTGGTTCCTCAAAAATTAAGCATAACATTACTTTATTATTCAGCAGTTCCACTTATGGGTTTATACCCACAATAATTGGAAGAAGAAACTTGACCAGGTATTTGTACCCCAATGTTCATAGCAGCATTATTTGCAATTGCCAAACAGTGGAAGCAATCCAGGTGTCCATTGACAGATGAATGATAAACAAAATGTGGCATAGACCTACAATGGAATATTATTCAGCCTTAAAAAGAAAGAAAATCCTAATATATGCCACAAAACAGATGAACCTTGAAGACATTGTGCTGAATATAAGCCAGTCACAAAAGGACAAATATTGTGATTTCACTTATTTGAGGTACCTACAGTACTCAATTTTGTAGAAATAGAAATAAGAATTGTGGTAGCAGGGGTTGAGGGAAAGAGGGACTGGGGACTTGGTGTCTAATGGGCACAGTTTCAGGTTTGTGAAAAGAGTTATGAGGGTGGATGGTGCTGATGGTTGCACAGCAGTGTGAATGTACTTGTTGGCACAGAATTGTGCACTTAAAAATGGTTAAGATGGTAAATTTCACATTATGTATGTTTTGTTGTTCAGTCACTTCATTGTGTCCGACTCTTAGTGACCACATGGACTGCACTATGCCAGGCTTCCCCATCCTTCACTGTCTCCTGGAGTTTGCTCACACTCATGTCCATCGAGTCAGTGATGCCATCCAACCATCTCGTCTTCTGTTGTCCTTCAGTCTTTCCCGGCATCAGGGTCTTTTCTAATGAGTCAGTTCTTCACATCAGGTAGCCAAAGTATTGGGGCTTCAGCATCAGTCTTTCCAGTGAATATTCAGGGTTGATTTCCTTTAGGATTGACTGATTGGATCTCCTTGCTGTCCAAGGGACTCTCAAGAGTCTTTTCCAGCACCACAATTTAAAAGCATTAATTCTTTGGTGCTCAGCCTTCTTTATGGTCCAACTCTCACAGTTGTACATGACTACTGGAAAAAACACAGCTTTGACTAGATGGACCTTTGCTGGCAAAGTAATGTCTCTGCTGTCTAGGTTGGTCATAGCATTTCTTCTCAGGAGTGAGCATCTGTTAATTTCATGGCTGCAGTCACCATCTGCAGTGATTTTGGAGCCCAATAAAATAAAGTCTGTCACTGCTTCCATCTTTTCCCCATCTATTTGACATGAAGTGATGGGAACAGATGCCATGATCTTAGTTTTTGAATCTTGAGTTTTAAGTCAGCTTTTTCATTCTCCTCTTTCACCTTTATCAAGAGGCTCTTTAATTACTCTTCACTTTCTGCCATAAGGGTGGTGTCATCTGCATATCTGAGGTTATTGATATTTCTCCCAGCAATCTTGATTCCAGCTTGAGCTTCATCCAGTCTGGCATTTTTACATGATATACTCTGTATATAAGTTAAATAAGCAGGATGACAATATACTGCCTTAATGTACTCCTTTCCCAATTTGGAACCAGTCTATTATTCCGTATTTGGTTCTAGCTGTTGCTTTTTGTCCTGCATACAGCTTTCTCAGGAGTCAGGTAAGGTGGTCTGGTATTCCTGTCTCTTAGAATTTTCCACAGTTTGTTGTGATCCACACAGTCAAAGGCTTTAGCATAGTCAGGGAAGCAGAAGTAGATGTTTTTCTGGAATTATCTAGCTTTTTCTATGATCCACTGGATGTTGGCAATTTGATCTCTGGTTTCTCTGCCTTTTCTAAAACCAGCTTGTACATCTGGAAGTTCTTGGTTCATGCACTGTTGAAGCCTAGCTTGAAGGATTTTGAGCATTACTTTGTTAGCATGTGGAATGAGTGCAATTGTACAGTAGTTAGAACATTCTTTGGCATTGCCCTTCTTTGGGATTGGAATGAACACTGACCTTTTCCCGTCCTGTGGCCACTGCTGAGATTTCTAAATTTGCTGGCATATTGAATACAGCACTTTAACATCATCTTTTAGGATTTGTGGTATGTTTTACCACAATTAAAAAAAAAAAGCCACTAAGGAATCTGAGATGTTTTGAAGTCAGGTTTACTGAGGTATAATTTACACATAGTAAAATCCATCCTTTTTAGGTGGACAGTTCTGTGTGTTTTGACAAATGTATGTGGTCAGCTAACCACCACCACAATCAAGATATAGAATATTTGTTTTCCTCTGAAATTTCCCTTAAGCCTGTTTATAGTCAGTCCTTTCTCACCATTCCCAGCTCATAATAATTACTGCTCTGTTGGTCCTTATAGTTTTGCCTTTCCAAAATATATTATAAGTGGAATCATTTAGCGTGTTGGCCTTTCACTCTTGGTTCTTGTATTTAGCATAATACTTTTGAGATTTATCCATGTTGTTGGATATGCTAAGAGTTTATTCCTTTTTATTATTTGCCTACTGTTCAATTGTATGACTATATCACAATTTGGTTATTTACCAATTGAGGGACATTTGTAATGTTTCCAGTTTGGGCAGTTATGAATCTGACTGTGATAAGTAACTGTTCATTGCTGGGTTATATAGCAAGTGTATGTTTATCTCTAAGCAGTTGCCAAACTGTTTTACAAAACAGCTATGGTCCCAAAGCAGTATACAAGCGTTCCAGTTGCTCCACATTCTTACCAGCTGTTGCTACTGTCAGGCTTTTTATTGTTTTGCTTTGTTCTATTTTAACCTTCCAATAGGTGTGTAGCAATAACTATTGTGGTTTTAATTGGCATTTCCCTAGTGCATCTTTTCTTGGGCTTATTTTCTGTCCACATCTTGGTGAAGTGTCTGTTCACTTCTTTTGACCATTTTAAAATTTTCTAATTAATTTTTAAAATTTTTATTTAATTGTGGGTGATTTTTAAATATTTTATTATCATAAAAAGTGCTTCAATGACTATTATATGTAAAATTTTGCCCTCAGTTTGGAGCATGTACTTGAAATAATTTCCTAAAACCACTGGATCAAAGAGAGAACATCTTCGATGTCCTTCTGTATGCATCATTCACAAGCTTTTCAAAGCGGTTGAACCAATTTACTGTCTTTCTGAAAGTGGTGGCAGTTTGATAGGTGAAACAGGCTATCGTGTGGTTTTAATATGAATTTGACTATAATGCCATGGAACTTTTTCATATAGTCATTAAACATTCTGTTTCTTCTTCTGTAAAGTGTCTCAATCCTTGCCATTTTGGTTGCTAGAGTAGCACAGAAATTTTTCATGTATCTGTCTTCATAAGGCCAGTGACAGAGTATGTGAACCTCAGTGCCAGGAATGGGATTTACAGTATTTTCAATTTTCATAAAATATTAACCAGTCTCAGCCTGGTTTCTTTCATGCTTGGCGGCCATGAGCTAATTTGCATAGCTGGCAAGGTAAAAATAACTTCAGAGCTGAAAAGAAAGAGCATTGCCATCGAGTTAAATTTGGACCCTGGGTGTCAGCACTTGTACAGGGGGCAGCAGTTCCTTCGTCTAGACTCCATTATTAATGAACACACTCCACTGTTCCTTATAAATAGAAAAAGGTGCTGTTTTAAATTCCTTTCTGAGAAAATGCCCATGCCACTTAGTTCTTCAGCTAGGAGAGCAACCTCTTGATTCCTCTAATAACTCAGCATTTTATTTATTCACAATGAAAGTGCAATTAAAACCACTTATATTGTTTGTGCTTACATACCCTATCAAATAGATTTGGGTAACAATTAAAAGAGTTCCTGTATATAAGCACACTTCTTTTTAATTATTAAAATTGCTTGTATTTTATTGTATTCCAAATAGGTGGTATGGGATGTGATATGACTCAGAAGTACTGGAATGAATTTTGGTTTAATGACTCTAAAAAGTAAAAATCATTTTGTTTCCTCTGACAAATAGCTTAGTTCATTTGGTGCTCTACAGACAGTTGATATTTTAGAATAACTTTATGGCTGCCTCTTCATCATGCACTATAATTGTAGGTTTGTCTTCCATGCAAGTACAGGAAATTATCTAGGTATTTTTTTTAATACTTGTCATCCTAGAAGACAGAAAGCCTGTGCTTGTCATACAAAGTCATCTCTTACACATTGTAGGCAGAACTAGAAAAGTGGAACAGTGGACAAATATATATATTTTTTCCTAAAATTTATGGATCCATGCTTTGTCTGAAAGAGTCATTGATTTGAGAATGTTTTATAAATTCAGATTCTTTTAGCCAAATACTTCCCAGACATCCAAAAAAAAAAAGCTCCTTACCCCAATACTCTATGAGAAAGTAGAGTTTTATTGCTTAGGCTTTCCTTTTCCTCCTACTTTGAAGATCCTTCAGCCAGCCCTCTACCTGGGGTTAACCTGTACTCATCAGCATTTGATGTCTTGAGAAGAGGCTTCTGAGTCTTTCCAGGATCATGAATGTGCATAATTTTTCAGTCTTTTCCAAGCTGGAGAGAGAGCAGAGTTTCAACATCTTAGGGATTAAGCCACCTGCTAAGGTGACATTCAAGAAAGCAACTGTGCAACCTCGAATTGCTATATTGAACCTCATGCCAGGGATATGTTTCTGAGTTTTTCCTTGTTTCTCATATAGATGGCTTGGCTCTTGTCTCACCATGCCAGTTATATCAAGTTCTTCACTTTGGTTTCTTATCCAGATGGTATGAATCTGGACAGAATAGGTGAGTGGGCCATTGTGAGTGACAGAAATCAAACTTGGACTGCTGTAAGCAAGGAGAGACTTTTCAAAAAAAAAATATCTCACAAGACCACCATGCTACAGAACCATTAGGAAGAATTGGGGCTCAGGAGTGGCGAGAACAGGATGCCATCTCCAATAGAATTCCCTCCTTCCTCTTATGTCAGTGGGGTCAACTTTCTTCTCTCTCACTGGAGCAAGCTTTGTTCTGTGAGAGCAAACATGGATGAGGACAGCCTTTTGTTCTATGTCTTATATTTTATTTCATAGCTGCTTCAGAGGAGTTCATCCAAACTCTGGCCCTGATTCTAAACATCTCAGTAGCCTCCCTGTCCCTGTCAGCCGACCAGCAATGTCACATAAGAACATTGTTGTTTCTGAAAAGAATGACCGGTCTAGAGCGATGGTGTTGAAGAAAAGGCATTAAGACCACAGGCAGCCACTCTGTACGGACAGTGCTGGATTTTATAGCTGGCATCTGTAACCCAGCACTGGAGTTTGCGAGTGCATTCTTCTGCTGAGGCCAACATTAGAGGCTTGGCCCCTGCGTGGATAATGAGCTCGGTTCTGTTCCTCAGCTGGGCTCTCTCTCTGGCTAATCATCTCACAGATGCCTATTCCCAGTCCTGCGGGAGACCTGGTGAGAGAAATGTGTAGGTGGCATATCCACAGCAATCCCTTACCACGACTAGCCAAACAACTCAAAGAACATGTATTTATGTTAGTGAGTTCTTATAATGTGGGATTTCCCTCTCCAGCAATTCTCCTCCTTTGCCAGCTCTCTGAAGCACAGTTTTGGTAACATTCATATGATAGTGCAATCACAGGACACCATAAGGCTCTGCAGAGAGGCAGCTCTGTGGTCATCCAAGAGAAGACATTTGTCAAATATATGTGCCTTTGAGATCCATTTCTAGTGATTAGCCCTTATTTTTTGTAGCTACTGAAAGCTCTCCAAATTTGGAATCTAAATTTCTGGGTTTGAGTCTCAATTTGACCATTCACAATACTACCTTAGTGACCTTGGGCTAGCCAGTTTCTCTCTGTGAGCCTTAATTCTCACACTTATAAAATAGGACATAATGGTATTGCTATGGAGCAGGACTGTGTAAGCTATGAAACAAAACTGAGGCAGTTTTCTTTTATCATCATCGTCCTCACCTAGGCCTAAATGACAGTCATATAGTTGCTGCCTATTGCTGGGCATGTCTCCTTGCTGTGTCTGAGTGAAAAGCAGGGACTTTCTTACAAAAAAGAAAGAAACTTGGGACAGTTGGTAGAAACTTGACCTTTGTTTCCACTACTGTAAGGTTAAAGAGATAAAACTCTCCTTTGTACATTACTGTGTTCTTCATCTTGCATCATTTGGGGAAATTTTTCTTTTGGATTAAGGCTTCCTTTGGAGACACCACAGGGGGTAAGTTTTATGCATCACCTCAGAGATGTTTTCGGGCTTCCCTGGTGGCTCAGACAGTAAAGAATCCGCCTGCAATGCGGGAGACGTGGGTTTAATCCCTGGGTGGGAAGATCTCCTGGAGGAGGGCATGGCAACCCACTCCAGTATTCTTGCCTGGAGAATCCCCATGGACAAAGGAGCCTGGTGGGCTGCAGTCCATGGGGTTTCAAAGAGTCAGACACGACTGAGCAACTAAGCACTGAAGATGTTTTAAGAGAAAGCAGAAGGGAATTTTCATCACTGCTGGAGGTCCCTCAAAATCATGACAGTGGCTAAAGGTCATCCTGGGAGACTTCATTTCTGCCTGAGCGGGGCTGTGTGTGCTTCTCCCAGAGTGGATGAGCAATGCGGGAGACGTGGGTTTAATCCCTGGGTGGGAAGATCTCCTGGAGGAGGGCATGGCAACCCACTCCAGTATTCTTGCCTGGAGAATCCCCATGGACAAAGGAGCCTGGTGGGCTGCAGTCCATGGGGTTTCAAAGAGTGAGACACGACTGAGCAACTAAGCACTGAAGATGTTTTAAGAAGAAAGCAGAAGGGAATTTTCATCACTGCTGGAGGTCCCTCAAAATCATGACAGTGGCTAAAGGTCATCCTGGGAGACTTCATTTCTGCCTGAGCGGGGCTGTGTGTGCTTCTCCCAGAGTGGATGGAGATTGGTTGTGAAGCACATGCATTGTCTTTGGCCAGGCTATTGCTTAGCTGAGAGTTTCTCTTATGGTACTGGTTCTCAACTGCCCTACTGAGGTAGGGGTGCCTTCAGAAGACATTTGCTGATGTTTAGAGACCTTCTTCGTTGTCATAACTTGAGGAGAGGGGATAGAGTAGGGGATGCTACAAGCATCTGGTGGGTAGAGGCCAGGAATGTTGCTCAGCATTCTACAATGTAGTCTGGGTCATGAAGATCTTTTTTGTATAGTTCTGTGTATTCTTGCCACCTCTTCTTAATATCTTCTGCTTCTGTTAGGTCCATACTGTTTCTGTCCTTTATGGTGCCCGTCTTTGCATGAAATGTTCCCTTGGTATCTCTAATTTTCTTGAAGGGATCTCTAGTCTTTCCCAGTCTGCTGTTTTCCTCTATTTCTTTGCATTGATCACTTAGAAAGGCTTTCTTGTCTCTCCTTGCTCTTCTTTGGAATACTGCATTTAGACGGATATATCTTTTTCTCCTTTGCCTCTTGCTTCTCTTCTTTTCTCAGCTATTTTTAAGGCCTCCTCAGACAACCATTTTGCCTCTTTGAATTTCTTTTTCTTGGGGAGAGTTTTGATCACCGCCTCCTGTACAATATTACGAACCTCTGACCGTAGTTCTTCAGGCACTCTGTCTGTCAGATCTAATCACTTGAATCTATTTGTCACTTCCATTGTATAATAACACAGGATTTGGTTTAGGTTATACCCTAATAACAGGATTTGGTTTAGGTTATACCTTAATGCTGCTTTATTGACTATGCCAAAGCCTTTGACTGTGTGGATCACAATAACTGTGGAAAATTCTGAAAGAGATGGGAATACCAGACCACCTGACCTGTCTCTTGAGAAATCTGTATGCAGGTCATAGAGCAACAGTTAGAACTGGACATGGAACAACAGACTGGTTCCAAATAGGAAAAGGAGTACGTCCAGGCTGTATATTGTCACTCTGCTTATTTACCTTATATGCAGAGTGCATCATGAGAAACGCTGAACTGGAAGAAACACAAGCTGGAATCAAGATTGCTGGGAGAAATATCAATAACCTCAGGTATGCAGATGACACCACCCTTATGGCAGAAAGTGAAGAGAAGCTGAAAAGCCTCTTGATGAAAGTGAAAGAGGAGAGTGAAAAAGTTGGCTTAAAGCTCAACATTCAGAAAACGAAGATCATGGCATCTGGTCCCATCACTTCATGGGAAATAGATGGGGAAACAGTAGAAACAGTGTCAGACTTTGTTTTTTTTTTGGCTCCAAAATCACGGCAGATGGTGACTGCAGCCATGAAATTAAAAGGCGCTTACTCCTTGGAAGAAAAGTTATGACCAACCTAGATAGTATATTCAAAAGCAGAGATATTACTTTGCTGACTAAGGTCCGTCTAGTCAAGGCTATGGTTTTTCCTGTGGTCATGTATGGATGTGAGAGTTGGACTGTGAAGAAGGCTGAGCGCCGAAGAATTGATGCTTTTGAAGTGTGGTGTTGGAGAAGACTCTTGAGAGTCCCTTGGACTGCAAGGAGATCCAACCAGTCCATTCTGAAAGAGATCATCCCTGGGATTTCTTTGGAAGGAATGATGCTAAAACTGAAGCTCCAGTACTTTGGCCACCTTATGCGAAGGGTTGACTCATTGGAAAAACCCTGATACTGGGAGGGATTGGGGGCAGGTGGAGAAGGGGATGACCGAGGATGAGATGGCTGGATGGCATCACGGACTCAATGGACGTGAGTCTGAGTGAACTCTGGGAGTTGCTGATGGACAGGGAGGCCTGGCGTACTGCGATTCATGGGGTCTTAAAGAGTTGGACACGATGAGCGAGTGAACTGATTCAGGGGTCTCAAAGAGTCGGACATGACTGAGCGAGTGAACTGAACTGAACTGATACCTTAATGGTCTAGTGGTTTCCCCTACTTTCTTCAATTTAAGTCTGAATTTTGCAATAAGGAATTCATGATCTGAGCCACAGACTAGGAGCGCCTGGCCTTGTTTTTGCTGACTGTATAGAGCTTCTCCTTCTTTGGCTGTAAAGATATAATGAGTCTGATTTTGGTATTGGCCATCTGGTGATGTCCATGAGGGTCATTTCTTGCATTGTTGGAATAGGGTATTTGCTATGACCAGTGCTTTTGACTGTGTGGATCATAGCGAACTGTGGACAATTCTTAAAGAGATGGGAATACCAGACTACCTTACCTGCCTCCTGAGAGATCTATATGCAGGTCAAGAAGCAACATTTAGAACCGGACACAGAACAGTGGACTGGTTCCAAATTGGGAAAGGAGTCCATCAAGGCTGTAGATTGTCACTCTGCTTATTTAACTTATATGCAGAGTACATCATGTGAAATGCTGGGCTGGATGGAGCTCAAGCTGAAATCAGGATTGACAGGAAAATATCAATAACCTCAGATATGAAGATGATACCACCCTTATAGCAGAAAGCAAAGAGAAACTAAAGAGCCTTTTGATGAAAGTGAAAGAGATGAGTGAAAAAGCTGGCTTAAAACTCTGCATTCAAAAAACTAAGATCATGGCATCTGGTCTCATTACTTCATGGCAAATAGATGGGGAAAAGATGGAAACAGTGACAGACTTTATTTTCTTGGACTCCAAAATTACTGTAGATGGTGACTGTAGCCATGAAATTAAAAGACACTTGTTCCTTGGAAGAAAAGCTATGACAAACGTAGATAGCATATTAAAAAGCAGAGACATTGCTTTGCTGACAGAGGTCTATATAGTCAAAGCTGTGGTTCTTCCAGTAGTCATAAGGCTAAGTACTGAAGAACTGATGCTTTTGAATTGTGGTGTTGGAGAAGACTTTTGAGAGTTCCTGAACTGCAGGGAATCCAGCCAGTCAATCCTAAAGGAAATAAGTCCTGAACGTTCATTGGAAGGACTGTTGCTGAAGGTGAAGCTCCAGTATTTGACCACCTGATGTGAAGAACTGACTCATTAGAAAAGACCCTGATGCTGGGAAAGAGTGAAGGCAGGAAGAGAAGGGGATGTCAGAGGATGAGATGGTTGGATGGCATCACCAGTTTGATGGACATGAGTTTGAGGAAGCTTTGAGAGCTGGTGATAGACAGGGAGGCCTACCGTGCTGCAGTCCCTGGGAGTGCAAAGAGTCAGACATGACTGAGTGACTGAACTGACCTGATCCTAAAGCATACTCCCCGAGACATCTGATTTCAAATGTCAATACACCATCGTCTCCTTGGTGTGACATGGTTTGATCGTTGAACTTTCTTTGGTGGGAAAGGAAAGAGGATTTTTAGACTATGATTTTATTGTTCATCAGAAGGCATATTTTCGGACTCCTCCATATCTACTAAGATTCTTATGAAACTTAATTAGAAATCCTATTTTAAAATCCAGAAAGGGTTGTCTTCTTTTTATTAAATACAGAACTACTTGTTCCCTACTGGAACTACTTGTTCCTCCTTCTCTACTGCTAAGAAGCTACTTGTCCTTCTCTTCTTCCCATTCTCCTAAGAAATGTTAGGGCTTTTGGGTATGATTTATTATCTGCAGACTTTGAAGAAAATCCATGCTCCACTCTCTGACCTAAGTCAAAAACAACCCGAATGAACAACCAAATTAAAAAAAAAAAAAAACAAAACCAAAACAAATGGCTGCCTCAAGATGATTTTGTGGTTAGCATATGTCTGTGAGCTCTTTATGACTGCCATTCCTGGGGACAGCAAGATGCTCGTGCTACTTCAGGGACCATCGGAAGGCGCAGGGTCTCTTCTAGAATGCTGTGTCTGCAGTTCTTGGAAAGCACTAAGCCTTTCAAGGCATGCTGTTTCATTGTTCTGGGAAAACACCAAGAATGAAGCCATTAAAGCAGCAATCACGTTGGTCCACCTTGTCCTCTCCTTAGAAGGAGCATGTGTATTAGCTGGTCTCTCCATCTGGATTTTTCAAACTGTGGGCCAAACCCTATTAGCGTTTTATGAAAGCAGGATAGTTGATTGTAACCAGCATTAAACAAAAGGGAGAAAGGAAGAATGGAAGAGAAAATATGAGTGTATTACACATGGAAAGAATAAGTATTATTTTATGAAGCATTATACAATTATATAATGTATATGCCTCCTGGCTTGTGATGTAAAATGTATTTCTGACTGTAGGCTGTGGCAAAAAAGATTTGAAACTCATTGCTGTTTATGCTTTTACTTCTGTTCTAAGAACTTGGGTCAGATGAAGCCCCACAGCATGTTTTCCCTACACTGAAGGCCTGAGTTCCCTCCCGCACCCATTCCTGAACCAGTTGCTACTCAGGACAGTGGATAATTTGCCTAAGCTAATCTCTGTGTACTCTCTAGGGCTGGAGAGGGGCCTGGCCTCTCCAGTTGGCATGAACAGAGGATATCTAAGGATATCTCTGTTATCTGGGGAGATTATTATAAGGAAGACACATAGCAGCTGCTGCCTGGGAAGGGCCTCTGGGGCTTCGTCCTGACCCAGGGATAGAACCTAGGTGTCCTGCATTGCAGGTGGACTTTACTATCTGAGCCACCAGGAAAGCCTCTGGGGCTAGAAGGCGGCATTAATGCAGGTACAAAGACCAAGATAGACACTCAATTACAGTAGCTGGGGCTGGGGAGAAGGCGAGGAATCAGTGGTTAAATTAAATTCTTTGGAGCTCAGAGTAGCAGTGTGGGTAACCTGATGTCCCATCGCCAAATGTAAACTGGAACTTTTGAACACTGACAGGCTTGGTCCAAACATTTAATAGCCTAGAAAGTCTTGTTTGGTGGTGGTTTAGTCACTAAGTTGTGTCTGACTCTTTGTGACCCCATGGACCCCACCAGGCTCCTCTGTCCATGGGATTTCCCAGGCAAGAATACTAGAGTGGGTTGCTATTTCATTTCCAGAGGATCTTCCCAACCCAGGGATTGAACCCATATCTCCTGCATTGTAGGTGGATTCTTTACCACTGAGCCGCTGGGAACCCCATATAAAATCTTCTTTATTTGATATTTTTTCCCTTCTCTGCAGCCTTTCCACTCTCCATTCTTCCCCAGACCACTAGGTTCCAGCCATAACAGCCCTTGTTTGAGCTTTTCAAGTATAATGATCTCCCCTTTCCCCTAGGCCTTCTGCAAGTGCTTTTTCCTGTATCTGGGTATTCTCTCCCCATTGCTTCCTCTGACCTACTCATACTTCACCTCTGAGCTCATATGCCATTTCCACAGGAAAGTCTTTTTTCCTTTCCTTCCCATAATTGTGATTTATTTAGTACCTATCTCTTTCATTAAGTTTCACGAAAACAACCACCGTCTTTATCCTGTCCTTCATTGTAATGCCAGTATACACTCAATACATGTCAGTAGATTGTAGATGGGTTCTGGGCTTTGGGGTGGAGCTAAGCCTAAATGGGATCAAGGGGTCCCAGCATAAGGGCTGGGAAGTACAAAGAGGCAGCTTGCGGTGTCTTGGAACTTGGCTGAGTCTGACACCTGCCTTCTCTTTCCCAACCTCACTCTTCTCCCTCAAATATATTTTGATCAAGTTGAATTTTGGAGAGGGGAGACTTGTCTCTATGTGAGTAATTTAATGTGTTGACTTTTTGTTTTTGAAAAAATAAGATGTTTAGAAATTGATTCCCAGATCAAATCACACCTTTCAGTAACTTATTTAAAAGTAATGGAGAGCCAAACATTGGGTGTAATTCAGTAGATTTTCATAAATCATCATTATGTGCAAATGTGGTTAAACGGATGTCCAGTTACACACGCGAGTGTCTGTGGTCTCATTCACAGCTCCATGGGCAAGTCCAGCCATCTGTCCCAGTGGGGATGTATTTGTACTCATTTATCCCTGAGTCAAAAAAAAAAAAAAAACTGTGATAAATTATTTAAAAAAAAAAAAAAAAGAAAAATTCATCCCTGATCATTTATCCCTGAGTCATGGCTTCCCTGGTAGCTCAGCTGGTAGAGTCCACCTGCAATGGGTTTGATCCCTGGGTTGGGAAGATCCCCTGGAGAAGGAAATGACAACCTACTTCAGTATTCTGGCCTAGAGAATTCCATGGACTGTAGAGTCCGTGGGGTCGCAAAGAGTTGGCCACAACTGAGTGGCTTTCACTTTCACTTCATCCCTGAGTCAAGGGTGTTTCTTGGGTACCACTCTTGCGTATTGTTAGGGTAAGGACAGTAGTAGATGGCAACATGAAAGGCAGTTCCTGCCATCAAGGAGCTGGCTTTGAACTGAATTTTAAGGATCCAGCTCATTATCATTCATGGTCAGACTTTTGTTCTAAGATGCAAGAATGGTATGCAATTAAGTATTAAATGTTGTGCAGGCTTCTGGATGGTCAGAGAAAGGGGAGATTGATGTGAACTGCAGGGGTATATCACCTTGTGGGTGGCTTTGACTCATAGAGTTTTAGAACAAGAAGGGTCCCAGAGGGCTCTCTATCTGACCATTTGATTTTATAGATAAGAAAATAGATTTCTTCTCTTCTTCCTCCATACCACCTATTAAATACATTCTATGAGCAGGCTGCAGTAGACATTATAATTTTTTTTAGTTATCCTGTATCCAGCTTCCCCCATGGTCCCTCATCTCCCTTTTGGGAGAATATTTTATTGTATGTGCTCTTTCTAGGCTTCTTTCTCACCCTGAATGTGGTGGAGGACTGTCCCTGCGCAGCCAGATAAAGTGTAAGGGGACATGTGACTTAAGTTCAACCACTTGCTTTTTTCCACATGGCTTTTAAGCTAGTAACTTTATGACATTCGTTTTCACTGGTGGATATTAATATATTGCTAGGAATATCCACAGTGGCCTAGGAATCAGATGTCCTGGACTCTCTGATCTTTGCCCAGTGCATTGGTTTCCTATTGCTGCTGTAACCAATTACTACAAACTTAGTGACTTCAAAAACATTAATTTTCTTATTCCAGAGGTCGAAATCTTAGTTCCAGAGATCAGAAATCCAAAATCATGGATTGACCCCATCATCTGGGCCAAAATCATGGTATCAGCAGGACTGTGCTCCCATCATAAGCTTTTGGAGAAAATCCATTTCCTTGTCTTTTTGAGCTTCTGGAACTGCACTTCCTGTGCTCTTTGACCAGTCGGCCGTTTTTCCATCTGGCTTCACTCAGCGTATTGCCTTTTTTCTAGTCAAGTCTTCCTGTGCCTCCCCACTTATGATTGCTTTTAGGGTCTACTCAGATAATCCAGAACAGTCTCCCCATCTCCAAATCCTTTCATCACATCTGCAAAACCATTTTGTCATATCAGGTAATATTAACATTCACAGCTTTCAGGTATTAAGACCTGATTGTCTTTGGGAAGCATTATTCAGCCAACTACACAAAGATTTCTGCTTCTCTGTTTTCCCACCCTGATCTGCCAATATTCCTTCAATTCTGTGAGGTCCTGATATCTTCTCAGTATACTTGTTTGGCATTTGTTTGCTTAAGAAAGCTAACATTTGTTTCTGTTGCTTACAACCAGGAACCCTACGTGGTAAATCAGCACTGTGTGAAGAACTACAAGCAACCTCTTTTAAACATCAACCTTCTTAGAGAGGCACTGGCCCCATTTTACAGATAAGGAAACCAAAGCTCAGAGAGACAATTGCGTAAGGCCAGACAGCTGGTGTGAGTGAGAGAACTGATATTTAAAACCAGCCAGTATGACTGGAGAGCATGTGCTCAACTTTCTCAGAATCCTAGTTCAAGTCTCTCTTGATGGTGGACGTTTTCCAAGAACGGGCAGGATTTCATCTGGGCCCTGACGTCTGGGTCTTATTATTGCAGCAGGGGAGAGATGGCATGAGAAAGTCAGTCTAGGCAAGAGGGAGGCTGGAGAGTAAAAGTTGAACGTAAAGGAAGGGTAGGGTGGACTCTGATGCTTCATTGGAGGTAAAACAGTAAAAAGAGGTGAAGGAGCCAACCCCCCAGGGAACACTTTTAAGTGAACAAGCAACTCATTTCTATTGACTTCCCAAGGAAATGATATCCTGACTCAACTCTGGGTTGGAATCCAACTTGAAATCTGTGCCTTCTAGCCTCCTCCTGGTCTCCCTTTAATATGGGCTGGATAAGTACCGAATCCCTTTTGCTACTATCCATCAGTCTTTTTACCTACATGTGAACAACTGGGCTTTCAAATGCTAATGAGGTTCTCCCTTGGGACTTATATGGTCAGAGCCAAAACCAGTGATTTCTGGAGTTCAGGAGGGAATTCTCTGCCTGGTGCTAACACTGGCACTGGTGTTTCTTCTCAGAAGAGAGCTCGAATGTTTGTTTAGGGATGGGGCAAACCTGGAGATGGAGGATCCACACTTGGTCATTTCATGCCACCACTGAAGTAGAGAGGTACATGAGATGCCTGCCTGAATCTGAATTGCAGAGAAGCAGCGAGTCATTTTTAGTGTAATATTTGCACAGTGTTTTGGGGCATTTTAATCTGCCTGCAATACAGGAGACCCTGGTTCGATTCCTGGGTCGGGAATATCCACTGGAGAAGGGAAGGGCTACCCACTCCAGTATTCTGGCCTGGAGAATTCCAGGGACTGTATAGTCCATGGGGTCACAAAGAGTTGGACACAACTGAGCAATTTTCACTTCACTTGGGGGCACTTTTGGCCATGGGAGAGTGAACGTGAAAATATCAGTCACTCAGTTGTGTCTGACTCTTTGCAACCCTATGCACTGTAGCCCTCCAGGCCTCCAGGCTCCTTTGTCCATGGGATTCTCCAGGCAAGAATACTGGAGTGGGTTGCCATTCCCTTCTCTAGGGGATTTTCTCTACCCAGGGACAGAACCCATGTCTCCCTCATTGCAGGCAGACTCGTTACCATCTGAGCCACCAAGGAGGGTACAGTGAAATATGCATGTGCAAAGAGACTGCTGGACTTGGATTGACCAGGAGATTGAGACGTATCCCATGGCCACAAGGAAGGCAGGATTCACTTGGGGCACTTTTGGCCATGGGAGAGTGAACGTGAAAATATCAGTCACTCAGTTGTGTCTGACTCTTTGCAACCCTATGGACTGTAGCCCTCCAGGCCTCCAGGCTCCTTTGTCCATGGGATTCTCCAGGCAAGAATACTGGAGTGGGTTGCCATTCCCTTCTCTAGGGGATTTTCTCTACCCAGGGACAGAACCCATGTCTCCCTCATTGCAGGCAGACTCGTTACCATCTGAGCCACCAAGGAGGGTACAGTGAAATATGCATGTGCAAAGAGACTGCTGGACTTGGACTGACCAGGAGACTGAGACGTATCCCATGGCCACAAGGAAGGCAGGGTTGCAGAAATCTTCTGGTGATGACTTGGGAAGGGGCCTTTGGTTGTAATTGTCCAGAGCATCATTCCATCATCTGCTGCGCTGTGCCACTGGGTGAAGGTCAGACCACACCCTCAGGGTCACGTCAGCCTCCAC
Organism: Aepyceros melampus; assembly: GCA_006408695.1. Lineage (NCBI taxonomy): Eukaryota > Metazoa > Chordata > Mammalia > Artiodactyla > Bovidae > Aepyceros > Aepyceros melampus. Next base: position 216,317 of record SJXQ01000115.1, read on the forward strand.
TCTCTTCTTACCTGCTGACGCCTACAAGTGAAAATGTTCGAGGTAGGGCGGAGCCCTGACATTCATCAGGAAACAGTTTTGGCACATTCATAGCGTGTAGAGCACAGTGTCTGTGCTGATGCTGGTCAGGGGTTTGTCTGCTCACTGACTGTCCCCGGCCTTCGAGATCAAGTAGTAATTAAGACCCCTTCTGTGTCCAGAGCTCCCCACCAGGTTCTGTGCTCATCGTGACAAAAGAAGTGAAGAACACAGTCTCTGCTCCTGAAGAGCGCGCACCTATGCCTCTTAGGACGGCGGAGAGCTTAGCTTTTATTCATTTGGAACTGGAATCCTCCTCCTCAGGGGCCTCGCTCTGACCTTGTGAAGCACCTGTCCCGTCCTGTGTGTTTGTTTACATGCTGCGGCGGTCACCACCTAGGGCTCAAGGAGCCTCATACCCTGCTGCTCCTGAGAGTGATGCAGTCAAGCTGTGGGAGTTAGCAGTATGTGGCCTTGGACTGAAGGAAGCAAAGTTCTCTGGCTTGTTTGGGGACCAAACTCTGTGACCTTGGTATTTTTAGCAAAGCATTGGACTACGGAACAGTGGAGCTGCCAGGGACCCAGAAGATGCTGCCGGCATAATGGCTGAGAGGGAAAACTATTGGCTTTGATCTCACAAGAGAACTGACTTTAATGCCTGGTCTTGCCTTTTATTAGCAATTTAAGTTTCTTCTGAGCCTCAGTTGCCTCACCTGTGAAATGGAGTGGATAGTAACATCAGGATATTTTGGAGGATTTCATGAGATAACATATTGAAAAGTGCTTGCAGATGGTAAGCTCTGTATTGGTCACCGCAGTGTTTCCTCTTCTCACGGCGCTTTGTAAACACCTGTGTCACAACACACTTTGCGGTGAATTATAGTCATTACATTTCTGTGGGTCTCCTTCCGCTAGACTGAGGGCCAGGACGTTTTTCCTATGGTTCACTTTCCTGGAGCCTCTCATGTAGGCCTCCTCTAGATAAAGCTCAGAGTTGAGCTGAGTAACCTTTAGAACTTGGGTTTTGCTAAAAGACAGGTCTTTGAATTTTGAGTCTTCCTCCCTGGCTCCCTCCATCTCGGACTCTCCCACTGAGGGCCGGGCCGATCCTGTCCTGTGGGGTCTGTTTGAGAGTGAGGCATCTTAGCAGTACATTGGAAGCTTGTCATTAGACTCCAAAATGCTTCAGGACAGATTTCCAGTGCTGTCTTGTGTGCTCAAACAAGGCAGGCATGGGTTTGCGTAGCAAACTGGCTCTAATCTCTGCATTGATAACTTCTAGGGTTTCTGTGGTATTTCTGTTCATTTGATCTCAGTTTTAACACGGTTATTGATTTCCTCAATGCAGTTCAATTCCTTGAGCATTTATTGAGCATGTTTTCCTTGCTAGACCCTGGGCTGGGTGATGGACATGTTGAGATGAGGAAGACAGTGTCTCCAGCTGAGGTATTCTGGGTCTCAGAGGGGAGGCGGTGAGAAAACAGAGGCTTCCTCTAGGATGTGGTGAGGGCAGTGGCACTGGTGGGGACAGAATTTTGTGGGAGTTCAGAATAGGGCCCTCTTCCTTAGTTATCTTCTGGAGCCCATTGCTGTTGTTTCTAACAGATGGAGGGGGAGCCGGATTGTCATCCTTGCCCTCAAGCATGGTTTGAATATTGGGAGAAAGCCAGTGGCAAATGTGCGTCAGCCAGAGGTTCAGTTGAAAGCCCTCCTGCACTGGATGAAAGAGAAAAAAGTTTCAAAGGCCAGCGGGACACAGGGCCACAGGTGCCCGACCTTGCCTGAAGAATGAAGGGTTTTGGAGGCCTGGGGAGAGGTTGGTTCAGCTAAGGGCTGCACTTGGTAAAGAGGGCCTGGACCCGTCTCATGGCCAGCTGCTTCTCCCTTTGACATTAGCTTTACTTTTCTCCCCTTTCCCACATCATCATCCCTGTTTCTCTGATGGTTGCTTCTCCACCAGCTCTTATTTCTTCTCATCGCCTTTCTCGCTTCCACGTGTTCTTCAATTGCTCACCGCCCCATCCTCCCATTCTCCTTTCCCTCTGCCACTTTTTCTTCCTTTCTATACCTGTGCCTTCTTGCCTTTTAATAGTGTCTTTGACTTCCTACCTCCATGTTCCAACATGTCCCTTGTTCGTCTGAGTTGGGGAAGAGACTTTCATTTTCAGTGGCCTTTCTTATGATGTGAAAGGGCATCTCGTGAGTATCTGGGTATCCTAGGAAACAGAATCCTGGTTTCTGAACGGGGCAGATTACTCACTGTGTTTGTAAGACAGCAAACCAGAGGGAAAGCAGCCTCCGTGTGTGCCCCTCCAGAGACTGAGAGTACAGTGGGCTTTCCCTGTGAGCAGGATCAGGGGAGCGTTGACCCCATTTTCATGGGGTTCTGATTCTCTGTAACTATACCTATCCCTGAAGCTTCTCTTTCTCTCCTTTCATTTTTTATAAAACTTCTGTCCTGATTTTCAGTTCTATTTTCCATGTTCTCTCTCTGTTCTCTCTCTATTTTCTCCTTGTTCTCTCTCTAGTTTGTTTCCCCCCCCCCCTACTTATTAGAAATTGCATCAATCCCTGCTTAGTGTCTCTCTTTTGCTTTGGAAGATAGAATCAAAAGCTCCTTATTTTCAGATAAGCTGATGGAAGTTTGGGTTGGAAAAGATAGAGAAAACGTGTGAAGCTTGCCCAGCTCCTAAGATGCTTTCGAGACTAAGCTTTCTTTCTAGTTCTTATTTTGAGATTGGATCCACATAGTTATAGAATCTTAAAAGAAATCTCTATTGGCTATTTAAATAACCTTCAACCCAATGTTGGAACCCTCTTTCCTTCATTAAGAGGGTTCTTCTGCTCTGTCCTTGAATACTTTTAATGTTAGGAAGTCATTACCACATAAAGCAGCCCGCTTGTTGGCTAGGACTGCTTGTTTCAATGTTACTACTCGTGATTATAATCTGGGTCTGTGTAATTTGTACCTGTTGATCTTATATGTGCATTCTCAAGGTAATACAATATAAGCCTTTTGTTCACATATTAAAGGAACTTCAAAGTATCTTCTTCAGTCCTTGAAATATTTTGGAGAGATTCCACTGAAAATAGTTAAATGAAATAAACCATTCTTGCCACCCTTTTACTGTATAGAAAAGTCAGTTTTCTGAATGACTCATTCCCCAGTAGTTCCATACAGCTGAAATTGTCCTGGAAGTTGTAAGGACAAACCCTGCTGCTGCTAAGTCACTTCAGTTGTGTCCGACTCTGTGCGATCCCAGAGATGGCAGCCCACCAGACTCCCTCTTCCCTGGGATTCTCCAGGCAAGAACACTGGAGTGGGTTGCCATTTCCTTCTCCAATGAGTGAAAGTGAAGTTGCTCAGTCGTGTCCGACTCTTAGCAACCCCATGGACCACAGCCTACCAGGCTCCTCCGTCCATGGAATTTTCCAGGCAAGAGTACTGGAGTGGGGTGCCACTGCCAAAGGAATATTATTAACATTTGTACTAGATATAATGTCTAGTTTGTTAGTATAATGTCTACTTTGCACATTATAGTTTAGAGAAAGTGAAAGTGAAGTCGCTCAGTCGTGTCCGACTCTGTGACCCCATAGATTATAGCCTACCAGGCTTCTCTGTCCATGAGATTTTCCAGGCAAGAGTACTGGAGTGGGTTGCCATTTCCTTCTCCAGGGGATCTTCCCAACCCAGGGATTGAACCCAGGTCTCTTGCATTGTAGGCAGACACTTTTACTGTCTGAGCCACCAGGGAAGATTCTTAGTTTAGAGAACACTCATAATATTCAGTGCCATTTATTTTTGTAAGTAGGCCATGGTACTCCCCCAGTTTGTAGATGAGGGTAGTGAGGCTCATAGAGATTGACTGGCCTCAGGGCACCCAGTTCTCAAGTGCATGAGATAATGTCTAGTTTGTTAGATATAATGTCTACTTTGCACATTATAGTTTAGAGAAAGTGAAAGTGAAGTCGCTCAGTCGTGTCCAACTCTGTGACCCCATAGATTATAGCCTACCAGGCTTCTCTGTCCATGAGATTTTCCAGGCAAGAGTACTGGAGTGGGTTGCCATTTCCTTCTCCAGGGGATCTTCCCAACCCAGGGATTGAACCCAGGTCTCTTGCATTGTAGGCAGACACTTTTACTGTCTGAGCCACCAGGGAAGATTCTTAGTTTAGAGAACACTCATAATATTCAGTGCCATTTATTTTTGTAAGTAGGCCATGGTACTCCCCCAGTTTGTAGATGAGGGTAGTGAGGCTCATAGAGATTGACTGGCCTCAGGGCACCCAGTTCTCAAGTGCATGAGTCAGGACTGAATCCCAGTTCTTCTGATTCTTAGTCTTCTGCTGTGTCTGTCATAAATACTTAAGTGTCTTTGTCTCTCCAAAGTACCTGCAATGTCATGGGATTATATGAAATAAATTGTCTCCTCAAGACAAGGTACTTGGTGTACACAATCTAATAGGATTGTTATGGATTTTTGTTTTGTGTGTGTCTGTTTCTGCATATGGCTGTGAAAGTAGAAAAGTGGAAACAAAGAAACCAAATCCAGCTCAGGCAGTGATTTGGGGACAATTATAAAAATACTCTATGGGGACCAGTGATGCTATTCCCTAAGTATAAGCATCAGTATGATTGATTTTGTTTGGTAAAAATTCTAAGTGTCAAGGTAAAGAAGAATGAGTTACTCCTTTACTGCAGTTAATCCGGAAAAATTTCCTGAAGGAGATAGGAAACAGAGAAATCTAAGAAAATTTTAAATGAAAAATGTGAGGGCTTTGATAGGTTGGAAAGTTACTGTTTTTCAGTTGGTAAGTCGTGTCCGTGGAGAAGGAAATGCAACTACTCCAGTGTTCTTGCCTGGAGAATCCCAGGGATGGGGGAGCCTGGGGAGCTGCCATCTATGGGGTCGCACAGAGTCGGACACGACTGAAGCGACTTAGCAGCAGCAGCAGCAGCAGCAGCAGCAGCAGCAGCAAGTCGTGTTCGACTTTGCAGCCCTGTGGGCTGCAGCACGCCAGGCTTCTCTGTCCTCCCCTATCTCCCAGAGTTTGCTCAAATTCATGTTCACTGAGTCGGTGATGCTATCTAACCATCTCATCCTGTGCCACCCCCTTCTCCTTTTGCCTTCAATCTTTCCCAGCATCAGGGTCTGGAAAGAGGGGAAGGTAATTGGAGTCAGAGGAGGGCTGGGAACATGGTTTGGGGGCAAGAATGAGACAGATGCCGGGACCTCATGTTTTACTAATGACTTGAAACTAAGATTCCAATGTGATGATCAGTTTTCCTCCTTTGCAAAGTGAAACCCTGATGCGACTAAATTTAATCTCGCTTGGAATCACTGGTGATTCACCCCAGTTCAGGTGCGCCCACACGCAGCTGGCATCAGCTCTGTGCGCTTTCCAGGCTGATCCTTCTCTAACCCAGCTTCCCCCACATTGAGCTAGGGGAGAAAGCCAGACTGTGGTAACCTTGACCCTCTGTGTCTCCATCTGCAGCATCCTGGCTACTGCGGGAACCCACTTCAACACCCACGTGGACCTGAGGACCCTCCGGGCCGTGCGTGTCCTGAGGCCCCTGAAGCTCGTGTCGGGCATACCTAGTGAGCACCCATCTTTCCTCTTCCTCCTCTGCTCAGAGCTTTACTGTTGTGTCCTCAACCAGATCCAGGGATAAGCAAGAAGTAATTTCCCCAGAGAGGAAGCCCCTGCAGTAATAGAGGACCTGCAGCAATCTGGCATTATCTTCCATTTTTAAATTTAGCAAATTTTTTCACATTTAAAAGGTAATGAAAGATCTTTACAGAAAATGTGGAAAGGAAACAATACAAAATTGAAAATGAAGAGTACCCATTATCCTGTCACTCGAAATCAATTTTGTTAACATTTTAGCATATTTTTTCATTCATTTTTTTTTCCTGTGCATTTTAATGTATGTGGGATCATAATGTATTTTTGATTTTGGATCCCACCATGCACATTTGATTTTCCTGACACTAATAATTCTTCAGAATGACTTTGAAATCTGTCTTATATTCTTTCTTATACCATCTATGACTTGGGTAGTCCTTTCTATGTTACTATTCATTTAGGTTATTTCCAGCTTTTTTTTTTCTTTCTTTCTTTTTCCTAAATAGGAATAGCGTGGTAACAATGTCTTTTGACTTAAATATTATTCAAATCTCTGATTATTTTCTTAGACTAGAATCCTAGAAGTGCAAGTTTTGGGTCCAAGGATGCAGTATTTTATGAATAGTGGTTGTACTAATTGTGCTTCCAGGACAATGAATGGGAGAGCTGGGTCTGAGATAAGAGTCATGGGGAAGGTGAACTTTGTCCTTATTCCTCCAGACTTACAACCTAGTAAGACAAGGCCTTATTCCCTTTGGGAAAGAAACACACTCTAGTAGGTTTCATCTGTAAGAAGAATCCAGGAGACAATGTGAGTGAAATGAATAAGGGAAGGGTAATAGGCTTTTAAGTGATCAGGGAATAACTGAAGAGGAACAAGGGGTTGATTCCTCAGGGGAGGGTTGATGGCAGCCTTTGGCTTGATGTGTCTTGGTTATCCCTTTGTGAATCATTTTCTCATCTCAGGACCAGTGGTCCTTTTCCCTCAAAGACTTGGCTCTTCCTCCTAGGAGAGGGAACAGGCTGCCCTGTCAGTGGCTGCTAAGTGAGGGCTGTGTTCATCATTCTCTTTCTTTCCTTCCAGGCCTACAGATTGTGTTGAAGTCCATCATGAAGGCCATGGTGCCTCTCCTGCAGATTGGCCTTCTGCTCTTCTTTGCCATCCTGATGTTTGCTATCATCGGCTTGGAGTTCTACAGTGGAAAATTGCACCGAGCCTGCTTCATGAATAATTCAGGTAGGGTCCCTATTTGCTGGCTCTTCTTCTTCCCTTCCTGTCTCTTATGGTCATGGGGGTAATTTCAGGGCATTTGGAGGCTAACTGGAAAACAAAGTATGTCCTATCCCAACCCTAGAATTAGAAGCAGAGGCTTCCTAGCCATCAGCTTTATGAGGTACAACCAGCCTAAATATCCCCATTGCACACTGATATTGCAAAGCAAATAACCTCTTAGGTTTATAGTCTGTTTCAAATAGAAGGTCTCAGCTGCCCCATTCCTCGGTAGAAGGCTATCAGAAGGCATGTCAAAAACCATTTGCCTGAAAAATTACCCTTTGTACAGGGGACCCTTTGGCCCACAGCCAGAAAGACCTCAGGAGTCTGAAGTCAGAACTGGGGCCCTCCAGATCTTGGAGATGTTTTCCCGCCATGCTCAAGCTCATGACATTTCCCCCTTCTGCTTCATCCATGCGTAATGTGAAAGAACTGAGGAAGTTCTGAGCATGACTTGGCAGTGGTTAAATGAGTGAGGTATACTGCTGAAGAAGTGATGCTTTTGAACTGTGGTGTTGGAAAAGACTCTTGAGAGTCCCTTGGACTGCAAGGAGGTCCAACCAGTCCATCCTAAAGGAGATCAGTCCTGGGTGTTCATTGGAAGGACTGATGCTAAAGCTGAAACTCCAATACTTTGGCCACCTGATGTGAAGAGTTGACTCATTGGAAAAGACTCTGATGCTGGGAGAGATTGGGGGCAGGAGGAGAAGGGGATGACAGAGGATGAGATGGCTGGGTGGCATCACCGACTCGATGGACATGAGTTTGGGTGAACTCCGGGAGTTGGTGATGGACAGGGAGGCCTGGCGTGCTGCGATTCATGGAGTCACAAAGAGTCGCACACAACTGAGCGGCTGAACTGACTGACGAGATCTCACGTTCTTGGCTCTGTATCTTGTTTGTTCAAGTTGAGTAGAGTGCTTTAGGAGGAAGGATGAAGGGGAAAGGTTGAATGAGCCCAATTAGGCATGATGTTTTTATGAAAAGAATTTTTAAAGGACACTGTCATGTTGGATTTGTTTTAATTTTTGTCTTATTCCAAATGAGGAATTTAGGCCAAAAAAACAAGGAGTTAAGACCCACGAAAGGGACTGTAGTTTATAATTGTTCCCAGGGAACCCAGAAACAACTGAGGGGCTATCCTGGAGTCTAAAGATAGAAAAGCAGTTAAGATTTTGCCTTCAGCTCAGACCTTTCTGGGTGATACCCAGTCCTGTAAATTCCTGTGGGGCTCAGGAGATGGTAGAAGATATGAGCTGCAGAAAGTGGGGGTGGGGGGACATGTGGAGGAGACTTCATTTTCAGGGCAGGTTGGAAAACACCGGGTTGAACACATTACAGTTTATGAGCTGTGAGGTGTAGCGATGCCAGAGATGGGTAGGAGCTGGAGACAAAGAGGATAAACCTTCTTGTGGGAGATAGAAATGCATGCTTGTGGTCTCCTGGGGTTATTTTCAGCTCATGCGAAGCATCACATGGTTTATCCCCCACCCTCCAAATGTGTCTGCAGGTATTCTAGAAGGATTTGACCCCCCTCACCCATGTGGTGTGCAGGGCTGCCCAGCTGGTTATGAATGCCGGGACTGGATCGGCCCCAATGATGGGATCACCCAGTTTGATAACATCCTTTTTGCTGTGCTGACTGTCTTCCAGTGCATCACCATGGAAGGGTGGACCACCGTGCTGTACAATGTGAGTAGAGCTGGCAAGGGGCCCGAGCAGAAGGGAGGGATCATGGAATTAGGCTCCCGGCTTGGTTGGGGTTGGTTAGCCGAGGGAAAGGGAAGATTGGAAATGTGTGTGGGGGTGTGCATGTGTGTGTGTGGACTCAACCATAGTAAGGCTTAGAAGTCTCTATGCCTCTATTTTTGGCCTCTTGCTAAGCACACAGCTTCTTAATAGAGTTAGGAAATTACATGCCATATTTGGTGGGTGAACAATGCTAGTTAAATCAGATCAGCTCAGCCATCATAGAGTATGTTTTATTACTGGTTTGACGTGATGGTAGGATTCTGAGGTAAGTAAGGGGACCAAGAGTTACAGATTTCTTGGTTGCTGTCTTTGAAGAACTTACCATTGGTCTGGAAAGATATTCCAGTAGTTCTCAATCTTGGCTGCCCATTGGAATCAGTTGAGAGGGAGCTTTAAAAATTTACACTGCCTGGGCTGTACTCCAGACTAATTAAGTAGGAATAGCTAGGGTTAAAGACCTGTTATTTATTTATTTTTTTTTGAAGCTTCCTAGCTGATTCTAATATGTAGTCACTCTCAAGAAACATTGCATTAAGAAACATGGCATTGTAAGAAACACGCTTAATTGTAAGATTCACTAGGGATGCTTGTTTAAAATTCTGATTCACAGGCCCTTTGGAGATGTGATTTCATGTGGTATTGGTGAGCTTAGCTATATGTTTTACACGTACTTCTGGTGATTCCTATGATCAGCCACATTGGGAAGGATCTAAGCTAATGCATAAGACAAGGGTATCTAGCTGCCTGTTTGGGATGTTTGGGGATGCTTGCATGAGGACAGAAGTTAGGGTGACTACTGAAGTCTCTTTTACCTCCCAGAGTCTGATCTTAATAAGTTATGAAAGGTATAGTGCAGAGTCTAAGTTCTAAAATGAAGGAGTAGAGAGTTGTGTGGTTTGATGCTTAGGGGAGCCTAGGGAGGCAAAGCAATTTGAGCAAATTGTCTTTGTAAACAGATGTTCATAAAGGTCTGTACTCTGCTATGCCTCCCAGCCATCCCACCCTAGGGCATATCCGTTTGGAGCGATCATTATCCCACTTGCCCTCCCCTAGGCTTCTTTACCCTAAGGCACCGTCAGATTCCTTCTAACCTGATTTTTCTATACATATAAATGTAATGGGTGGGACATGGGGTCATTTACAAAAAGCCCCCTTTAGAATGACTTAAGGACATTATCTGTACTGAAAGGAAAAGAAATGCTGTCTCAGGAGAGACTCAACCAGATTGTCATGGAGAAAGAGCCAGGGTCTGCATAAGGCCCATACAAGTAGGTGCCTAGTAAATGTCCATCGTTAACTGGACACATCCCTGTGCCACGTGAGCAAGGCAGGTGGGGATTTGCAGAAAAGAGCTGCAGGCTGTTCACGCGGAACATCTGGAAGAGGTGTGAAGAAGTCCCAAGGACCAGCATATGCCTGGCAAGCCCAGGGGTTATGTGTGACCTAGAAAAACCTTGAGAACACTCTGGGATTCTTACCAGTTGTGGGGGTGGAAGGGAGGAGGGAAGGGAGACAAGGTTGATGAGGCCAGTCACTCCTCATTTGAGATGTGAAGGTTGTCTTGAGGCCATGTCACTCAGATTAACCAGGCGCCTCTGGAAATGACAGCACTGGGCCTCGCAGGGGCAGGTATCATTTGTGGGGCTTTGGGCAGGATGGCTTTCAATTATATGTGTAGACTCACCTAAGTGATGTGATAAATGCACTGAAAGCCCCAAAGCAGAAGTGAAGCATTTGAAGATACAGGCGAGATCTATTGGTCCTCCAGGGCCGAGACTCAGAAGGTACTGAGATAGGCAAGAGTCACTCATTACTTGGTTTAGTTCCTTTGTTCATTCATTCATTCTTTCTTTCAACATGTGTTTGTGAGTATCTGTGATGTGTCAAGCACTGTGCTAGGCACTGGGGAAACAGGGAGAAAAAGTGCCATGAGCTTTGTGCTCCTGGTGCTCTCTTCAGATTCCAGCCTCTCTCTGGTTGTCGGTCCAACATAGGTATGGAGGTCACACAGAGTCAGTGAACTTGCTCTCCTGTCTAGGTGTGCTTTACCGAGGAAGCAGGGAGAAGAGGTCAGACGGCAGATCCTCTGAAACCTTTCTTTGCATGGGCTCCCAGGACCTCAGACACACAGTACCTCTGACTTCCAGGCCGTCAGTCATTGAACTTCAGCTTACTGAAGGCCTCCTGCTCCCCCTGGGGCTGGATCCAGGCTTGAGAGAACTCATTGAGCTGTAGGAATGGCTTCCAAAAAGTGGCTGGCTGCTCACTGGGCAGAATGAACTCATACCCCTTTGAAATGACATCACTTTCCAAAACTTTAGTCTAGGGGGAGGGCATGGAGCCAAGAGCCCACAGGCAGAGATGATGGCCATAGTGAGGCTAATAACTACCCCTTGATTCAGGAGAAGTTGGATGGAAAAGGCATCCCATTTTTAGCTAGTAGAGCAAGGACAAAGTCTGGCTCCCTAGGAAGAGAGGAAGTCAGCCAAGTCCAGCTTTCCTTGAGCAGGGAACTGGGGTGTGAAGCATGGCCGGGGTGGAACTCTCTTATAGGAATTGGACACACATCCTGGAGTTCTGCTGGAGGAAGTTTCAGAGCCCGGTGTCTTCATACTGGTGGGCATGGGGCTTACAATATATGGTGGAATCACATCATACGCTTTTCTTTAAAAAAGAAATTCAACAGAGTGAATTTTAAAGGTGTTATTGACATTATTCAACCATTCATGAATGAGGCAGCATCCCATCTCACATCTGGAAAGGAGTTCTGAGGAGCTATACAAAATGAAAGGCTTTTATAGGCAGAAGGGCACTGGACCAGGAAGTTAGTAAGAAGTGGATTGGTTGTGGCAAGGTCACTTTCCTTTAAGGCAGGGGTCCCCAACCTCTAGGATCTAATGCCTGATGATCTCAGGTGGAACTTATATAATGATAAGAGAAACAAAGTGCACAATAAATGTAGTGTACTTGAATCACCTCCTAACCACCCCACTGCCAGCCCCTGCCTGGGGAAAAATTGTCTTCACGAAACTAGTCTCTGGTGCCAAAAATGCTGGGAACTGCTGCTTTAGGGGATGGCAGGGTTTTATCCGGAGAAGGCAATGGCAACCCACTCCAGTACTCTTGCCTGGAAAATCCCATGGACGGAGGAGCCTGGTGGGCTACAGTCCATGGGGTCGCTGGGAGTTGGACACGACTGAGCGACTTCACTTCACTTTTCACTTTCTTGCATTGGAGGAGGAAATGGCAACCCACTCTAGTGTTCTTGCCTGGAGAATCCCAGAGACGGGGGAGCCTGGTGGGCTGCCAGCTATGGGGTCGCACAGAGTCGGACATGACTGAATGACTTAGCAGCAGCAGCAGCAGCAGCAGCAGCAGCAGCAGCAGCAGCAGGGTTTTATCAGGCAGATGATCTCATTCACACTGACCAGGTGATTCCTGATTGCCTGGTTTAAGAGCCCATTTGTGGGAGAGACTGACACTGTAATAAAGTTTTGATTTGGTGACAGGGGGCTTTAGTACAAGTGACTCTATTTTGGACTTGTTGTCTTGTTTTTTTAACACTGTTAATTTACCCAAATTCAACTATTCAGCTTGGACCAGAACAGGGATTCAGAACTTGTAGACGCAATAGGGGAAGGAGAGAATGGGATGAATGGAGAAAGTAACTTCGACATATATGTACCACCATGAGTAAAATAGATAGCTGATGAGAAGTTGTTGTATAACACTGGAATCCCAACCTGGTGTTCTGTGATGACCTCAGTGTGTGGGATAGGGGGAGGGGAGGGAGGCTCAAGAGGGAGGTGATTGATATATATATATATATATATATATATATATATATAATTGTAGCTGATTTGTTGTTTTGTACAGCAGACACCAACACAACATTATAAAACAATTTCCCTAAAATTAAAGAGTAAATTTAAAAAAGGATCTAGGGTTTGGGGAAAAGAGCATTTAAACAGTGGAGACTAATTCACCTACCACTCCTCTCCTGTTTATGCCCATTAAGAGTATGAGATCAGAGGTACCTAGGATCTTGGCTAAAAAATTGCAGATTCTGGTAGCCCATGCCAACAATACCTGAGTATTTATTTTCTTCTCTTAATTTTAACTTAAGATTTTGTAAATGAAAAGTTTTACATATGTATCAGAACTGGTTACACACTACTGGATTAACTATGAACGACTAAGTCACTTTGCGCAAATGCTAAGTCCCTTCAGTCATGTCCGCCTCTTTGCAATCCCATGGACTGTAGCCCGCTAGGCTCCTCTGTCCATGGGATTCTCCAGGCAAGAATACTGGATTGGGTTGCCATGCCCTCCTCCAAGGAATCTTCCCAGCCCAGGGATCGAACCAGCTCTCTTACGTCTCCTGCATTGGCAGGTGGGTTCTTTACCACTAGGGCCACCTGGGAAGCCCCTACTCTGAATACATGTATGTATGTATGTATGTATGTTTCGCCATAGAGGAAAATCAGCCATGGTGCCTTTTATTATCACCACTGTTCAGAGGTTGCAGATATAACTGGTTGATTTCCCTTTCTATCACTCATTCCGGAAAGGCCCAATTCACCTAGCTGCCGTATTTCCTCACAAAGGAGAAAAGGGAGTCCCTTTCTCCCATTCCAATGTCTCCTCTATTTAATTGTCACAACATATATGTAAGATTTATTGGCACCAGTTATGCTTGAACCATTAGGAGTGCCTTCAGGTTAGCACTGTATACAGCAGCTCTCTCAAACATGTGGACTCAGTTTAACCTTTTTCTGTATTCTGTAAATGCTTCCCTGGTGTTAGCATTTTCTTTTCTGCTGCACAAACCCTTCCTAGACACTTCCTGTGACCTGTGTGGCTCTGCCATTGATTTTGGTTAGCTTCATTTGCATGTCTCCTTTCTCATTATCCTGCTTGATTGTAAGGGTGGGGGAGAGTTCCCATTGTCAGGGCAACCTGGAGTCCTGCATGCTGAGCTCCATTTAGTCTCCCAGAATTTCAAGTTGGTTTGGTCACCCTCCAACTGTATTCTTGGCTTCCCTCCCTCTTGTGGTAGAAAGATGCAAAGCAGTCTATGGTTCCACTGGCTGCTTTTCCCTGTTTTGACTATCTCTGCAAAGGTCTCCGCCACTTGCAGACTCTCCCCTCTTCTTACTGGTTTAATTTGTTTCGTGTCTCCTAATCTGGAGATGACTCTTGAGAATCCTTGAACTGCAAGGAGATCAAACCAGTCCATCCTAAAGGAAATCAGTCCTGAATATTCTTTGGAAGGACTGATGTTGAAGCTGAAGCTCCAATACTTCGGCCACCTGATGCTAAGAACTGACTCATTACAAAAGACCTTGATGCTGGGAAAGATTGAGGGCAGGAGGAGAAGGGGGGGAAGAGGATGAGATGGTTGGATGACATCACGGGCTCGATGGACATGAGATTGAGCAAGCTTTGGGAGCTGGTGATAGACAGGGAGGCCTGGCATGCTGCAGTCGATGGGGTCGCAAAAAGTCGGACACAACTGAGCCAACTGATCTGAACTGATTCTGGATGGGTGTTCATTCTCCAGGACAGTGCCTTCTTCTCTTTTGGCTCAGTGCAGTTCACTCTGCAAATATGACTATGGTTCCATGATTAACTTCTAACCTTCTTCACCTGAATGAGAGATGTGGCTCTCAGATCCCGCTTTCTGCTGATTCTGGTGTTTCTTTGTTGTGACTCCGGTTTTGTGTTCTCTGCTGTCTGTGGTTATCAGGACTAATATACAGCCTACAAGGGTTCCCAGTCTGTGTCTGTAATTACTCCAACCTGTGCTCTTCAAGTCCAATTTTTGAAATACTTATTTATTTGGCTGTACCAGGTCTTAGTTGGGGCATGTGGGATCTTTAGTTGTAGCATGTGGAATCTAGTTCCCTGATCAGGGATTGAATCCAATGCCCCCTGTGTTGAGAGAGCAGAATCTTAGCCACTGGAACACCAGGGAAGTCCCAAGTCAAGTATTTTGATCTGTATTTCATCTGTGTTTTTCACGGAGCTATTTTTCTTCTCACTTGGTATCTATAACTCATGCAGATGAGCATAGTTCTTGGAGACATGCTCTTTCTCTGACTTTGCAGATACATGCCAGCTTTATCTGTTACGACTGCTTCAGCACTCTGTGCTGCCACAGGAGAGATTTTTTGATGGTTTATCCAGTCTTAGGACTTTAAATACGATCTATACCCTGAAAATTCAAAATTTATGTCTCCAGCTTAAACTTCTACTCTGAATTCATTTATCCAACTCTCTCTTTACATCACCATATAGCTATCACAAATTCCTTTCCTGGAAAGGAAATACTCTTTCCTGGCTTTTGGTGAGAAGAGGAGAGTCTCCCTCATTCTCAGAAGTCCTTTGGTCCTATGACTCGCTTTTAGTTGCCTTCTCCCACCTGCATATAGTTAATAGTTTCTGAATAGTTAACAGCCACTCACTTTTTACCCCGTTGGCATTTAACTTATGTGTGTTATGCATAAGCATGTTGAAAGAATAAAACCATATCCGAGGGTTGGTGGAAAACTGCCATCTTCAGCTTCCTGAAGCTTCTCTGATTTTATGGTATCTACAGAGAATGTGTTTGGTGCTGACTTCCATGTGACTGGAGAATGTGTCTACTCATCTCTGCTTTAGTTTTCATCACCACCTCCTCCACATGCCCTGGGAACAGAACATACTCAAAACTCATTTGACAAATAGGGGCCAGGAACCTACCACCATCTTCTGGTGTCAGAGTGATAAGGTGTACCAATTAACTTAGGATAAGGTATCCAGTAGGTAAAATTTGTGGATTTCTGTAACCAGTAAATCATGCTCTGGAATAGGCTGTTTTTCTCTCTGCATCCTTGTCTGCATGACCCTGTTTCCGTGTCCTTGCAGAAATCTGGGACCCAATACAGATGACACTTGAAATCTGACATCAGTGTCTGTTCACATATGACTTGTCTAATACACAAAGGGATTGCTAAGTGTATCCTGGAAGTTAGTCTTTCCTTGTCCCTTGCAGGCTGTGGGGTGAAGTAGATTGAAGATGAAGAAGATGAAGAATTGAGTTGGGACATGAACCAGGAATTTGCGATGCGTAAATAGTAGTGTATTTAGGTAGAATTTAGGTGAATTTAGGGTCGAAGCCTAGACTGGAGATATAAATTGGGAGTTTTCAGTGAATAGATGGTATTTAAAGCCCTAAGACTGGATAAACCATCAAGGAAGGGAATATCTAACCATAGGGAAGAGGTTCCAGAATTGAATTCCAGTGTTGAGATGTGGGTGAGTTAAGGAGTTATCAGCAAGAAGACTGAGAAGGAGCAGTGAAGGGGCTCGGGGAAGGGATGGTGTCCTGGAGGCCAAGGGAGGAGATTGTTGCAGAAAGGAGGAAGAAGCAGTGATCAGCTGAGTCCATGATGCCTAGGGATTGGTTAAGTAAGTGCTAAGAATTAATCATCAGAGGTCAGGAGAGGGCAGTGGGAGGGGCAAAAGCCTGATTGGGGAAGGTTTCAGAGAAGGTTGGCAATATGGCCATACTCATTGTGGTGAGTTTTGTTGAAAGAGGAGCAGAGAAAATGGGAAAGGTAGATGAAATACCGTTTGCTTTCTTATGAGAATGAATCTTTCAAGACGAAAATCATTGCTGGTGGACAGAGAGGACAGTTGCTGGAGCAGCCTTCTAAAGCAGGTGAGAAGGGGTGGGCTCCTAGCCCAGCAGAGCCCAGGTGGAGGACTGGGCTGGGCACCCAACTTCATGGTTCATCGATAGTCCTAGGAGGGAGGCTGCAGAGGCTGCGATGTGGGTAGGGTGGCGGGAGCTCGTGGAAATTCTCCTATTGTTTCTATTTTCTCAGTGAAATTGGAAGCCAGGTCATTTAGCAGAGGGTGGGAGAAGGGAAATGCTGGAAGTTTGAGGGAAGGTGGAGATAGTTTTCCAGAGAACGAAGAAGTGAGTGGAGTGGGGATGTAACTGCTGGGCTGCATTCGGGACCCACTTGGGGTTCGTGTTGCTGGGGTGAAGGTGAGACCAGTGAAGGTGCGGTGTTTTCCTCTGGTCACATTTGGCCCCTGAGCTTCAGTCAGGAAGTAGGTATGGAGCTGGAAGTAAGTACAGAGCTGACTTTTACCAGAGTAGTTTTGCCAGGTGAGCCGAATGAAATGAGCATTAGGAGACTGACCTTAGCAGAGCAGTGAAATTTGGCCTGGGTAGGAAGGAAAGAGAAGGGGGCGACAGAGGATGAGATGGTTGGATGATGTCACCCACTCGGTGGACATGAGTTTTTGCAAGCTCCAGGAGGTAGTGGAGGACAGGGGAGCCTGGCGAGTGTGCTGCAGCCCGTGGGGTCTCAAAGAATCCGACACGACTGAGTGACTGAAAAACAGCAAAGAAAGGAAAGAGGTGGGGGAGAGACAATGAAAAGGGAGTAAATGTATGAAGGCCCTTTTTCAAATGTTACTGTGGAATCTGATGGATAAATTCAGTGTGTGGAATGAGTTGAGAAGCCTGCCTCATTGCGTGGAGGAAGTAGGAAGTGAGTTTTAAAGCCAAATGTTCTGATTTCTAATTTGGTGCTTGAACTGCCCCCAATAGAGGGAGAGTGAGTGAGTGGGGGAGGGAAGGGTGTGTGTGCGCACACATGTGCAGAGTAAGCTGTGACCAGAAGGTGTGGCTCACCTCGTGGGCCCTCCCAGACTTCACTCCTGGGCGCCTGGCCCCGCTTCAACCCAATTCAGAGCATGGACTTGGGGAACTTTTGGGGACTGACACCTACCAGGCCCGCCCACCTTCCTCACTTGCATTATACTCCATCATCTTGTTTTCCTCCAAGGAGCGTCTCTTTTTTAAAAAAAACACATTTATGTTTGTAGCTTCTGCTGCTGCCTTTGGCAGCCTGCTCTTGGTTGAATCACTTGTCCTCTCTCTAAACCCTGCAATGCCTTCTGCCTGCGTCCTGCCCGCTGGGCCCGAGTCCAGGGTCCACTATTTCCAGTCCCTGGCTCCCTCTGGGAGGGGGAAAAAAACCCCGTGATTTTCTTTCTTTCTCCCTCACACATATTTCCATCCATAGCTGCTTCCATCCTGAAATTTTTCCCACTCTTTCACATCCATTTTGATTTCTTAATAATTTGTCAAGCCAGAGATGTCCTTCTGTTTGGGGTTGGTTCCTCCTGATCAGGCGCCTGGATTTCACACCATGCACCAGGCCAGTCTCCAGATCTTTTGTCTATGCGGACCCATTAGGCTGGCTCCGGCTCTTGGCCTTTCTTTTAGCCCACTCTAATACACAGTTTAATTTCTGATCCCTGGCCAGAGGCCTCAGGTGCCTGGTGTGTCATGCAGCCTTAGGCTATGATCTCTCTGTTCTGAGGCAACCCCATGCCTGAGGACTACGGGGCAGAAATTAACTGGGGTGGGAACTTGGTGACTCAGTGGCTGTTTCAGGTGCTTTGCACTGGACCCCCTTGGAGGCCAAATCCTTAATGGAATCCCAGCTAGACAGGGATGGCACAGTGCCAGCCTCTGGCACTAGGCAAGCCAAAATAGTCTGTCTTCATTTTCCCCTCAATTTATCACTCTTTAGAAAAGTATTTATTGAGGACTTTCTTTCAGTGCCCCTCAGAGTGTGGTCCATCTTAGAATCGGCTGAGGGGCAATTAATATAATTACAGATTCCTGGACTCTGCTTGAATCTAACAACTTGACAGCTGCAGAGGCAAGAGGAAGGACTATGTATTTTTTACATGCTCCCTTGTGATTCTGAGGCTGCAGTGAAGTTTGAGAATGACAATTCCGTGTGACAGTAATGACTCAGCCTGGGGAGGGTGTGAGGTGGTCTGCATAGTGGGGGCCTACTGAAGAGAAGCCTTCAGCCTGTCTCTCCTCCAATGTACATTTCCATGAGGTCCTACTTTAATCAATATTTGTCTAATACAAACTAACAGACACACAGTGGGCTCTCAGGAAAGAGGACAAGGACCACTGGCATTTCCATTCTCCTGTGGAAACAGTGTCAGACTTTATTTTTTTGGGCTCCAAAATCACTGCAGACGGTGACTGCAGCCATGAAATTAAAAGACGCTTACTCCTTGGAAGGAAAGTTATGACCAACCTAGATAGCATATTCAAAAGCAGAGACATTACTTTGCCAACAAAGGTCCATCTAGTCAAGGCTATGGTTTTTCCTGTGGTCATGTATGGATGTGAGAGTTGGACTGTGAAGAAGGCTGAGTGCCGAAGAATTGATGCTTTTGAACTGTGGTGTTGAGAAGACTCTTGAGAGTCCCTTGGATTGCAAGGAGATCCAACCAGTCCATTCTGAAGGAGGTCAGCCATGAGATTTCTTTGAAGGGAATGATGCTGAAGCTGAAACTCCAGTACTTTGGCCACTTCATGCAAAGAGTTGACTCATTGGAAAAGACTCTGATGCTGGGAGGGATTGGGGGCAGGAGGAGAAGGGGACGACCAAGGATGAGATGGCTGATGGCATCACTGATTCAATGGACGTGAGTCTGAGTGAACTCCGGGAGTTGGTGATGGACAGGGAGGCCTGGCGTGCTGCGATTCATGGGGTCGCAAAGAGTCGGACACGACTGAGCAACTGAATTGAACTGAGGACACTTTAGAGTTTCCCTGGTGGCTCAGTGGCAAAGAATCTGCCTGCCAAACAGAAGACTCAGGTTCAGTCACTGAGTAGGGAAGATCCCCTGCAGATGGAAATGGCAACCCACTCCAGTGTTCCTGCCTGGAAAATCCCAGGAACAGAGAACCCCTGATGGGCCACAGTCCATCACAAAGAGTCAGGCATCACTTAGCAGCTGAGTGCACATGAGTGCAAGGGCACTTTGCTGGCTGCCCTTCTCCCCTGCTTGAAGGATGAGATGGCTGGATGGCATCACTGATTCAATGGACGTGAGTCTGAGTGAACTCCGGGAGTTGGTGATGGACAGGGAGGCCTGGCGTGCTGCGATTCATGGGGTCGCAAAGAGTCGGACACGACTGAGCAACTGAATTGAACTGAGGACACTTTAGAGTTTCCCTGGTGGCTCAGTGGCAAAGAATCTGCCTGCCAAACAGAAGACTCAGGTTCAGTCACTGAGTAGGGAAGATCCCCTGCAGATGGAAATGGCAACCCACTCCAGTGTTCCTGCCTGGAAAATCCCAGGAACAGAGAACCCCTGATGGGCCACAGTCCATCACAAAGAGTCAGGCATCACTTAGCAGCTGAGTGCACATGAGTGCAAGGGCACTTTGCTGGCTGCCCTTCTCCCCTGCTTGCTGGTCTCCTTCTCCCTCTCCCATCCCTAGGCCTCTGCCCTTGGCCCAGAATCAGGCACTTGTTAGCTGAGATGTGTAGGTGGACTCTGGTGGCTTCACAGAATTGTCTCATTTTGTTTTTCAAATATCTTAAGTTTTTTTAAAAAAATAATTGAAGTATAGTTGATTTACAGTATCTCAGTATACAGCAAAGTGATTCAATTATACTTATATATCCTTTTAAATTATAAGTTAGATATAGCTCCCTGTGCTGTCCAGGAGATCCTTATTGTTTGTTTTTTATATAGTAGTGTGTGTCTCTTATTCCCAGATTCCTAATTTATCTCTCCCCTGCTTTCTCCTTTGGTAACTGTAAGTTCGTTTTCTGTGAGTCTGTTTTGCATATAAGTTCATTGTTATCAATTATTTATATTCCACATATAGGTGTATCATATAATATTTTTCTTTCTCAGTCTGACTTTACTTAGTAT
Source organism: Aepyceros melampus (assembly GCA_006408695.1). NCBI lineage: Eukaryota > Metazoa > Chordata > Mammalia > Artiodactyla > Bovidae > Aepyceros > Aepyceros melampus. The sequence continues at coordinate 236,754 of SJXQ01000115.1, forward strand.
GATAATCTCTTAATGTGGTAATCTCTAGGTTCATCCAGAATAAAGTCTCTCTCTATTTCCACTGTTTCCGATCTATTTGCCATGAAGTGATGGGGCCAGATGCCATGATCTTCGTTTTCTGAATGTTGAGCTTTAAGCCAACTTTTTCACTCCCCTCTTTCACTTTCATCAAGAGGCTCTTTTGTTCTTATTCACTTTCTGCCATAAGGGTGGTGTCATTTACATATCTGACGTTATTGATTTATCTCCCGGCAGTCTTGATTCTAGCTTGTGCTTCATCCATCCCAGCATTTCACATGATGTACTCTACATAGAAGTTAAATAAGCAGGGTGACAATATACAACCTTGACATACTCCTTTCCCAATTTGGAACCAGTCTGTTGTTCTGTCCGGTTCTAACTGTTGCTTCCTGACCTGCATACAGATTTCTCAAGAGGCAGATCAGGTGATCTGGTATTCACATCTCTTGAAGAGTTTTCCACAGTTTGTTGTGATCCACACAGTCAAAAGCTTTGGTGTAGTCAATAAAGCAGAAGTAGATATTTTTCTGGAACTCTCTTGTTTTTTGATGATCCAGTGGTTGTTGGCAATTTGCAGCCATGAAATGAAAAGATGCTTGCTCCTTGGAAGAAAACTTATGACCTACCTAGACAGCATATTAAAAAGGAGAGACATTACTTTGGCAGCAAAGGTTCATCTAGTCAAGGCTATGGTTTTTCCAGTAGTCATGTATAGATGTGAGAGTTGGACCATAAAGAAGGCTGAGTGCTGAAGAATTGATGCTTTTGAACTGTGGTGTTGGCGAAGACTCTTGAGAATCCCTTGGACAGCAAGGAAACCCAACCAGTCCATTCTAAAGGAAATCAGTCCTGAACATTCATTGGAAGGACTTATGCTGAAGCTGAAACTCCAGTACTTTGGCCACCTGATGCGAAGAACTGACTCATTTGAAAAGACCCTGATGCTGGGAAAGATTGAAGGCAGGAGGAGACGGGGATGACAGAGGATGAGATGGTTGGATGGCATCAGCGACTCAATGGACATGAGTTTGAGTGAACCCCAGGAGTCGGTGATGGACAGGGAGTGCTGCGTGCTGCAGTCCATGGGGTTGCAGAGTCATACACAACTGAGCGACTGAACTGAACGAGGTTCATCCATGTTGCTGCCAATGGCACTATTTCATCCTTTGTTATGGCCGAGTCATATTCCATTATGTGTGTGTGGGTGTGTGTGCGTGTGTGCTATACCACATCTTCTTTATCCATTCATCAGTTGAGGTACACATAGCTTGCTTCCATGTCTTGGCTATTGTAATTAGTGCTGCTGTGAATATTGAGGTGCATGTATCTTTTTGAATTAGAGTTTGTTTTTTTCTGGAAGTAGAATTGCTAGATCATATGGTAATTCTATTTTTAGTTGTTTAAGGAGCCTCCATACTGTTCTCCATATTGGCTGCACCAATTTTCATTCCCACCAACAGTGTAGGAGAGTTCCTTTTTCTCTGCACCTTCTCCAGCATTTGTTATTTGTAAACTTTTGATGATGGCCATTCTGACCAGCGTGAGGTGGTCAAATCATTGTAGTTTGGATTGGCATTTCTCTAATAATTAGTGATGTTGAACATCTTTTCACGTGCCTGTTGACCATCCGTATGTCTTTGGAGAAATGTCTGTCTAGATCTTCTGTCCATTTTTTGATTAAGTTTTTTTTATATATATATTGAGCTGTATAAGCTGTGTGTTTTAAAAACTAACCCCTTGTCAATTGCATCATTTGCAGATATTTTTTCCCATTCCATAGATTGTCTTTCATTTTGTTTTTAGTTAAAATATATCTTTTAACAGTCATACTTCCTTGAATCCAAGATATACATCATTGATTAGAAGATATACTAAAAACTTAATAGTTTTTAAAGGGGGGGACCCCTACTACATTCTATATGTTACATGTTCATATATTTTGAGTTATAAACCCTTGTCTGTGAAGAAAGGTGTATCTTCAAATTGAGGAGGTATAAAATCACACACACACAAAATTGATTTAAAAAGCATAATCAATGTGCTTGAGATCAAATCTTCATTCTTGGAGACTACCTGTGGACACCTGGCTTATTGTACAGACGCTGGAGGAAAGCTGTTTCTGCCATCTTTGTGTCTGTTTGAACTATGTGTAAATGCACTGTTGATTAGAAGGCTTATAGTTCTGTGTTAGTCTTTTTAAAAAATTCAAATCTGAGCTAGTTTGCTCACAGAAAGGGATATAAGTGAGCACACTATTCCTTTTCTGTATGATTCAGGATTTTCTCAGTCTTGTGAAACTTAAACAAAATATGGAAATAAACTGGATACCAAAGCTGATTCGAGACTGCAGCAGTCATCCTCACCCAAGCTTCAGGGCTCTTCTTTCCCAAAACCACCTCATGTTATGAGAGAATGATTCGGCATTAAATATATGTTTATAATACATATATATTAAGTTGCAAAAATATATTTATGCCAAAGATGTCCTCTCTGTGTTTTCTGCATTGATGTTCTGATGTGGATCTTGTTTGACACAATGTCTCTTAATAGAGGTGGTGTAACAGTGGTTATGAATCCTGGTCCCACCTTTACCACTGTGGGACCTGGGCAACTTAATCTCTGATGTCCTTTTCTGTAATGTGAGGGTAATTATGTTGCCCCCCGCCAGTGGAATCGTAGTAAGAATTAAAGGAGGTAACTTGGGTAAAACCCTTGGCATGTGCCTAGCACATAAGAAGCACTAGTGGTGTTAAATAATTATTTAGAACATTTTGGACAAACCACTCATATGGGAAAGACAAGCAGAGCATCTTCTTCCACTGCCCACTGCTCTACAGATCTGCTTCTCACTGATTTGTCCCTTCCCGTCTTTTAGTCTAGCCACTTAATATCTGTCATGTGCCTCTTTGCCAATAATATATTCACATTCTCTGAAATTAGTTTTTCCTCCAAAATGTTGGCCACCTCCCCCACAGAGCCTTCTCTGACTATCCCTGAAAACTCACAAGTTGAGAGGTCTTTTTTCTAAGCCCCTGACCTGAATGTCAGTAGCATTCATTTGGTGCTTTTTGAAGCTTCCCGCATCAGAAGTTGTCTTTTAGGTGTCTCTGCCCTTTTCCCTTTTGAAAGGCCATTCTGTCTTCTGGCAACAACTGCAGTCCCCCAGAAGTGAAATTCAGTAAATAGCCATCGACAGGCTCATTTCACAGGGAAGCTCTGTGATCTCAGCCAGGGCGCGTGGGCTTCCACACCACCCGGCTGTCAGCATACGCAGCATAAGGTCTGTGTTCAGATGAGGGAGCTGCTGTCGGGAGGGACACCAGTAATGCTGGGCAGTGGGCTGTCGCTGCTGGGCTCCAGCTCAGTGCCCTGTTCCCTTCTCCTGTGACAGGTAGTGATACACACAAAACCAACAAGTGAAAAGCAGGGGAACTGTACTGATTTATTGGAATGTTTTCACAGGGTTGGTGTGTAACTAGTAGTTAATTTCTGTGACACAGTTGGCCTTCCTGGCTTGGAACCTGTCTCTGAAATGCTCTTAAAGAAACCCAGACCTAAGAGATGGCAATTTGAGAGATGGTTAGGATTTGGGAACAGAACGAACAGAAAGTATGCCCTGTTTTCTGTGATGAAATGTGACCAGTAACAGCCCCCAAATTGAAGACTCCCTATACACACATACACACACACACGCAAACATGCACCCTTTCTGGGATCATTTTCTGCTGCTGAATCCACTTGTTACAAAGTCTGTATTTTACTTTTGTGAACATCAGCTTGTTTGATCCTTACACCGAGGATAGGGGGACAGCCACTGGACCCCTTCTTGCCATGAGCCCTGTGATTGCAGTCAGAACACTCATATCTCTTTGTAATGTCAGCTAGATGAATGAATAAATGTGTATTAGTCTTTTTATTAGGAATATGCGGCTAATACCTACCACCAGCTGTCCCTAACCTCGAATCTTGTAGTAATTACATGAGATGAAACATAGGAAAGTGCTTTGAAAAAGACCCTCATTCTTTGCTTTCTTAAAATGCCTTTCTGCTTATAAGACTTGTATACATATAAACTTGATTTTGCTAAGTGAGCTTTTTTTTTTCTCAAAGAGAGTATCTGGTTGCTGCCAGGGGCTGCAAGGCAAATTTTCCCACCGTGTTTCTTGTTTCTTAGCTTCCATTAGCTCTGTGTATTGGGAGCTCTCATGACCTTTGCTTTTGTCTCAAAGTATAGTGTTTATATTATGTCCGTGTTGAAAAACATACATATATTTGATGCTAAAATGGCTTCCGAACACATCTTAAGTTCATTCCAGTTCTTAATAACTTGAATTACCTCTGGATAACTGGCAAATGCTGACGTTAAAGCTGCCCTTGAATTCAAACACAGTTACTCAGGACCTTCCGCACTTCATGTGATGGCAGGCCTGACTTTTGTATCCAGCAGTGGTCCTACATGGGCTGGGACAGAGCCCTTGATAAAGTTATTACCACTCTGGCATAATGAGAAAATAATAGCAATATAGTTTTTTGGAAACTAAATTTGTTCAACTCAAAAGTGAATTTTCAAAGTTAATGTCTTTTCTTGACAGAAGAAAAAGTTAACAACCCTATAGCAAGCCCATATTCTTTTCTGTTTGCTTTGTGAAAATTCTCTGATCTGTAAAAGCTGACAAAAAACTATGGTAATATAGATGTTATCTATATAATAGATTAATCTATTAATATAATTACATTGATATGAATAATTTACTTGTGAATGTACAATGTTGCTATTAGCAGCGTGGCATGTGAGTTTTCTTTTTCCATTCTGGTGACAATGAGCTTTTTACATTAATCTTAATAGGAATTAGTAGTTGCTTTTGTGACTTGTCATCAAAGAATGAATTTTAGAAACCCAATTAGACTGACACCGCAAATGCCATAAGGAATAGGTAGTGTTCAATGCTGGATTGTACTCAGAAGATCTGGGTTCAAGTGTGGCTTTATTTTCTGTCAACTCTCCCCCCTGCCCACATCATGATCTTAGGCAAGTCACATGACGTCAGTGAGACGCCTTTTCCTCTTCTGTTAAATTGGAACACTCAGTTCATTTTATAGTTGTAAGAAATAAATCAGAATGTATGTGTGAAAGGGCTTTGTACACCAAGATATGCTTATAAATTTAAAGTATTGTTAAAATACTTCAAGGTTATGAACAGTGATGTTTAGAAGATTTCTATTATTGAGCTTCACAATGCAGATTTTTCACATATCATTTTTAAATGTGTTTTGACAGATATGGTCAATGGGATCCCTTGGAAGTAAGGCAGAATATATATTCAAAATACTGTTAGAATCTTTCTCTTTTGGGCACAAAGCATCATGATACCATGAGCTTTTCTGACTGTTTTCTTGATGATGTAAAACAGAGCCACCGTTCCCTGAGTCATTTGTATGAAAAGAGCAGATTTCTAGATAAAGCAGGAAAGAAAGGGAGTGTGGGAGTGTGAGTCCTTTTCTGAGGGATCCCACTTTGATCTGAATGGCTGAGGTGTGCCACCACCTGCCTGAGGGGGGCCGGGGAAGTGCTGCTACTTACAGCTGCGCCCCTGAAATCAGACAGACCGCCCTTCCTGGTTTGGAAGGAAAGGCAGGACTCAAAGGGCAGCAGGAACTCGCGCATCCAGGTGATCATGCCTCCCTCACCGCCAGTCGTGATCACATTCAAGTTCTGGGCAGCGTGTGTCCCCCAAAGCCAGGTGGGGCTGGGGTCGTCAGCCAGGCTGGCTGTCAGTCTCCCTTTCTCATGGGGCTTCCAATTGGGTACTTGCTCCTCTCTTCACCTCCCCCCCCCCTTCCCGAGGTCTCCCACTCTCCTCTCTTCTGTGGCAAGTCCCCCTTCCTTAGCAGGTGGCCTCGGAGTGGCATGACACAACCCCTCAGGGAGCATGCCACCAGAGTGGGCTGGGCAGAGCAGAGAGGCCCCCATGGCTAGCTGAATCACCAAACTGGGCATTGGGGCTCCAGTGTTGGGACTCCTGACCCCGCGGTCTTGGTGGGCCGGCAGTCTTGGTCCGCCCTCCAGTCTCAGTCTCCCTGGGAGCATGACCCTTGCCTGTCATTCCTTGCTACTAGAAGCAGCTGTTACTGTCAGCCCGCCGAGCCTGGGAAAGGTTACCGCGGAGAGTAATCTCCCGATTTGGTCTGTGTGCATGTGTGTGACCGATCGAGAAGGGAGGGTGCGCGCCTCTCTTTTGTACCCAAGTTATTTATTGCATTTGTCTTACGACTTCCATTTAAAGCTAAATAAACTGCAAAGTAGGTTATTTAAGCTGGATCTTGGATGTCTTCAGCAAGTGGGGAAGTGGGCGGTGAGGAGGGAGAGTGATGGAAGGCTGGGCAGAGGAGATTCAGAGAAAGGGACCAAGAAGAACCAGACGTGGCTTTCTCCGCTTTTCAGATGGGTGAGGCATGGGTGTGCTGTGTCTTGTCCGCGGGGTGCCCTTTTGCCAGAGGACTTTGCAACGCTTTCTCGGTCTCAGCCATTTGGGAAGCAGCCTCCTGGAGACATGTCTTGAGTTACCATTTATGGATAAAAAATGTAAGACCTGCCCTGCACTTTGCACGAAGTCTGCTGTGCTCTTACCCCACCTGGAAAGACATCACCCCACCTATTCGCCTACCTGACCTGATCACATCCCTTCCCTATGTGCCCTGATCTTAAGCAGCCTCATAGAATGGAGATGCATAAGGGAGAACATGTCCTTAGAACATATTATAGTCTCTGAATCTAAATGAGGTCTCAGGGGGTCTCATCTCCACAGAGCAGTGTCCCTCCCGCCAGCACATGACTCTCTGTGAACCTGTCAAGCTCCCAACTCCCTGCAGGCCCGGAGAGTTCTTTGTCATTTCCAGAGACTCTTGGTCGATCCAAATCACTCATGAATTCTCTTTTGCAGAGATTTGATAAAGGGTCTTTCTTGAGTACCAGAAGTACTGTACATAATTCATAACATGAAACGAGATGAGGTAGAAAGAGCGAGAAAAGATAATAACTGGGGAACTGAAAGTTTTCAGCTTTGTTACAAGCTGGGAGAATGAGTCAGCAGCACATATGTCTTGAAGGAAAGCATTGCACAGAGCTAGGCTTGGGGTGGGGGCCCAGGGGTTCCGAGATGGAGGAAGAAGGCTGCCCAGGACTCAGAAGGAGGGGGTGTGGGGAAGTGGGTGAGGGGTACGGAGGAAAGGGGCAGATTGTGAGTGGGGGTGAATTCCCGCCCTGCCCTGCCTCTTCCCCTTGCCTCTAAGGAAGGAGATATCCTGGGGCCTTAATCATCTCCCTATCTCTCATTCCTCTCCTGGTTTAATTAAATTCCTGTTCTAATTTGGAAGAGCTTGCATATCCTTTTCTGCTGTAGCAACCAGTCTCTTTTATGAGACCCACCCCGGTGCTCGGGAGCTGCGACCTCTGTGGGGACTTGGTCCTCTGTGGCTTTTGTGGTCTTGGTCAGCTCAGTGATGAGCAGAGGTTGGCTTAAGAGAAGGGGGTTATCTTGCTGTCGTCAGTTGTCTTGTTTCCCGTGGCCACAGTCTGCGCCACATCCCCTTACACCACCTGGAGTGAAACCTTTCCTCCAGTCCATATGTCTTGACATCTTCCTCATTCCTTACTTTCACTCTTGAAGGACAAAACACACTTTGTTGGAATCTCTGGATACTCATCCATCAGCCTCTGGTGAATTTTCCTTGTAGCTCAGTTGGTAAAGAATCTGCCTGCAATGCAGAAGAAACCGGGTTTGATTCCTGGACTGGGAAGATCTCCTGGAGAAGGGAATGGCTACCCACTCCAGTATTCTTGCCTGGAGAATCCCATGGCAGAGGATCCTGGCCGACTTCAGTCCGTGGGGTTGCAAGAATGGGACACGACTTAGCAACTTAAATTACCACTGGACACTCAGTAATGCTGAAAAGAGAGATGAAAAACAAAATGTGGATAAAATGACTAGCTACCGGGACTTTGCTGATGGTCCAGTGATTAAGAATCTGCCATCTAAAAGCAGGGGGCATGGGTTCGATCCCTGGTCAGGGGGGTAAGATCCCCATGCCTGCCACAGGGCAGCTAAGCCCGTGCACTGCAACTACTAGGCTTGCAAATATTGAGCTCATGTGCCACAGCTAAGATCCACTGCAGCCAGATATAAATAAATGAATAAATATTTTAAAAATATAGACTAGCTACCATTATCATACACCTACTGTGTGCCAGGCCCTTTACCTACATAGCCTCTAATTCTTACAGTAGCCTTGAAGTTGACTGATCATTCTTTATTTTACAAATGAGGCAGCTGAGACACAGAGAGGTTAAGTGACCTGCCCAGAGCTGTCCAGCTATTCAGGTAGAGAGGATTGGAACCTAGTGTTACATCACTGGAAAAGACTGCTCTCTCCACTGTTCCCTGCCACCATCAGTTAGAGCAGACTGGCAGAGGAGGTGGTAGGTGATCAGACCGTTCAGTTCAGTTCAATTGCTTAGTCGTTCGTGTCCGACTCTTTGCGACCCCATGAATCGCAGCACGCCAGGCCTCCCTGTCCATCACCAACTCCCGGAGTTCATGCAGACTCATGTCCATCGAGTCCGTGATGCCATCCAGCCATCTCATCCTCGGTCGTCCTCTTCTCCTCCTGCCCCGAATCCCTCCCAGCATCAGGGTCTTTTCCAATGAGTCAACTCTTTGCATGAGGTGGCCAAAGTACTGGAGTTTCAGCTTCAGCATCATTCCTTGCAAAGAAATCCCAGGGTTGATCTCCTTCAGAATGGACTGGTTGGATCTCCTTGCAGTCCAAGGGACTCTCAAGAGTCTTCTCCAACACCACAGTTCAAAAGCATCAATTCTTCGGCGCTCAGCCTTCTTCACAGTCCAACTCTCACATCCATACATGACCACAGGAAAAACCATAGCCTTGACTAGACGGACCTTAGTCGGCAAAGTAAGGTCTCTGCTTTTGAATATGCTGTCTAGGTTGGTCATAACTTTTCTTCCAAGGAGTAAGCATCCTCTAATCTCATGGCTGCAGTCACCATCTGTGGTGATCGGGCTGTTCAGTTCACCTTGGTTTACACAGCAGGCTTTAGACAGCCTCCTTCTTGCCAGGATGGTAGTAGCTAGTGCGCCTGCTTTTGAGGAGCAAAGACAGACCTGTGTTCAGTGGTTGCCCTGATGAGGTGTTATCATTCCTTCCAGTCTTGTCAGCTGAGTGTTGTAGGGGTGCATAGACAATGATCATACTCTGTCTGAGGGCATCAAGAAAGGCTTTGCAGAGAAACCTCATAGTGGCTTGCTTGGCAAAGTGATTGTTTGGTGGGTTCAAGGAACAGCAGGGCTGGAGCACTCCAAGAGGGCGTGGAGGGAAAAGGGATCAGAGAGTCACTGGGACTGGATCCCACTGGGCCCCATTGGGTTTTATTTCACACTTGATGGGAGGGGTCTTTGAAGTATTTTGAGCTGATGGGTGAGACAATTTGATATATGCAGAAAGATCACTCCAGCTGCTGTGTGGAGAACCGGCTGTAGTGGGCAGAGGTGGAGGTGTTACAACAATGGTGTGAAGTCTTGGATGGTCAAGCTGGTGGTTTTCAGATTGGGATGGAGTTTGAAGGTAGAGCTGGCAGGCCTTGTTGATGAGTTGAATGTAAGGTGAGAGAGAAAAGCAGGGACCAGTGATGACTCCTCAGCTGTATTAGGAATTAACAGTGATACAGTTTCCTGAGACAGGGAGGCTTAGAGAAGGGGTGGGTTGATTGACCCAGTGTCAAGAGTTCAGCTGGGGGTATGTTAAATTGGAGATGTCTGTTTGCTGCACGTTTGGTATCCAAGTTAGTGATGTCACGATGAGTGGGTGGTTAGATACATAAGCCCAGAGTAGAGAGGGGAGGGGCAGAACAGGAGATACTCACTTGAGAAGCATCGACTTATTAATGGTTTTAGAGTTATGGGATTGATTGGCCAATGCCCCACAGGGAGAAGGTATAGCTAGAGAAGAGGATTAAGGACTGAGCTCTGAGGAACTGTAGCTCAATGCATATTAGCCCAGCAGTGGGCCTATTACTGAGACCTTAAGAACGTCAGGGTTTTCTCTTGGAATTTAGCCCAAATTTAATATTATTACTTCTCCTAGGAAGTTACCAGGATAATAGCATGCTCTGGGGCCAGTTTATTGATTATGGCAGGGACTTCTTTACTGTAGGGAAGTCAAACAGGAGTTACCACGACCAGCCAGTGAGCTGGTGCAGGACAGATAACAGTGCCAGCTGTAGAGAAAGCTCTTCAAGTCTGCCTTGGTTTGGTTCTTTTTCCTTTTGTCTGCTCCTCTTTTCATATAAAAGGTATGTTTTCCATCAAGGTGATGTTTCTTGTAAAGATGGGTTTTTATTTCTGTAGCTGAACTCCTTTTCATCCAACAGACTTTTATTGAGGGCCTACTATGTGTCACTTCACTGTGTGTTAGACATGGGCCAGGTGCTGGAATGCTCCCTTTTCCAAATGCTTCTCTGACAGTTTCTCTGCTGCTCTCAGGCATCGGCTCTTTCCCAGTTGGTCTCAGTTTGTTTACACTCATTACATTATTCACCTGTACATCATTACATCATTACATGTATATTCACCTGTACATACCCATTACATCACTGATTATTAGTTATAGTAGCTACTAAATCTCTTAAGCATTCTTCTGTTTCTTTTTTCCTTCCACACTTAATTCAGCGATATCCCTGTTGGCTCTGCAGTCCCTGTTTATCCAGATTCTGATCTTCAATCCTGACCACACCCTGGCCCAAGCCCCCATGTCTCATGTGGAAGTTACTGCAGTGTCTCCCTGAAGGCATCACTGTCCTGGCACAGGTAAATCAGGGCAAGTCTCTGCTGCGGGGAGCCCTCTAGGGGCTCCTCCTCTCTCGCTGCATGGAAGCCAGAGCTCTTGCAAGGGAGCCATAGGACCCTGTACAATCTGCTCCTCTACTCTTCCACTCTTCCCCCTCTCCCCTCCCTCATCTCCTCCAGCCATAGCAGTCTTCTTGCCGCAGACGCATCGAGCACACACCTGCCTTGGAGCCTGGCCATTGTGCTGTGTTGCTGGGGTGTCCTTCCCCAGAGGTCAGAGTGCACTCACCCTCTCCCCTCCTCGGATCTTTACCCAGTGAGTCTTTTCATGACCATCCTATTTAAGGTTGAATTTTCCCTTCCCGGTAGTCTCTACCTACTCTTCCTGCTTTCTTTCTATCCAGAGATAGATACCACAGCATAAATTTTCATCTTTTATCACAGCATAAATTTTTCCCATTTATTTTTCTGAAAACTAACTTACCCCGTTACAATAAGCCTCATGAGGCGGGAATTTTGTATTACTTGCTGCTTTGAGTAGTTGCTGCTCAGATTGCTGAATGAGTAAATGACAGAAGTCCATTACGGAAGAGGGTGTGGTCAGTGCTCTGCATCTGATACAGTTACTGTTACCTCTTTGGCCATTTCACCAGAACCTCTGCTGCCAGGTGGAGGGCTATTGTGAGAGGGTTGGCTGCCACGAGAGACCTAGTCTGTGGCCGGGAAAGGGCACTTCTGCTGCAGAAGCCAACTGGCTGCCACGGGAAAGAGCCATTCGCCCAGGTGTCCTCGGTATTATTAGCACTCACCACCTCACGTTGGAGGTTAGATAAAGCCACAAAAGGGCGTATTGAGGGCATATTCACAAAAGCAAGTCCCTCTTTTGATGGTTCACAAGATCTGTTTTTACCATGAAGATAACTGTGGGGTCCCTGGCTGGGTGGGGGTAGAGAGATCAGAATTCCCAAGGGGGTCCTCATGACATCTTCATCTGGGGGCCACAGCAAGCCTCCAGCACCCCTGAGCAGAGTTTGACTCTGTGAATGAAAAGGTCAGTGACCCTTAAAACCGGGAAGGAAAACCTAGTGGCCTAAAAGTACTGGGAGACCGCTTGCTTATATCCTTAGGAGTGTTCAGTGTTGTGAAAGGCCAGTGTGAGGCATCACAGCCAACATTTATATAGTATAGATTGTTTGTCAGGCACTGTTCTGTGTTCTTTATGGATAGAAATACATTTGATATCCTCAACAAGCCTTTCAGATAGGACTATTACACCCCCATTTTGCAGTTGAGAAGATCAAGGCCATCTGTTCCCAGAGTCTCTGCCCTTAACCATTACATTACAGTTGTCTCAAAATAAGTGTGGCTAGTGGGCTGTTTAGGAGAATAGAGAGATTGTTTAATATGCTTACATGTTATGTTTTGATTTGTGATATTGTTGTGGGGAGTAGCTATGTGTGAAAACTGACATTTTTGTGAGGCATGCATGTGTGAACACTGTAATTACTATTTCCAAGAGAAAACAGATTTTTTTTTTTTTTTTAATTTCACCACTGCGCCTAGCTGGAGACTTTGCTTATGACACATTTTTGTTTTTGGATTTTCATAAGAGAGAATGTTAAAGTAGGGCTGTCCTTTTGATGAAAGTTCTGGCGGGTTTGGGACCCTTGAAGACTGGTCAGATACTAGTAAGTATTTTTCACCTTTGACCCTCTGTACTAAGGAATTCCTGATTGCCCAGCAAGAATCCTGTGGTGATTAGGGACATTAGCTTCGTGTCCTCCCCTCCTTTTGCCTCTGCCTGCCTGGCCTCCATCCCTGGTGACGGATGTGTGCTGGCTCCATCATCAGGTGCCCAGGGCCAGGGGGCTGAGTCCGAGGGCACTTTAGGCAGAGAGCAATGATAGACGACCAGCAACACTTGGTGGATAGAAGTTTGGGGATTTCTGCCCACGTCCTGCCCCCAACTTTGCCCTGCCCTGTGGGTGACAGATGCAGCCAGCTATTTTATTCTGGAAGCTCTGATTTTAAGAGAATGGCTGTGCCTCTTGTGTTTGCTGGACTCATCCTGGTTTGAAAGGAAGGTCCTTGTGACTCCCGTGAGTGGGACCCTATGATGTCCAGCCTTCAGGTCTCGTTGCCTTTGAGCCCTGAACAGGTGCAGAGTTCCACCTTGATGCTGTCTCAGACCGAGGTCCCATCCGCCCCACCAGAGTGTGGGTGTTTGGAGACCCCACCCCACCTTGGTCAGTCTTCCTTTTGGGGGAGTAATCAGGACCCTAAAACCCCACTGCCTTCAACACGACAGAAGAACTTCCCACCCGTCTTCCAGGCAGGCTTGAGTAATGCCTCTAGCTGAGTGAGCAGCCATGGAATTGTTGGGAAGAGGAGCCGAGGTCGGGCGGCTACCCTTTCCTTGGGCTGAGACTGGAAAGGGGGAAGAGATAGATCGGTGGGCATGGCCCCAGAGGCAGTAGCTACATCAGACCAGTGGCTTCTCTCTGCACAGCCCTGGCCTCACACTCAGATAGTTAGGCTCTTAATGCCACTCGCTCCTGACACAGGTGAGGCCAAGTCGTTGGAGATGAAATTGGGTCGCCTGTCACGATTCCTGCGGGACGAGGCAGAACTGTGCTTATTACACACCCTGCCCTGCTTTAACCTCCAGTTGGGTCTGGTCCTGCATCCCAGCTGGAGGGAGGCGAGGAGACTTCGCAGGGCCACTCTGGGGTGGGACTTGCCCCAGCCCACCTCCCTTCAACTAGCGCAGAGTTTCTTAACAGAGTTAGAGCGAATCCTTTCTCTTTTTCTAAGTCCAATTTGTCGAACAAGGGGAGGATGGTGATCCTGAACCCCTCCTGGCGTGGGAGAGATGAGAATGGCCCCATTTGTCATTCTGAGCGTGGAGGAAGGCACAGGCAATTATCTGTCTTCTGTCAGAAAGCTGCGAGAGCTTCTTTCGTCCAGCCCTTCTCTGAGGACGGAGCTAAGGAGAGCTGGCTAGAGATGAAGCGAGCAAGGGAAGAAATGGAGGGAAAGGACCTCATTTGAGTGTGTGCGTGCGGGCATCATGTTTGTGGATTTAACTTATGAGGCAGTTGGCTAGGGAAACAGAAATTAGAACAAACAGGAAGAAGGAGGCATAACGTGGACAGGAGGGTGGAGAAGAGGCTACTCAAGAGGCAGTGGAAGGAGGAGGTCAGGGAGGGAGTGGGGAATGAGGCAGAAGGCAGATGGGGCCGGGAGCGGGGAGCCTGTACCCTGTTTCCCAGATGCTGACAACTTGCCCCGGAAGCTAGAGTGATGCCTCAGGCAGACCTCAAACCACGAGCAAAACATGTGCAGGCAAAGAACCCCTTTTATTGTGTTTTCTTACATTTCAGAAAGAGGAACAACCACCAAAAAAGAAACACAAAGGGGGAAAAAGAGACAGGGGAAAGAAAATCTGTCATGGAGGTATGAAAATTTAATCAACACCCAGTGTTCTTAGCTGTTTTGGAGCAGGCACAGATCTTATTATCTAGGCAGCTATTTCTGTCACCTCTTAGGGCCCCTGGGAGCAGTACCCGCTAGTGCCCGAGCCTGGAAGACAGTGCCTGGGACTCATTGTCCTGGTCTCTGTCATGGGTGGGAGAAGAGAAACTTGGGAAACTTCGAGTAGAGAGGGAGGTTTCAGGTTTACCTAAGAGATGTTTATGTATGGGGATTTTAGTGTAGACTTTCCTCCTGGGATACTAGATATAGATGTGAGGTCATTTGAGCATTTACAGCCCAATCATACTGCCTTCGGTGCGCAGATATGGATGAGTATATCCCAGTTTGTAGGCTGCTCCTTCTGTATGACTTTAAGGCCATCACACCATCCTGTTTCTTTCCATCTTTCTGGTAGCTTCTTTTCCTTTGGGCCCTCATTTCTTCTCACACACTCTTTCCCTAGGGGATATCATTGAAAGTCCCTGGATGATTCTTGATGACGGAATTTATATTTCTAGCTCAGAACTCTTTTCTGCACTCCAGGCATATATATCTAATTACCTATTGCCAGCACCATCCCGAAATGCCTTAGATTAACAAGACTTAGACGTGGTTCCCCCACCCTCCTCTTGTCCCAGTCTCCCTATCCAAGTACCAGAGCCCCACCACTGTTTAGTGGTATGTGCAAAAGTCTCCTGTCTCCCTCATTTCCTCCCATTTTTTTACCTGTCTCCATCAAACCCAAGTAAGATGGATGCCACCCTCAAAACGCATCTCAGTCCTCCGTCTCCACGACAGCTCCTCGGGTCCAGCGGCTGTCTTCTTTCCCTGCGTTGCTCCTGTCACCTCCTGACGATCTCCCCAGGTTTTTCTCTTGTGTTTCTTCAGTCTGTTCTCTGCTCTGCAGCTAGATGGTGTTGTGTGTGTGTGTGTCTTGGCCACATCATATGACATGCAGGATCCTGGTTCCCTGAGCAGGGATTGAACCCATGCCCACTACATTGGGAGCATGGAGTCGTTACCACTGGACTGCCAGCAAAGTCCCAGAATGATGTTTAAACAATGTGCATGTCCCCTAGCACTTTCCTTTCCAAACCTTTTATTTAGTTCCTGTTGCACTGGAAATAAGACAGAAACCTTTAATGTGATCTGTGAGGCGTGTGGCCCCTGCCAGGCTTTCTAGCCTTGGTGGCCCTTACCTTTTGTACTGGGGCCGTGCCGGCCTTGGTCAGAATCACACAGCCCCCAGGTGCACCAGCCGCAGGACCTTTGGACGTGCCATTCTGCACACAATGGAATTTCTTCCCTTGGAGCCCCTACCCTTTCTGGTCGGCCCCTGCTTGTCTTTTAGATCTCATTTTAAAGGCTTCCCTGGTGGTTCAGTGGTAAGGAATTTGCCTATAATGCAGGAGACTTGGGTTTGATCTCTGGGTGGGAAAGATCCCCTGGAGAAGGAAATGGCAACCCACTCCATATTCTTGCCTGGGAAATTCCATGGACAGAAGAGCCTGGTGGACTACAGTTGTTGGTTCACAAAAGAGTGGGATATGCTCAGTGACTAGAAAACCACAACAATCTACACTGAAGGACACACTCTCAGGGAACTGTTCCCTCGGCATAACCCTAAACAAAGTCAGCTCTCTCCAGAAATCTCACTCGCGAGCTTTCTCTGTTTTCTCCAGAGCTCTTACCCCCATTGTACTATTACAGTCATTTTGTAGTGTTTTAAGTAATGCCATTACTCCTACTGGGGCTTCCCAGGTGGCTCAATGGTAAAGAATCTGCCTGCCAGTGAAGGAGCCACAGGAGATGGGGGTTCGATTACTGGGTCAGAAGATCCCCTGGAGAAGGAAATGGCTACCCACTCCAATATTCTTGCCTGAAGAATCCTATGGACAGAAGAACCTGGGGGGTTATAGTCCACTGAGTCGCACAGAATCACATGACTGAGCATGCGTTCTTCCTCCTGAGTGTGAGTTCCCTAAGAACAGGGCACCATCTGTCCTGCTCACTGTGGTGTGTCCAGGATATGGCACCCGGTTGACCTGGCCCATTATAGAGTCTGAACCAGTGAGTGAATCTGCCCTGAACACCTCTGTGTCTGGGGCTTTGATTCAATCGCAGAGGCACGGGGAGTTGGAGGTGAGGCAGGACCTTCAGAACGATATTACAAAGTGTCCTCGGCCTAAGGCCCCTTCCTACTTGACCCTAATCGGTTTTATGTTATCTGCTTGCACACATGTGCATATTTCCAAATAGAGGTTATGTACTGCTTGAGGACTGTGCCTTAAACAGTGGAAACACATTCATTGGGTTTTATTTTCTTGAATTTTGTCTCCCTAGATGTGTCTTCCTTCCCTTCCCCACTGGCCTGTCCCCCTGGGTTCGGTTCCCATCGTGTCCTGTGGTACAAGCCACCTGCAGTAAGACAACCTAATAGCTGTGTGTTCTCAGCCATGGCTCTTACTCTCTAGAAGATTCAGCTCTCTGCAAAATGCGAATGAGATTATTAATGGTAATAATACCTTGTCTATCTTTCAGGGTTTTGTGAGGCAAAGATGAGTTCATTTATGTCAAATACTTTTAAAACCATGCAGCTTCTTAAGAGGGTTGGAATTAAGTAAGGGCGTTGGGGAGTGACGAGGGATGAGCCATCACTCCTAATAGCAGTGGAAAAGAAGGTTTCTTGAAGGGGGTGAGGTTGAGAATGAGCCTGGAAAGATGGTGTTTCAGGCAGGATACTGATAGGAAACAGAAGGTGCCTTCAGCTGGAGTTGGAAGAGATTTAATGGAGTATTTAAGAGATGTGGTCAGAGCCAGTGGGTGATATTTAGACCCTGGGGACAGCTTCAGTGAAAGGTCATTTCCACTGTGAGGTCTAGAGGAGCAAAGTGGGGATGGGGTGTGATTGGAGCCCAGTGAGAGCTGGGAGCAGGGAAAAGGGCTGCCATCATGGAGGGACCTGGTCCAGCCAGAATTGCCACAACAAAGTGCAAGGGAATTGAGAAAAATAGACCACCAGCTCTCTCCTCTTACTGGTGCCTCCTGGGAGAAGTGAGACAGCTTGGGAGCCAGGTGATGAAGTGCAAAGGGGCTAGCTCTCAGGGCAGAGAAGGGCATGGGATACACGGGGGTGCTGGTGGTTGTTCAGTCACTAAGTTGTGTCTGACTCTCTGCCACCCCGTAGACTGCAGCATGCCAGGCTTCCCTGTCATTCACCATCTCCTGGAGCTTGCTCATACTCATGTCCTTCGAGTCAGTGATGCCATCTAACCATCTTGTCCTCTGTCATCCTCTTCTCCTCCTGCCTTCAGTCTTTCCCGACATCAGGGTCCTTTCCAGTGAGTTGGCTCTTTGCATCAAGTGGCCAAAGTATTGGAGCTTCAGCATCAGTCCTTCCAGTGAATAGTCAGGTTTGATTTCCTTTAGTATTGACTGGCTTGATCTCCTTGCTGTCCAAGGGACTCTCAAGAGTCTTCTCCAACACCACAGTTTGAAAGCATCAATTCTTCTGCATTCAGCTTTCTTTATGGTCCAGCTCTCACATCTGTACATGACTACTGGAAAACTGTAGCTTTGGACAGACCTTGAAGGGCAGGCAAATAGAAAATAACCAGCATAGGTTGTATGATTTGAGAAGACGGGCACAAGGAGCAGCCAAGATGTCCAGGTGAAGGTAATGGTGTAAGAAAAAGCAGATAGGCTGGAAAATACTTAGGGATCAGCTGAAGGAATCAACAGGAAATATTCAAGGGGTCCATAGCATTGACCAAACCATTGTTGATTATTAGGCTTGGAAGGTTGGGTTTTTATCCTGCCGACAAGGGAAGTTATCGAAGATGTTTCAGCAGAGATGACCCATTGTGAAACCTGCATGTGGAGAAATGTTTTAGGCAGAGGTATGTGGTTGGAAGGAAGCAGCGAGTGACTGAAAGGCTGTTGCAAGGGGAGAGGGGGTCTGGACTGAATGGCAACCCAGTGAGAATGTAAAGTGTTGAATGAACACAAGGGCCCTTGGGACTGGATGAGATCTGGATCTGGAGGTTGTCATTCACCAGGCATGTCTGCTGGAGACCTGGGGCCCAGAGAGGGCCCCAGTCCTGCCATTTCTGGGCAGGATCCCTTTGCTTCCTCTGGTACCTCCCTCCCCTTTATCTATTCCTATGCCCGGGGTCTTCTCTTCCTTGGGGCATCTCTGCTGCAGTCGACCACTTGCTTGTTTCTGAAGACCTCTTCCACATTCCTGAGTCCCAGTGGTGTGTTCTTACTGTAAGACTCAGGAATGAGAGACCGAGGTTTCTGAGCCTGTAGGGCTTGGGCAGTGGTGTCCCCAACTGTGTTTCAAACCTTCAGCCACGGCCTGGGCCACTAGCAGCTTTAGCCTCCTAGGAGACCCCAGGGCCAGCAAAGGACATTAAGCTTGGGAAGAAGAAATGGAGAGAGGACGATTTCCTCCCCAGCTTTTTCCTTAGCACCTGAATGAACGAGTGCTTTACCCAGCAGGGCCCCCTCCTGTCTTATCTGCTGCCATTTCTGTGTATAATGCCAGTTCTTATTTAACATCTGCCAAGCACAAAAGGTGCATCAGGCCACATGGAAACAAAATGAAATGCTGGCGGTGCCTCTGAGCTTAGACCTGAAATCAGACAAACAAGAAAATAAAGCCTCACCCCAGGAGCTGAGGGTCCTAGGAGAGAGAATGGCCGTGGGATGCACTGGCTTGCTTTCTGGTTGTCTTCCTGCCTCTTCTACTCTCCCTTCCTTTAAACACTTCTTATTTAAAAGATGTTTGTGATTTTTTTTTTTCTTTATTTGGGCTTGTTTGGCCAATGATAAGAGAATGGGGGTTAACTGGGCATTCTTACGGGGGTGGTTTTAAACAGTAAACAGCCTGGTGTGGTTGGGAAGCAAGCCTTAGGAATGAGAGCCCCAAGTGTGGCTGAATATTAGCGCATGTTTATGGAATCTGGAACTCAGTGTGGTGGGAGAAGCGCTGGGTCAGGGTGGGGAGTTGGTGAGAGATTTGCCTGGTTGCTTGTGTGCAAGTTGTAAGAAAAATTGCTAATGGGCCAATACAGATCGTCATCATCATTTATTCATCATGTCATTAAGCACTGTATTTAGCTTCTTTATGCATAATCTTGTTTAATTCTCACAGCAGCTCTATGAGATAGAGCTACTATTAGCTTCAGTTTATAGATGACAAGGCTGAGAATGAGTAGCTTGCCTAAGATCCCACAGCTGCTAAGAGCACAGGTGGATCTCAGACTCAAGGGGGCAAAAACCAAATTGTTCCACCTGGACATGAGTCCCTAGTAAGAACTCTTAGCTAAGGGGGATGGAGTTAGGGAAGCATTGCCAGGACAGGCTCATCTCCACCTTTAGCCCACCCCTCTCCCATGTGCTGGGAGCTGGCCCAGACATATCAAGTGTTCATTTGAGGGATGGTCGAGAAAGGCTGGGTAAAGCTCCATCAATATGGTGTGTAGCAGGCACCTTCCCGAACCACAGTGGATCCTCTTAGTCTAAAAGCCATGGTTGTTTGTTCCCCATGTTGTACAAGAAAATGAGGGCAAACCTTTTTGCCTCTAGTACTAGACCCTCCAGAGAGGTCTATGGCCTGAGCAGACTTCCTGAAGGCTAGTCCTCTTTGAGTTTCCACACATAGAACCAGTTGGAAAACTTCTCCAGCCATCCTTCTTATCCCATCCCAAATCGTATACCAGTAACCTTAGCATATAAGCTTGAGAAGAAGTCTCCTTCCAAACACGTCATTGTATAATTGGGGAATCAGCAAAGTGTATGTGAGGAGTTGCTGGGACATACCCAAGAGCTTATCTTTTTCTACAGCACTTTTCTTTTGATACCTTGCTCGTTCTGTAAGAGAGCCAGGCTCAGAGCACAATATTATGCATCTAAGGTTTTTAGGTTTGGCATGCCAAATATTCTTAATCATTCTTTGCAACAGAGTGAAAAATTCTTGATCCATAGTTACTATAATCTACAGTGCCAAGTAAGATATATCCTCATTCACTTCTTGAGTATCCACAAGACTGCCAGATTGACTGAGGAACTTTTCCAACCTTGAAGTCATGGAGATGTTTTCCTGTCTTATTTTCTGGAGGCTTTTTTGGTTTATTTTCCATATTTAGCTTTCATCTCATTCAGAAGTGATTTTTAGGTATGTTGTGAGTGGGAGTTGATTCATTTTTTGCCTATGGACACACAGTTGACCTAGCACTATTTATTGAAAAGACTATCCTTCCTGGACATGAACTTGAGCAAACTCCGAGAGATAGTAAAGGACAGGGAAGCCTGGCGTGCGGCAGGCCCTGGGATCACAAAGAGTCGGACACTACTTAGCAACTGAACAATCCTTATTTTGTTACTGTTTGTCACTTTTATCATAAATCAAGTGACTATATACCTGTGCATTTGTTTCTGGACTCTATTCTGTTCCCCAGTGTCTCTTTGTTCAAAATACCAGTTTCTTAATAGTTATTGCTTTATAATAAATTTCAGTATGTGGTAATATAATTTCTTCAAATTTGTTCTCTTTTTTTAGGCTTGTCTTAGCCATTTTTTTTCTTCTAGCATTTCCATATTTTTTAGAATTATCAATTTTCATAATTTTTTTGCTAAGGTTTTGACTGAGACTGAATTATCTGTACATTTCTGGGAAGGATTGATATCTTTATAATACTGAGCTATCTCATTCATGAGATTATATCTAATTTTTCTCAGTAATGTTTTATAGTATGTTGTGTCTGATGCACTTTTATTAAGTAATGTTTTTGATGTTTGGCTTGTAATTGGTATTATTTTTATAGTTTGTTTTCTCATATTCTGTTGCTAGTCTATCAACATAGAAATGAATTTTGTTTATTGAGGTTATGTCCAGCTGTCTTGCAAACTTCACTTTATTTTGATAGTGTATCTGAAGATCCTTTTGGATTTTCTACATATATACTCATTTCATCTACAAATGGTGATAGTTTTATTTTTTTCTTTTCTGATCATTTTACCTTTTGTTTCTTATCTTACTGTACTGGCTAGGACCTGTAGTACAAATAGAAATGATAAAAATGTATTTTTTTTTTTAGTCACAATCTCAGTGGAAAAGCTTATATTTCCCCATTACATATGATGATTGCTGTAGGTTTTTCATATATACCACTTTTCAACTAGGAAAGCCTTATTCCTAAATTGCTAATGTTTTGTTTTGTTTCTTGTTTTATCATGAACAGAGGTTGAACTTCCTTAACTTCATTTTCTACTTACAGCAGTCATCACATTAATTTTCTCCTATATTCTTTTAATATAGTAATTACACCGATTTTCCAGTGTTAGTCTAGGGCTGAAAGTTTAACACCAGTTTTGTTATATATGCTTATTTAATATCACTGAATTTGATTTGCTATATTCTAGTTTATGATTTTATTATCTATTTTCATAATACAGATTAGCTTGTAATTTTCCTTTTCTTAAAATGTCAGGTTGAACTTCCTTAACTTCATTTTCTACTTACAGCAGTCATCACATTAATTTTCTCCTATATTCTTTTAATATAGTAATTACACCGATTTTCCAGTGTTAGTCTAGGGCTGAAAGTTTAACACCAGTTTTGTTATATATGCTTATTTAATATCACTGAATTTGATTTGCTATATTCTAGTTTATGATTTTATTATCTATTTTCATAATACAGATTAGCTTGTAATTTTCCTTTTCTTAAAATGTCTTACTTAGGTTTTGATATCAAGGTTAGGTTTCCCTCTTGAAACAAGATATATTCTCTTTTTTTATTTTGGGGCAGAATTTGTAAGATTGAAGTTATTGTAAGATTCAGTTATTGGACTGAAGTTATTTCTTTCCTTTGAATTTATTCTTGAAGTCATCTGGACCTGGCAGTTTGTTTTTTTCTTTCTTTCTTTCTTTTTTTTTTTTTTGCTTTTTTAAGTTTTATTTTGGCTTTATCCAAGTTGTAATTTTGACTTTATCCAAGTTGTAAGCTCTTTTAACAGTGGAAAAATCAATCAGTGTAATTCACTCTGTTAAAAGGATGGAGAAAACTTGCCATCAGTGCAAACATAATCAGTGTAGAAAAAGAATTTAGTAAAGTTCAAGTTTTATTTTGTTTAGTGATTTTTTAAATTACAGATTTAACTTCTTTGCTAGACATTTTTTTTTTTAATCGGTTTTGTGGTGGCTTAGATGGTAGAGAATCCACCTGCAAAGCAGGAGACTCAGGTTCAATCTCTGGGTTGGAAAGACTCCCTGGAGAAGGGAATGGCGATCCACTCCGGTATTTTTTCCTGGAGAATTCCATGGACACAAGAGCCTGGCAGGCTACAGTCCATGGGGTTGCAAAGAGTCCAACACAACTGAGTGACTAACACACACTATCAATTTTATTCACCTTCTCAAAGATCCAATTCTTGTTTTGATTTTCTGTATTACATTTTATTTATTTTTTAAATTAATTAATTGGAGGCTAATTACTTCATAATCTTGTGGGGTTTGCCATATATTGACGTGAATCAGCCACGGGTGTACATGTGTCCCCCGATCCTGACCCCCCCTCCCACCTCCTTCCCCACCCCATCCCTCTAGGTTGTCCCAGAGTACTGGCTTTGAGTGCCCTGCTTCATTCATCGAACTTGCACTGGTCATCTGTTTTACATATGGTAATATACATGTTTCAATGCTATTCTCTTGAATCATCCTACCCTCACCTTCTCCCACATAGTCCAAAAGTCTGTTCTTTACATCTTTGTCCCTTTTGCTGTCTTGCATATAGGGTCATCATTACCATCTTTCTAAATTCCATATGTATGCATTAATATGCTGTATTTGGTATTTCTCTTTCTGACTTACTTCACTCTGTATAATAGGCTCCAGTTTCATCTCCCTCATTAGAACTGACTCAAATGCATTCTTTTTTATAGCTGAGTAATAGTCCATTGTTTATATGTACCACACTTCCTTATCTATTCATCTGCCAATGGACATCTAGGTTGCTTCCATGTCCTAGCTATTATAAACTGTGCTGCAATGAACATTAGGGTACATGTATCGCTTTCAGTTCTGGTTTCCTTGGTGTGATGCACAGCAGTGGGATTGCTCGGTTGTATGGCAGTTCTGTTTCCATTTTTTTTAAGAAATCTCCACACTGTTCTCCATAGTGGCTATACTAGTCTGCATTCTACCAACAGTGTAAGAGGGTTCCCTTTTCTCCACAACCTCTCTAGCACATATATTTGTAGACTTTTTGATGGCAGCCATTCTGACCGGCATGAGATGGTAGTAAATGAAACAACTGACACAGAATTAATCTCCAAAATATACAAGCAGCTCATGCAGCTCAATACCAGAAAAATAAATGAGCTAATCAAAAAATGGGCCAAAGAACTAGACAGACATTTCTCCAAAGAAGACATACAGGTGGCTAACAAACACAGGAAAAGATGTTCAATATCACTCATTATCAGAGAAATGCACTTTATTTTTGCTTCAATTCTGTTATTATTATTTTTTTAATTTGGGGAGGGGGTTTACTGTGCTATTCCATTTCCACCTTTCTGTCTTTTATTGCAATTAATTAATTGGAGGCTAAGCAATTTTTGTCTTTTAATTGGCGACCTCAGTGTCTGTTTTGCTCACCAGGGTCAGTTGCACCTGGATAGCACTTGGCATGTTCTAAGTGTTCCACCAGAAAATGTTGAACAGTTGAGTGAATAAGCCCTGATCCTTAGTTAAGAGCAGGTGACTGAGACAGAGGTAGTTGGAAATCTGAGTTTGTCCAGCTATGAGTGAATTAGTGTAACTCCCTTCGGCACCTTTCTTGTCTGTTTAGTTACCTCTCTGATTTGGGCAGTTTTCATGCTAATCCGTTTCATACCAGTCCCCCTGTCAAGGACTTCTTCTTTCCTTCTCCTGCACCCTTATCACTAACAAAGCAGTGAGAAGTGCTGCAGGCTTAAGTATATTGCATGCTCTTTGCCAGTGTTCCTCACGGTCCCTCCTTTTCAGCGTTCTCCCAAGGAAAGATTGCCTCCCACACCTCTCTCCATGACAAAAGAGCCCAGATGATGCGGGGATTTTAAGGGGCACAACGTTGTGACAGTGACAGAGCGAGGTGGTATTAGCACAGTGACTCTGCTGGAAGTGCCATTAGGGCCTTTCATGTCATCTGGGTGACTGCTGCTTTGTCCACGTTTAGCTGGTGCATCCCAGAACTGAGGGAGTTTATTTTCAGTGTGGGAAGAAAAGCTTCTTGGATCCGCATGGCAGCTCCTTTTTTTTTTTTTTAAAGACTCCAAATTTGATATAACGTTCCCCCCTGCCTTGCTCCAGAGACCCAAAGTTATTGACAGTGAGTCTCTGCATGACATTTAATTTGCCTACGATGGTGTTTTGAATGTTATAGATAAATCAACTATGAGTTGACTGTGTGTCTGTATTTGTGTGGTTATGTGAGATAGGAAAGTAGATGAACCAGAGAGAAACATGCTTGGGAAGAGTAGGAAGATACCAGAGAAGGGATGACAGTAGGCGTGGCAGATTAGATTCATAATAGTGCAAGGGACATCAAAAATCATATGGTCAAATTTTCTGTCCTTGGATAGGTGAAGTATTCTCATCCATTTTTAATAGACAACACAGTTGACATTCAGAGTTGTTTCTTGACTTGGTAAAGAAGTTAAAATTTGATTCTGTTAGATTATAAATTCCAAAGGTCAAAGACTATATTTGCCTTGATCGCTGTTGTATCTCTAGTACTTGTTTCAATACCTAGCACATGGCAGGTATTCAATAAATGTTGACTGAACACTAAATAAATAAATAAATAAACTGCTGCTTTTAAAAATTCCTTCAAGGCTACTTTCTAAGATATTCTTCAGAGTATCTGATTAATCTGGTCCTAAATTACTTACCTCAAAGATTATCAAATTTTTTGATTCATAGATACATATTAGTAACAGATAAATGGATTTTGGTTCATTAAATTTGATTTATTAAATTAGATATCACTTTTTTACACTTTAATGTTTTAAAAATTTTTTAAAATATAGTTAATTTACAATGTTGTGTTATTTTCAGGTATACAGCATTCCTATACACTGAAAACAAAAGATCAGAAAGAGAAATTAAGGAAACAATCCCATTTACCATCACAGCAAAAAGAATAAAATATCTCAGAATAAGCCTACCTAAGGAGACAAAAGACCTGTACTCAGAAAACTAAAGATACTGATGAAAAAAATCAAAGACAACACAAACTGATGGAGAGATACCATGTTCTTGGTTTGGAAGAATCAGTATTGTGGAAATGACAATAGTGCCCAAAGCAATTTACATATTCCATGCAATTGCTGATGGCACTTTTCACAGAATTATATAGCACATTTTTATTGAGCATCTGTCATGTACCAGGCACTGCTCTAGGTAATGGGAGGATTGTCGTTAGGCGCTAAGTTGCATCCGATTCTTTTGCCACCCCATGGACTGTAGCTGGCCAGGTTCCTTTGTCCATGGGATTTCCCAAGCTAGGATGCTGGAGTGGGTTGCCATTTCCTTCTCCAGGAGATCTTCCCAACCCAGGGATCAAACCCGAGTCTCTGGCATTGGCAGATGGATTCTCTACCACCTAGCCACCAGGAGAGCCTGTAATGATAGAATGACAAGGAGCAAAAGGCTCCAGATCCCTACCATCATGGAACTTAGATTCTAAACTGTTTAAACAGGAAAATAAATAATATTAGTCATATTAGTATTTATACATGGTGTGATAGAAAGGGGTGTACTCCGAGGGGCCTCACGCAGTTTTGGTAGGAGGGCTTGTGGGTGTCATTTTATGTAGACTAGAAAAGGCCTCAGAGAAGTTGGCTTTTGAATAAAGACCTGAAGAAAGCTAGAAATTCCGCCACATGGCTAACCGAGGAGCAAGCACTCTGCAAAAGGATAGTACCTGTGAAAGCCCTGAGGTTGGAGAAGGTCTGCAGAGGTTGAGGAAGAGCGAAGAGGACAGTGTGGATGGAGCTTAGCCACAAGAGGGCCGTCTAGGAAATGGGGTGTGATCTGGGGAGCCAGGCCACGGACGGTCCTTGTGGGGCATGATGAGGCTTTGAATTTTACCTGGGCTGAGCTCGGAGGGAGAACTTAGAAGAAGGCAATGCCACGATTCAGCCTACATTTTAACAG
Organism: Aepyceros melampus; assembly: GCA_006408695.1. Lineage (NCBI taxonomy): Eukaryota > Metazoa > Chordata > Mammalia > Artiodactyla > Bovidae > Aepyceros > Aepyceros melampus. Next base: position 263,312 of record SJXQ01000115.1, read on the forward strand.
GGTCACCCTGGCTGCTGTGTTGAGAACAGATTGAAAGAGGCAATAATCCCAGTAAGACATGGTGGGGCTTAACCCAGTGTGGTCACAGAATGGAAGGAGAAGGAGTGAGCTATTCTTGCCTGGAAAATCCCATGGACGGAGAAGCCTGGTAGGCTACAGTCCATGGGGTCGCAAAGAGTTGGACACGACTGAGTGACTTCACTTTCACTTTTCACTTTTTTTGGAGGAAAGGCTGATAGATTTTTGATGGACCAGAAGCTGGATGAGAGAGAGAGAGGGCAGTTAAGGGTAATTTGAAGCTTTGGGCCAGCTAGTAGAATGGCATTATCATTAAATAAAAATGGGGAAAACTATGGGAGAAACAAACTTGTGAGAGGCATATTGAACTCAGTTTTAGACATGTGAAATTTGAGATGACTATTGAATCTCCATGAAATATCTGGAATAGGCAGCTGGACATGTGACTCTGGAGTTCAGAGGAGAGGTTTGTGGTGAGCATATATATTTATGGGTTGGAGTATATAATAAAATGTTTTTATTATTTTTTGTTATTTTGTTTTATTTTTATTTATGCATATTTTATATTTGGTATTATATTGCATTATTATTGTAACATATAGGTGGCCATGAAAATTTGATGAGGTTGAAGTTTGATGTTCCATTAGTATATGGCCTAGTTAGATCCTCCTATTGGTGGGGCGGAGTGGGGCAGGGGGTCATTGATTAGTTTCAGAGCCACTAACCCAAACTAGTGTCTAGCACACGTCCACATCAGTTCTACAAGTGAGCCTGGGGGAAGAAGAGGGATAGATCAGCATCAGCCAGCTTCACTACTGGGAAAGCAGCCTCATGGGGTGAGTCAGCTTATGTCAGCATTCTTGCTGTGAAGGGGAGCTTGTCCTGATTTCTGTGACAGGTGTGCAGACGCAAGTCACCTGGAAAATGTCATTTCACCATGCTGACAGCCCTCATCCACAGGTTGAGTCATGGGCTGACATGTGCAGTTGAATTCATTTCTGCTTTTCCTTAGAGTTCATTCATCTCAGGGTGCACCTTTGAGGTTGTGTTGACAGACAGGCCAGGGATACATGGATCAGAGTGTGCTTAGGGCTGGTCAGCACTGGACAGCCCCTGAGTCGGAGAAGGCATCTGTTCCCAGCTTGTCGTCCTCTTCCTAAGAATCCCCAGTGGACTGTGCTACATTCATAGCAGTGTGGTGGGTGCAAATAGGTGGAAGACTTGGAGAGTTTCCCAAAGGGACTTATTATCTGGTGAAGTTACATCCACCATATAGTTCAAATAATAATGCAGGGTGGAGGGTGCTGGAAGGCAAGGCATGTGAAGGCAATATGTGTCATGAGGGACGCAGAGAAGAGAGACTCTTGGGGTCCATGGAATCAGAAAAGGCTCATTCTCACAGCAGTTGGGGCTGGAACCAGCCTTTGAGAAATAGAGGAATTTAAGTTAAAAAAAATGTGGGAGGGGGGACTCCTTTCTGTGGTTTTGCAGGAAATACCTACACAACTTAATACGGCACCATATTTATCCTAATCATGCACATCGTCGGGGTCCCAGAACAGACATTCCAGAAGGAGAAAATAACAAGGGCAAAAACAAGGAGGTAGAATCAGCCATGATATGGTCATTTGTTTGATGCTAGTCAAACATCCATCTGCTTAGGCAGTAGATATTTATTGCCTGGCATCCATGAACAGGCCACATTGACCACCATGGGAGGTCCATGTAGCAACGTGGTGACATACGTGTGTGGTTGGTGCTCGTTATGTGAGGCCTTGACAGTCAAGCTAAGGAATTAGAACTTCGCTCTACTGGCAGTTACTGACTAGAAGTTTTTGGATACGAGATAGAATGTTTTAAAAATAGTGTTTTAGACAGATATCTCAGTAGCAGAACACAGGCAGGCTTAGGTCGTGAGATGCCTGGTGGTGGAGAAGTGAAGGAAGAGAGTCAGCTAGGAGAAGACCTGAGAGTGTTAAAACAGTGGCATTAGGGTTAATAGAAAGGCATGGAACCATTGCCAAGCATGTGCTACAGGGCTGACTGTACATTAGCCAAACAGGTGCGTGGTAAGTACCTACTATGTCTGTATTTTCTAATACATGTAAAGGAAACACAGGGGGAAAAAATGAACATATGGCTCTCCCCCTCAGTTGCTCAAAGTCTAACTGAATATAAAATGCATGTCCACATTGCAAGTCAACCTGCCAATAAAAGAGGACAGAACTTAGATAAGCAGAAAGAGTGATGGAAAGGAAATTGAATCATTGTCTGTTCAGCTGGCATTTATAGAGCTCCATAATGGCTTAAAACATGACCATATATTATCACGTCTGACTCTCACTACAACCTATGAGATTGGTATTATCATTCCTATCTGATGGGAAGGAAACCAGGATGCCGAGAGGCTGAGTGACCTATTGTGTCACCCAGCCTGGCAGTGGCAGGGCATGTCTCAAGCTCTGGACGGCTGGCCCCAGAAATGTTTCTTCTACTCCCATATTGCCTTGAATTGCATTTTGTGCATCTCTTTTGCAGCCTGGAAGACCCTGCAGAGAGTGTCGTAGGATGGTATGTGTGTGAGGAGGGGAGCTGGACTTTCTCCATTACTCTTTCTCTGCTACTGGCCAGAGCTTTTGTCTGTATCAAGTTTAGTGTTCCTACAATGCATAGGTGAGGAACTGTCTACTCATAGTACCAGTCAGCTGAGATAGGGGTCATGTCCAGCCCCACCATGAGTGTATCCCTTCCTTAAAGGGCATATAAGACCCTCCCCGGCCAAGACATCCCATGCAGAACCTCTCTCACTGCCCAGAATGTCCCTGCCCTAATTGCAGTGTCCTTGAGTAGCAGAGTCCCTACTCCTTTCTTCTGGATGAGTTAGGTCAACGAGGATTCCACCACTTCTCCTTGGTAATGATCCATCAGAGCTGCCTCTGGTCCATTTCTGTTCTCAGTTGCTGTTCAGTCTCTAGGTTGTATCTGCCCCTTTGTGACCCCCATGAACTGTATAGCATGTCAGGCTTCTCAGGTTATCCTCAGTATATCCAAGGTGAGCTCCTCTATTTTCTTCTTCTTCCACAATCACTCAGATCTTTCTGAAAGCCAGCTCTGGTTTAGTAGAGGGCTGCTCTCTTTCAAGTAGTCAAGTTTCATTGTTTAACCTTCTCTGACTAGGATAGCAATGTTAGAGTAGTTGATGGGTGTGTTAGTTGGCTGGAGAGGCCAAATATACCATAGGCTGAGTGGTTCAAATAGCAGAAATCTATTTTCCCACAGTTCTGAGATCTGGAAGTCCAAGACCAAGGTGTCAGCAGTTTGGTTTCTCCTGAGGCTTCTGCCTTGGCTTACAGATGGCCACCTTCATGCTGTGCCATGGTTTTTTCTCCACGTGTGCATCCCTGGGATAGCTTCATGTTTTTGTATTTCCTCCTCTTAGGAGGACATCCATCAGATTTAATTAGTGCCTGCCCTAATGGTTTCATTTTAAGGTCATCACACCTTTAAAGGCTTTCTCTCTAAGTATAGTCACATTACTTGGAGTTAGTTAAAAATTTCAGAATTCCACACAGAAATTTTAGAGGGCACAGTACAGTCCATAGAAATGGGAAAGTTCTTCTTTACTTCACCCTTCATCCTTCTGTTGTCTCCACTTCCTGCAGGACCTTTTCTGGGAGTCCATTTGGGCTGTTTCCAGAAATTAAAAGGGTGGGATCTGAAGTGGTTGCTTAAAAACCCCACATGATAAGTTCCTCCGGGACAAGGATCACTCCTTGTATTATGTTTTCTGCCAGAGTTTAGCAGAGAGTAAGACACAGAGTAGGTTCTCAGATTTTGCTGGATGATTACATGATTAGAGGACATGTGAAGCAGAGGTATTTCTTTAAGTCCATCCACTTAGAAATATCTCTTTAATCAAATGTAGTACCTAATAGACTATAGATTTTCAGATTATGGATTTTGAAAAAAAATCAACTTTCAATAAAATACATTTTAAATTTAGACACTGTACATCAAATCTCATCTTTCTTAGATAAAGGACACTAGAGCCAAGTTGCAGAGTTCTGCTTCCTGCTCTGCCTCTCATGGACTTTTGGTCCTTGGGAGGTTACTCAGTCTCTCTCAGGATCTTTTGCATCGGCAGAATGAGGGGATGAAGTCTCAAATGACAATTAGGTTTCACACTGCATGCAGTTTTCAGCCAGCGGATATGATTTCCTAGAAGAATCTGAGATCGTGTCCACATCCATCTTTGGAGAGTATCTGGAATAATTAGTTGTGTCTACCAAATGCACACAAGGGAGGAGAAGTGATAATAATGGGGATGTTTTCTGAGGTCACTCTGAACAGTGAAGTTCTTTGAATTTGCGATTTGGGAGGAAGCACTTCAGAAACTTGCAAGGCTCCATAGTCATCACCAAGAACATTTGCTTGCATTGTACTGTTGATATGTAGGAGTGCTCACTGGCAGAGACTTCTGGTCAACCAAATGCTGGGTGAGTACATAGTATGCGACTTGATCTAAATTCAGGAAAACACGCACAGGGCGTAGGACTTCCATACGTAAATTTGTTAAATTGCATTGATGTAAAATGTGCAATTAAGAGGGTAATGAGAGTGATTGTCTCTAGGTGATGATTATGGATAAGTTTTTCTTTCCTGTTTATGCTTTTTTGTACCTTTCAAATGTTCATGTATTGCTTTCATAAGCAGAAGAACAAAATTTTATTAAAAAATAACATCCTAACAGGGTGAAAGAACAATGAAAAATTTCAAAGTTCAATTCATTTCAACACACACCCCTATTATTCCACAAACATTTATTTAACCTTTATAATACAAGCACCGTGAGGGTTATGAATAACGATTCAAGATGGCGATCTGTCCACAGGATGAATGTTTCACGGAAGAGAAAGCTATTGAACTAGGCTTCATAGAAAGAGTTAGCAACTGATAGAATATGGGAAATAGACTTTTCTGTCAAAGCAAACAGTACCTGTATCTGGGAAACGTAGTGTGTTATCAAGGAACTATGGAAGGTCAGGTTTAGATAGTGGGAGAGATCCTGTCGGGGAGAGGAGGGAGATGATTCCAGTGGACAGATTGGGCCCAGCTTGCTCATGGCCTCTATTTGGTGAACAGAGTGTAGCCAGTGCAAGTTCTGAGCAGAAGACTGTCATAAGGCAATGTATTGGCTTCTGGTTGGGCTGGAGGGAACTCATCAGGCTAGCTCAGTAGTTTAGCTATAAGAGAATGTTGTCTAGGGATTTTAGGTTTTGAGAAAGGCCTTTCAAGATGGTAGATACTTCTGTGAGCACCAGACTTCTCTCCACTGTTCTTTTTTTGGAGTATAGTTGATTTACAATGCAGTTATTTTCAGGTGTACAGCAAAGTGAATCAGTTAGACATATGTTGTTGTTCAGTTGGTAAGTCACATCCAACTCTTTGCAACCACATGGACTGTACCACACCAGGCTCCTCTGTCCATACCCCTATAGACAATATTCTAGGCAAGAATACTGAAGTTGGTTGCCATTTCCTTTTTGAGGGGCTCTTCCTGGACCAGGGATTGAACCTGTGTCACCCACTTTTCTTAACTGTTATAGGTTAGGGAGAATAAGCAGTTTCCCAGGTGGCTTAGGGATAATAAGGTTTAAGCTATGTCACTAACATGGGACTTCTCAGGTGGTAGAGTGGTAAAGAATCTGCCTGCCAACACCAGAGACACAAAAGACAAGGGCTCAGTCCCTGGGCTGGGAAGACCCCCTAGATGAGGAAATGACAGCCCACTCCAGTATTCTTCCTTAGAGAACCCCATGGATAGAGGAGCCTGGTGGGCTACAGTCCACAGGATCACAAAGAGTCAGACATGACTGAGCAGAAGTGAGTGTGTCCAGTGAGTGAGGCTAAAGGTTGCTAAGCTTTTTGGAGTGAGACGATGATTTTACTGTTTTAATGTGGTGTCTTGTTAACCCACCTCTGCTTTCTCTGTCTAGCTTTTTTCTACCTCGTTATTGACATTTAGTTCATGTTCATGTTAGTTCTCAAGTGAACTAAATTACTTCTATATTATGAAACTCACATTTGAGATCATTAGAAATTTTCTGTAATGCTGTAAGCTAGTATCATGGTTCTGGTTAAGTCATATTTTTAAAGAAGAAAAAAATACCAAGAAACTAATGGCATGAGGAGTTGAGATGGGCTATGTGTTCTTTAAATGGCCAGTCAGTAACCTTTAAACCCCATCCTAGGTGAAAAGCCCATTTGTCTTATTGCAAATGTATGTGTCCATTTCTGATCACAGGGGGCGTCTCAGGAGTCTTCCCTTTTCTGAGCTTCTATAGCACTCCCCAGGATTAGAAACATTCGCTCTCAGGGCTTACGTGAGGCCAAATCAAAAAGTCAATGTCCGTAGCACTTACAGAGAGGAAGCCAGGACTCTACTCCTAAAGGAGGAATCTGTATAACAAGATTATCTTTCTTGTATTAAAAACTTGAAGTCCTTTCTCCCAGGAGTTCATTGCTGGTGGCTTTCTTTGTAGTCTGATAGTCAGTTCAAAAATGTGTCACTTCTGGAAAATGCGTTCTTGATTGTGTGAACACATGAATCATTTTTTATCATAGAAAAGTCTTTAGGTGGGGTATTGATGTTAAGATTAACTCAGAGAAAATTGGCTGCAGTTAGGGCTGAATGATAGTGATCATTCTAAGAACTCATTAAGAGTCTGAAAAATGAATGTTTAGACTTTATCCTTGACCAAAACCCATTTGTCCCATAGTGAAACATGGTAGCTGAGGAGTGACAGCTCAGCAAGCCTGAAGTGTAGGCGGGTCTTTCTTTATGAACCAGGCATGTTCTTGAAATTGTGCGTGTCAGTCAGCTTTTTGTAAATGAAATTTTTTTTTTATTAACTTACCCTGTAATTTCAGCAATGTTTAACATTCACTCCTGATTGATCTTGAGTTGGCAGTTAACTGAGAACATTCAGCCTCAGATTGTAATGCTTCTTCCTCAGGTTTGTGCTTTCTCTTTGCTCCCTTTCTTTCATGGGCTACTTAAGGAGCAAATAACTGTGAGTTAGGCACAGTAATAATAGTTGTTGGGAATGTAAATAAGAATGGCAGGTAAATAATTACCAAACAAGAGGTAAGTGTAATATACCAAGGAGTGTGGGGAGGCCCATTTGAGCAGAGTGTCCCTTCTGGGGCGGAGTGTCACCCTGGGGCGGTGAGGGGAAGGCGTAGATGTTACTCGAGCTGCATACTCAAGGAGATGATGATGTGAGAGAGAGCTTGCTGTAAGGCATGCCGTGTCCCGCCACACGGTGGTTCCTCAAGATAACTAGGATCAGAGCAATGGTGGACTTCGGTATTGAATGGTTCAAGTGTCAGTTGATGGTCTTTCCTTCTACATGGAGTGAATATTGGTGGGAAGTTCACAAAGCTTTGTTTCCCTAATCATCAGGAAAGTATTTTTCTCTCAAATTTCCTGTGAAGTACACTTGTGGAGTTTGCTATATGAACTGCCTTATTTCAAGTTCAGTCTATAAGACTGGAACCTTATTTTTCATGAAGCAGGGAGCCCTGAAACAAAACAGAGAAAAAGAACATGAATATTTTAACCTCCAGTGGGAACTCTTAATATTTGACTAGCAACTTTCAGTTCAGTTCAGTTGCTCAGTCGTGTCCGACTCTTTGCCACCCCATGGACTGCAGCACGCCAGGCTTCCCTGTCCATCACCAACTCCCAGAGCTTGCTTGACCTTAAGAAATTATAAATTTTCCATGGAAAAGGACATTATATGTAATGGCAAAGGACAGTTGACAGGATTCCCTTGTGGCTCAGCTGGTAAAGAATCCACCTGCAGTGGGGGAGGCCTGGGTTCAATCCCTGGGTTGGGAAGATGCCCTGGAGAAGGGAAAGGCTACCCATTCTAGTATTTTGACCTGGAGAATCCTATGGACTGTTAGGGTGGAGAAGAGTTGGACAAGACTGAGCGATTTTCACTTCACTTCACTTCAAAGGACAATTGATAGACTGGGAAAAATGACACAGAAAACAAATTCTGGTATAACTGATATATAAAGAATTCCAACAGATTTATAAGGGAAAGATAAACAACCACATGGAAAAAAAAAACAAGGGATATAAATAAGCAGTTCAAAGAAAAGATAATCCAAATGGCTAATCAACACCTGAAATGATGCTGATAACCCAGAAAAATGCAAAATAAAGCCCTAAGTCCCATTTTTCATCCCTCAGATTGGCCAACTTTTAAGGGTCATAGCATCCAATATCTGTAAGAATAGAAGTTAAATAAGCAGGGTGACAATATACAGCCTTGACGTACTCCTTTTCCTATTTGGAACCAGTCTGTTGTTCCATGTCCAGTTCTAACTGTTTCCTTCCTGACCTGCATACAGGTTTCTCAAGAGGCAGGTCAGGTGGTCTAGTTTTCCCATCTCTTTCAGAATTTTCCACAGTTTATTGTGATCCACACAGTCAAAGGCTTTGGCATAGTCAATAAAGCAGAAATAGATGTTTTCTGGAACTCTCTTGCTTTTTCCATGATCCAGCGGATGTTGGCAATTTGATCTCTGGTTCCTCTGCCTTTTCTAAAACCAGCGTGAACATCAAGGAGTTCACGGTTCACGTACTGCTGAAGTCTGGCTTGGAGAATTTTGAGCATTACTTTACTAGCATGTGAAGAAGGCTGAGCGCCGAAGAATTGATGCTTTTGAACTGTGGTGTTGGAGAAGACTCTTGAGAGTCCAAGGGACTGCAAGGAGATCCAACCAGGCCATTCTGAAGGAGATCAACCCTGGGATTTCTTTGGAAGGAATGATGCTAAAGCTGAGACTCCAGTACTTTGGCCACCTCATGCGAAGAGTTGACTCATTGGAAAAGACTGATGCTGGGAGGGATTGGGGGCAGGAGGAGAAGGGGACAACCAAGGATGAGATGGCTGGATGGCATCACGGACTCAATGGACGTGAGTCCGAGTGAACTCTGGGAGTTGGTGATGGACAGGGAGGCCTGACGTGCTGCGATTCATGGGGTCGCAAAGAGTCGGACACGACTGAGCGACTGAACTGAACTGAACCTGTAAGAATACGGAAGAGGAGGCATTCATGAGATTTCAGTGGAGGAATTAATGCATTGCTGCAACCTTTAGGAGAATCTGTACCAAAAATATGTATTCCTTTTGGCTCTGTAAGCCTATTTTTAAGATGCTCACCTGTTGAAATTTAAAAATCAGTTAATTAAAAAAAAACATAATTATAATAAAAGTCAAAATAAAGATGCTGTAATAGTTGGTAGCTCAGGAATTTAATGTTTGTTAAAGATCTTAAACTAAAGTAATTAAATGGATAAATTGACATTTTGAATGACAATCATGGAGTACATCATTTTTTTTTAAATGTCTATTAATTTGGTATGTAGGAGATACTGGAGGCCATGGTAGTATAGATTTATAAATATTTTTAGTAGAGTACAAATAAAAATTTAAAAAAAAAGAATATCATATGCAAGAGAGTATTCAGCCCTGTTTTACAGCACAAAAGCAAACGGCAGTAGGGAGATCTATGGAGTGTTGCATAGTTGAGGTTCTGTGTAAGCCTGTGCCCATGTGGCTGTGTGTGGTATGTTTGAATGAATTTGATCTATGTATTTGTCCTGGTGGGAAATTCCACTTTTTACGTAAGATAAGCAAGCTACAGAGTAATGTGTATAATGTGATCCCATTAAAAAAAAATAGCCAAGTGCTGCATGTCAGTTTACAAGTGCATGGAGGGAGGCAGGCAGGTACACACACGAGGCCATGAGCTCTGTAAACAGAGTGGGGTGGGAGTGGAGGGGAGGGGAAACTCAGCGCTTTCTTTATGCTTTTTTGTCTTATTGGACTGTTACTTATTCCTAATGCTCATTGTTTTTGTAATTTCAAATTTCAGAAGTACTAAAGATGAAGAACTGATGAGGGCACTTCTGCGCCTGTCTGGCCATATTGCTGTTCAAACCAGCTAGGAAACTGTTCATGAGGCCAATGAGGTGAAGGCCCTGGCTCCTCCCCGGGACTTTAGTATCAGACCTAGAATAGAGCAGTATTGACACCTCTCACTATCTGGTTTATTTTAGCCTCTCCACTTCGAGGCCCTATCATTTATTCACGCATTCACGATTTCTTCATTATCATTTAGAGACACACACACGCACGCACAACTGCCTGCTCTGTGTCAGACTTGACGCCTATACTGGCTCTGAGCCCTGCTCACGTTCCAAGTGTCTGTGTGGCTTTTTCCAGTTCTCACCTGCTTCCTCTCAGGCCAGGCAGGCTAGCATCTTCTGGAATTGTCCTCGGGTAACCGGAAGGCCTGACTGGAAGGAGCCCAGGTGGTCCCCCTCAGCTGGGCTCTGCTCTTTGGAGGCCTGCTGTCCAAGAACGAACAAACCCCACCCGACACCACATCACAGGCCCTTTCTCAGGCTCAGTGCCCAGGGCGGCAGAGCTGCCAGCCGGGTGCGTGACGCTCGGTTAATTAGGTGATTAGCGGCTGTCCCACGGCCCAAGCTGGGCGCTCGTGAGTCTGGGCTGTCTCGGAGACAGACCTCTGGCAGAGAGTGGATGTCCTCTGCAGAGATCGCTCATGTTTCAAGCCCCAGGATGACAGTTCTTTTGAGAGTTGTCTTATAGGCCACTCAGACCCTCAGATGCTATCTCCCTTCTCACTGGTTTTTTTTTTTTTTTCTTCTGGTGTATTATTTGTTTTGTCTTGATTCCTTGCACTTTCCAGTCTCCCTGACTGCATCTTAAGCTGCCTGAGGTCCAGGAGTGCCCCTATAACTGTTTCCTCGCCCAGCCTCGTGCTTTGGGTCTGGGCAGTGCTCAGTGAGCCCAGAGTTGCCTGGAGCGTGTGTGGCCTCCGGGGACATGTGGAGCTGTACTCTCAGGGCCTGTGGCAGCTGGCAGGGCAGTGGCGAGGGACCTTTCATCGCAGGACCTCCTGCCAGCCCCTCATCTGGATGCTGCCCCTCACAGTGAAGGGAATCCCTGAGTAGCTGAGGGGAAAGGGAATACCTCCTCCTCCTACAACACACACACATCCCAGGGGAAGAAGAGAAGGAGAAGCTGGCTCCTCGGCCTCCAGCATGTTGAAAGCTTACCTGTTAAAATGCCCTTTTATTGTCTCTCACTGCAAGCTGAATGTGGACTGTTGAGGAGCCCTCAGTTTTACCACTTTTTCTGATGAGTGACTCTGGCCAGGCCTCCGGGGCGCCACCTGATCGACACAGCCTTTCCTAGGGCCTCCTGTCTGGCTCCACAAAACCCAGGGAGATGAGATTCAGCCCAGGCTTCATGCGGTGATAGAAGGCTGCTCCGTGGATCTCAGGACCCCACCAGAACTCAGACAGATGTCAATAGCAGCACGTCTGTCTGGGAGTCCTGAGGAAAGAGCTCATCTCTGTGTAGCCCCACGGACTTCAGACTGAACCAGTCGCCTTGAACTGAGTGAGCTGATGGAGTGTTGCAAGTTCCGCGTTCTCCACCAGAGACGTCCTTTCTCAGCCTCTCCCCACCCTGCAGCCAATACAGGGGCGTCACTGAGGACTATCAATAGCACAGAGCTAACCTGTGTCATGGCGTGGAAAGAGCACATTTGTGCATTTCCGCTTTCTCTTGTACCTAGGTTTCCAGAGGAGCCAATTATAGTGGGTATAGTGAAACTCAGGAATACAGGATTGGGAATAAGGGAGCTAGTTTCTATTCCAAGCTCTGTCACTGACTTTCTCTGTCACCTTGGTAGGGGATGGGCTGGAGGGAGCTTTCTTCTGGGATCAGCTGTCCCCCAGGAGCTCATGTCTCACTCCCAGGGAGGCTGGAAGGTCAGGTCAGCAACTCTTTACAGATGTGAGCTTTGTTTAACATTTAATATTCAAAGAACTAATAATAGTAATAGTTCACATAACCTACTTCCCCAGTTTGATTTGTGTGGCCCATTTTTACAGAGTTATTCTGTCAGAGGGATTTCTTTTTCTAAAGTTCCTTACTGCTGAGACTCTGTATGCTCTGGTTATGAACCATGTATGTCACACTGTGGAAATGAAATTCCTACCCCCTGGACCCAGGCAGATGGATTTGATTTTGGGCTCAGTAGAAATGTAGTCTGTACAAGTCAAATATGTTTCTAGAGGATCTTCTGTCTTGAATGTGCTTGGAGGAAACAAAGACATTCAAGTCACAGTCCCATTTCCGAAAGAATGCCACTAAAGCTTCCAGGAGTCACATGGATGATTTCATAGCCTTTTGAGTTTGAAGACTTCATAAATGCTGTTATCAGTTCTTCCTTACTGAGCACTGCGATAGAGATCCTGTCTCAGACTGGGGTTTCTGGAAGGCAACTCTGCACTGGATTGCAGGCAGAATGTTGATTGGGGTGTGCTTTTGGGAGATAACAGCTGAGGAAGGGAGGAGTCTGAAGGCAGGCAGAGGAGAGGCTGGCCCACACCAGCTGAGCTAGGTGCCCCTTCAGAGGTGCAGGACAGTGCCCAGCGATGGATGCAGCTTTGAGCTCTCAGGAGAGGGTGATCCTGGCAGCTGTGGGATGGGCTTGTCCTCTCCGAGGAGGGGAGCTGGCTAGAACAGGGGTCCCTGACCTTTTTGGCACCAGGGAAGACAATTTCATGGAAGACAATATTTCCACAGACCAGGGTTGGGGGAACGGTTTCAGGATGATCCAAGTCCATTACATTTATTGTACACTTTATTTCTATTCTTATAACATCAGCTCCACCTCAGATCATCAGGCATTAGATTCTGGAGTCTGAGGACCCCTGGTCTGGACCACAGGACATCCGCATTTCACATGCTTTCTGCCTGCCATCCCTTGAGCTGAGTGTCTTAGCCACATGGCTTCTAATCCAGCCATTTTAGAGATGAGGCAGCCAAAGGGCAGAAAAGCTAAGTAACGTGCCTATGATCCCACAGCTAATACCTGGTGGGGTGTGTGTTACCTATCAGACTGTGCTTCTCACTTAATCTTCCCAGCATCGCTTCTTGAGAGGGGTTATCATCCCCATTATGCAGGTTGAGAAGCTGAGGCACTGGGAGTTTAATGATTTGCCCAGTGTTACAGAATTAAGAAGAGGTGAGGCTAGGGTCTTCCCATTACACTATAGTATCTCACAGGGCTAACCTGTCCAGTGAGAGATGCCCAATTCTGGCTGGAATAGGTGCACAGCCCTTGAGTAACTTATGGACCACCAGTTCTCTCCATTTTTGTGGACAGATTTGTGCCTTTTGTTGTCGGTAAAGGAGCGTGGTCTTTGAAGTCAGGCAGAGGTGAGTTCAAAACCCAGTGCTTTATGACCTGCATGTTCCTCAATTTCTCTGGGCTCGGTGTTCTCATCCATAAAATGGGTGTTGTAGTGATGCCTTAGTTGGGTCGTTATGAGGATTAGAAGGAGTTGGATGGGAGATATCTCGGCATATTTCTCCCTACTCTCCCTCCTAAAAAGGGTTCAGGGGCTGCACAGGGGTTTTCAGAGGGTAGATACCTTGAACAATAGTGGTGGTTTATTGATTCAGCATTTTCTCACCTGCTTTTTTCTCTCACGCAGAGACAAAGTGAGGCTAAGTCTTCCATGCAATTTGCTCAGAATTCTAACACTAGCTGTTAGTCTAATCATAACACAGTTCTTCTTGGAAACAAACATAGCAACAGCAATTATATCTTACTTTTAATGTCTAATTGGCTGTAAACTCGCTCTCCCGGAGTTATTTCCATCTAGCGTATGGAGCGTTGTGCGTTTTGCCTGTCTCAGTGTCCTCCTGCAGCCCCTGTCTTGCCTTTATTAGCGAAGTCAGTTGGATGTATGATTGCCTTCTGGGTGCGCTGGCAGCTCCAGCCGTTCCCAGCAAAGTGCTGAGATGCTCCTGAGAGTCTCTGCGCCTTACTAGCCCCTTGCTGTCCCTCCTGAACCCCTGGCCTTGTGTCTTCACGTGAACTCTGATCCATGTCTCCTTCCCTATTTGGTCTCCTGCCCTGGCTTCTGGAGGAATCCTTCCCTGGCTTGTGAGCCCTGTTCCCCCATGCCCTCCTCTGCTTCTATGCCTGCAGCATGGTGGGCTCTCTCCTCTCCTCTTAAGCTACTCATCCTTTTTCACAATGAGTCCTGCAGCGGGGCAGAGCCACCCTAGCCAGGCTGCGGAGGAGCAAACCCACACAGTTGTGTCTTCACCTCCTGCTGGACTGATCACTGCCCTTAGGAAGAACCAGCCTTTCCAGGAGTCCAGCTGGGGGCCAGAGCCTATGTGGGGAGCTACTTCCATAAGCTTTCTCCTCACTGTGTTTTTCCAGCTTGCTGAAGCTTAAATCCTTCTGCAGGGCTCAGGCCTCAGCGTAGGTGTGTCTGCTGCCTGGTCATCCTGGGGAGGGGAGGGTTGGGGAGATGCTGGACCTGTTGCTGTGGCAACACGTGGCTGTGATCATGAACCCATTTCATTCCCAGCAGATTTTGGCATGAATCAGTCTCTCCTTCTCACCCACCTTCTTTCTCCTCCCTCTTCATCTCTCCCCACACCCTTCTGTCATCTTCCCTCCTCCCCACTCAACCTCAGATTTTCCTCAGATCTCTTTTTTTTCCCCACTCCTGGATACAGCAGCATAGCAACTGAGGCTACCCATGGCAGACTACTTCTTCTTTTTTATTTTCTCTAGACCATTAGTTCTCAAACTTTAGAGGCATAGTCTGAAAAGCTTGTTAAAATACAAGTGGCTGAGTGCTGAGCTTCATTTGGAGGGTTCTGATCTGAAGGTCTGCCCTGGGACCCAAGAACATGCATTTCCAGCAAGGCCCCCCAAAGCTGCTGATGCTGGGGGAACCAGGGACCACCCTTGAGAACCACTGTTCTAGACTGTGTTTGTCCAATTTGAGCTAGCTGTGACTGGAATATTCCTTTACATTTCTATTCTAAAAGCTTTGATTAGCTCATTCACCCACTCATACAACAGATATAAATTGAGCAGTATTCAGAGTCCTGTAGCAGGTATGCTATACATTGAACCACAAAACCCTGTCCTCCAGGATTTCACAGATTTGTACAGGGGACTGACAAGTAAATAGTCATTATATGGTGTGATAAATATTACAATCCCCGCAAATGATAAGAGGCTTAGAAGTAGGCACCAGTCTCCTTGTACAAGGCAAGTAAAATAGTTAGATGAGACAGATATAAATAATAGTGATTCATTCATTCTTTCTCCCCCCATTTTCAAGGGTTAAAGGGAACTGAACTTAACCTATTTAAATAACATTAATACATAACGAGTGTGGAGCGTTTTCTGTGTTTCAGTTATCAGACAGCTGGTGTGGTCCTCAGCCTGTCACTTACTGTCTGTACAGCCTCAGGCAGGTTAGCCAACTGCTCTGTGCCTCAGTTTCCTTATCAGAGAAAAAGGCTATGCTGCTAGTATCTGCTTCAAAGGATTCTTGAGAAAGTTAAGTGTGCACCTGTGGGCAGAATGTTACATCGGAATTGCTTCCCAAAGTGTGGACTCTTATTATTGATGTTGTGTGACCTCACGTTAAATATCAAGAGAGTCTGTCTCAAGAAATGTATACTCTTCAGACTATGGCGAGGGTTTAAGCCAAGCAGTTGGTTTGGGGCTAGCTCTTAATATGTAAATTAGAGGATCTCAGAACTAGTTGGAAAAGCCCCTGGGGCACTGGAGGGCCCTTTCTGGGTGATCAGGGTATTGGTTCCTCCAGAAAGGGTAAGAGAAAGGCCTTGAAGGATGGCCAGAATTTTTCACAATGCATTTCTTCATCTTTGAGAAGATGAGGTGGGGGTTCAGGTGGAGGAGTAAACGAATTTCCAGCTGAAAAAGCATCTCTACCCAATAAAGCTTAGGAGGAGAGAACACAACTCCCCATCTGGGATCTAGAGAGTTTCAGGCTTAGCTTTGACATTGAGAGAACCAGGGCCGCCTTCCTTGAGAGCTTCAAGCTTAGCTTTGACATTGAGAGAACCAGGGCCGCCTTCCCTGAGACATGCTCTCTTCCCCATCACCTTTGTACCCTCTGGCCACTGCAGAGAGACTGTGTTTTTTTGCTGCTTTCCCAAAGAGGCTGCTCTCTTCCCTCTTAGTTCCCTCCCCCTCGACCCCCTCACCATCTACGAGAGATGTGTTTCTCTCTTCCATTAGGTTGGCCAAAACTTCTTTTTGGTTATTCCGCAAGGTGTTATGGAAAACCCAAACAAACTTTTTGGCCAACCCAATAGTTTCACAATCAGGAAGAATTCCCCTAATTTCTGCCTGGGGTCCTGGAGGAACCACAGTCCACATTCAAGTCTGTATATTCCACCTCCCTCAAACCCAGTTTTACAGCTGAAACTGTAGCTGGATGTGATGGCAGAATCGGCCGGTTTTGTTTTTAATTCTTTCCTGAGTTCATCAGAGATAAGACTCATAGAGCCTTTCTTCTTCTGAAGAGTATTGGAGGATGAAGTCCTTCAGTGGCCAGATATACCTGGGAAGGGCTTATTAAGTGATAATCCCTGATAAACCCCCTCTAGGCAACCTGTGACTCTGCCCTCTTAGTGATAAAAGAAACCTCTGGACATTTAATTAACTCTTTAAGAAATCCTCATCACCTTTTCTTTTCTCTCTTTTGCTGTCTTAGATTTAATCAGAGTCGTGTACTGTGCTGTGCTTAGTCGCTCAGTCGTGACACATTCAACGTATTAACTTATTCATTTTTTATTTACTCTGAATAAAGTACCCACTGGGAACTAACTTGGGTTCTGAGGCAGATAGACAGAAACAGAAGACCTTCTCCTTGTTCTTGGGAAGTGTCAACTCTTGTAGAGAAAGGCATACCAGCAACCCATAAGTACGGGACAGAGTTGAGTGACATGGAGCCTTATGTGCAGAGAGTGAAGAGAATGACCAACTCTGGGAGGGTTTCTGGATGAAGGTAACCTTTAATCAGAGGCTTTCCAGGAGGAAAAGGCAGAGAAGGTATCCTAGGCAGTGGGAACCATATGACCAAAAGCACAGAGCTGTGAAAGAAAGTGGTGTGGGATAATTCTAAGAATCTCGGTGTGGCCATGTGACTTGGTTATACAAGGAGGCGGGGGCTGTGAGATGAGCCGGAGAGGTTGGGCTGGGGTCTCTCGTGGTAGTAGATTTGGCATGGGAGCCTTTGGAAGGTTTTAAGCAGAAGAGAGACAGGTTGGGAGAAGTTGACAGATGAGAGATGTTGGTTAGAAATGACAACTTTGCCCTCCTCTGAAGACAAGCCAGCCGTGGCTGGGAGTCACTTGTCCCACTTAACAAGATCACCCTGGCAACAGAGTGGCTGTTTCACTGCTAGCCAGGGAGCTCTCAATGACAGTCTTCCAACCTTGTCGGACAGCTAGGGCAGAGAAGAAATCATTGTATTAAGGTGTTTTTCAAAGTTGTGGAAACAATATAATATTCAGATAGGATTTCAATATGCAATTGATGAGAAACTTTTTTTTTTTTTTTTTTGCTGGCACTGCCGTTATAAATACCTGCATTCATAGCTTTGTTCTGATATGTTCCATGTTAAAATTTTTTATTTCTCTCTTTCTCTCTCCCTCCCCCACCATACAAGAGTCAACACCATGTCATATCTTAAGAGGAAGTCAAACATGGGTTTCGATTTTTGGTTCTATAATATACTGACGATGGGGCCTTGGGCAAGTCCTCAGGTTTTATGAGCCTGGATTTTGTTTTGTTTCTTTTTTTTTTTTTAATTAATTTTTATTTTTTAGTTTGTTTTGCTTTACAATACTGTATTCGTTTTGCTATACATTGACATAAATCAGCCACAAGTGTACATGAACTCCCAATCCCGACCCCCACCTCCCCCCTCCCATGAAATTAAGGTTGCAGCTCTCTTACACGTGGTTGGTATGCCCCTGGCTCAGTGTTCAGTGTAGACTAGATGCTTAATGAATGGAAGCCTTGATTCTTTTTCCTTCTCAATTACGCTGGAGCCTTAGAGTATAAGTCACAGGAAAATGTGGAGATTAAAATGTTTTAATCAGGTCTTCTTGGTGTATACTTAGTACCTCCAGAAATAGGTTTCACTGGGTCCATGTTAGATATGCCATCCAATAGCTCATATGCAGTCTTGTATGAGTCACCCAACATGGTTGATTTCAGTACATTCCACCCTAATGTACAGCATTGAAGTTGTGCAAAGAACGATAAAGACCAAAAGAGATTTTTTTTTCCCCCAGTGGTTACCAGACTGGGGAAGCAGTGAACATTATTGCTTTATTATCTGTATTCTGTTTCAACCTTGTTACTCCTCTAAGCCAGTAGGAATGCTCAGTTGGAATACACCCTGTGTATCTTTGGGGAAAGAAGAAGAACCACCAAGATGAGTGTCTAGGAGGGCAGCAGCAATCAAAAGATGAGAAAAGGGAAGGTTTCAGGGAAAAGACCAGAGAATTCAAGTCCATAAGATAGAGGAGAACCATAGTGAGGAATCTGGGTCTGAGTGGGAAGGGACCCCACATCTGTTGTCTGATGTAGGCACCTACTCAAGTGAGGAATTCCCTCCTCAGTGTCCCTGACAGATGGTGTCTGGCACAGTGATTCCTATTCTTTTTCACATCATGGCACACATAGAAAATTACATTTGTCTAACACTGGGGTGAGTGGACAAAGCTGCTCACAAGTGGAGGGGACCAGCCCTGGGGACTCAGGCTGAGCCAGGCTTTGCCAATGGCCATGGGAGGTGAGTGGAATGATGTTTTGGGCCCAGGTGCAGCCCAGCATTCTTGGAGAAACTCTGATCCAGCAGGACAGATCAGACTTAAGAACCTCACCTAGATACTCTCAGACCCCTGGGTAATAAATAGGCCTATTTATCCCACGATAAATAAATCATGGGACTGAACATTTCATTATCCCCATTACCCAGCACCAGTGCAGACCCACTGAGCATGTTTTTAAGAGCTATGTCTTAAAGTCGGGAGATAAAAAGACATCAAAGCTGTGATACCTTGCTTTCAAGCCGTTCTTACCAAGGACTAAGAGTGGTTCCTGTGGCCACAAAATAAATGAAACTAACTGGCCTGAGGCTTCTTCAGGGAACCAGCTGGGCTTACCAGCCTTACATAGTGTTTGACACACAGTCATTAATTAAAACATGAATGTTGGATGATAAATTAATTTACCTGCTCAGAAGGCATTATGGAGGGAATGAAGCCACAAAAAATGATTATGCTTGAAGCTCTTTTCTTGAGTGTCTGCTCTTATGTGCTGTACTGAATATTTGAGTTACCTAAGTGTACTTGCTATGTGTCAACAGAGATGCCATTTTACAGGTGATATATTTATTTCCAGAAAAGGAAACTCATAGGCCTGTGAGGCAGAAGAATGGTAGTAGTGTTAAAATCTGCTATTTAATAGCATTACTAAGAATCTCTTTGTTTGTAGGCATTAGTAGAGTGGATAAAGGATGTGGTTCTGTCGATAAGAACCAGTCAACCCTAATGGAAAGGGAGGACTAATATGTGAGAGAAACAGAACACATATAAAGAGAGTCTGTAAACAAGTACAAATAAAACCCAAGTGCAGCACTTAATGCTCTATTTTCAATTATAGGCATTTATACTCATGACTTAGCCTCCTTATGGATACCAAGGCCCTCAAGGACTGTTTTCGTTTCCATTCATCATGTACAGAGTACACACTCAGAAATGTTGAATGAATATGCAAGCTGCTACGGGGTTCACCTAAGTGCTGGGAAATTCTAGAGAAAAGGCAAGCGATGTGCTTCAGGGAATCCTTCTGGAGACTGAGCGGGCTTACTATGAGGGAATGCATGGCTTGGCAGAGAGGGAAGGTAGAAGGAAGGAAGAGCTCTATGGTAGTGAGCAAATCCAAACATTTATCCCCCCCCCCCCCCATTCAGGGTCTTCCAGGACCTGCTGCTCTTTTCTAAAAAAAAAAATTATTTACTTATTTTTGGCTGTGCTGAGTCCTCACTGTTACACTCAGGCTTTTCTCTATTTGCAATGAGTGGGGGCTACTCGCTCATTGAGGTGCATAGGCTTCTCATTGTGGCATCTTCTCTTGTTGTGGAGCACAGGCTTCGTTGCCCCATGGCATGTGAGATCTTCCTGGACTGGGCATTGAACCTGTGTCCTCTGCTTTGCGAGATGGATTCTTAACCACTGGTCTGCCAGGGAAGCCTGGACCTGCTCGTGTCCATCTTGCCTTACCACTGCTTCCCATGACCACTCTTTGCGGCCTCATCGTTCCCACTTGTTTCCCTCTCTTAGACTGTCTTCCTCCACTGATGGGCCAATCTATATCCTTGCCCTGCTTCAAGTCCAGGTGCAGGCACAGCCCCAGGATGCCTTCCAGGACATCTCCAGCCTCACTCCTTTCTTCATGAAATCTGATAGCCATGTTCATAGCTCCATTCTCTGAACCTTCAGAAGTAAGACATCATCATGGTGTCCAACTTCAAAGAGTTTCCAAGGGAGAGCAGGAGGCTGGACTAACTACATACAAATGACCAGAGGGAGTAGGACCATATATTTAATCTCCATACTAAATGATGTGGGGGAGAATAGAAGGGCTGTGCCAGGTAGCCTGGGGGTCAGAAGTCCTAGCTGTGCTTCTGTAATCAACTAGGGAGTATCTTTCAGAAATCAGCTTTTTGATCTTTGGTTCTTCATTCATAAAGTAAGGGGCTTATACAAGATGCTGTTCTTCCTTCTAAACTTTAAGATGATGAAAGGTGCAGAATTCATGTTAGACGAATGGGAAATAGAGATGTTTAACTGGAGGGGACAGGGGACTCATGGAAATGCAGCAAATGATCATAACCAGTAGGACTGACCTCTGAGAACTGTGGGATAGATCAGAGAACCAGCCAGGGATTGGTTGAAGACCTGTTGCCCTGTGTCATCAGTATAGTCTTTCTAAGCTACACAAAACTCTCACAATGCACCCTTTGTCCCTGGGCTTTAAAGGGAGAGTCTGCTGAGACTCGTGTCCTCTCATTCTCTAAGCTCTTTCTGGTGCTTGAGTTTCTTGCAAGAATACGTTCAGTCTCTGGCCAACCAGCCATGTAGACTGGGTAGAAGGTGTTGTGTGTTAGCTGATTGTCATAAGAAACAAGCTCTTTATTCATTTATTTATTTTTGGCTGTGCTGCAGCATGTGGGATCTTAGCTTCCCAACCAGGGATTGATCCCTGTACCCCCTGCACTGGAAGCTCAGAGTCTTAACCACTGACCACAGGGGAAGTCCTGGAAGTATCCTCATTCATTTTCTCTCTGAGTGGCTGACTTGGCCAACGTACATATGGCAGCATCAGAACAGCATACTCACCTTTTCCCAGAGGTGAGCAGCATTTCAACCTGGATAGCTCACTGTGTGGTCAACTGTCTAGCTCCCAGTGACCCCAGAGAAGCTGACCTCCCCAGCACCCTGCTGCAGTTGCCTGGCAGGAGGACCTTCCCTTCTCTCTGGCTGTTTCCCTACAGTACTCTTTATGTTATCTCTGACCATGAAAGCAAAGCAAAACCCATTAGTTACTGCAGAAAAAGCTGCAAAGTATAGAAAAGGATAAAAATATTTTAAAATAAAATCACTAATTTCTACCCCTGCCCAGTTACCATCACTGTTACCATTTTCCAGTGTTTTGCCACAAAGATTTCTCTAAAAACCCACGTATGACCCTGAACTGTATAAATAAAGTTTTATTTGGAGGAAATGTAAAAACTCTTTATTATAGAAAATTTTGTGTATACACACAAGTAGAAAGAATAGAATATTGAGCCCCTGTGGAACCCAATCCCGGCTTCAACAATACAAGATCTTGAACAGATCTGTTATCTCCATTTTGGGCTTTTGGGCCAGTGATCAGAAAGGAAGGAGACGACAAACCTCACATAACAATGGTATTGGAATCGTTAGGATTTACTGAAGCGTTCTTCAGCACAGCCGGGCCCCGAGCTGTGTGGGTGTGAAGGCGCTCACTTGAGTGGACAAGGTCACGGCAGCCTTCCTGGTCAGATGCAGCACTGCTCATCCGCCCTCACTTTGACATTCACTTGCATCCTCTTCCCAGATGTGTGGATGGATTTTCATAAATACATCCATACCTGTCTGCCCAGCCCCCGTGGTGATCGCCACCCGCGTCCAGGGTAGGGCAGTGCTTGCTGGTCGGTGATACAGCCCCCGTGGTGATCGCCACCCGCGTCCAGGGTAGGGCAGTGCTTGCTGGTCGGTGATACTCAGCAGAGCTCCCGAGGTGGCCTTGATGGCACCATGCTGCTGCTGCCTGTGAACACAGGTGGGAGAGCGGATTTTTCTGGCTCTCCTCCTGGGGCCACTGGTCCTGCTCTGTTTTTCCACTGGTCAGAAAAGAGGAAGAATAAGTGGTGAAATGCCCAATAGGAAGTCCCCCTGGAGGTACTTCTGCATGTGGGTTAAGGTCCTGCCGAATCCTCAGTGACAGTTGCCGGCAGTCCAGGCAAAAGGAGAAAGTGGCCGCTGGCCATCAAATCTGGGGGTCTGAAAAGGACCAGAATGTGTGGGAAGCCTTGATTACTTATCTCAGGCCCCTGGCTAAGCCAGATGCTGCCTTTGGAGCTTTGTGTGGGGAGTTTGTTTGGAGCTTTGTTTGGAGTTTGTGTGGGGAGATTTAGCATATTTATTAAATACACTCAGGGGTCTGAGACATAATGAAATGCTTTGCCTCCAGGACTGACAGGTTCCGCCTCCCTGCTGGGTTGCAGCAGGTGGCTGTGTTTCACTCAGGCTGTCTGTCCTCACTCTTTCCACCTGCTCCCCCGACTCTGCTTTCTTGCCTGGGGTCTGAGAGATACAGCTCTTACCTCTGGCTGCCAGACCCTAGCGCTGGCTTTCTTCTTCATTGTGGCTCTGCCCTAGAAGGTGGTGATAGAGTGGGTAGGATTGCCATTAAGAGACCAAGTGAGATAATGGACAGTCAAGCGTCCTCAAGAAGTTGATCCCATGTGGTTCTAGATTGTGGCCCCGTTATTCTGCTTGTCCAGACCTTAGTTAGTTTCCTCCTCTACCAAATGATGGATTGGGTAGTGTGTTCCTGTAATCTGCTTAGATGGTGGCTAGAATTCCTGGTACACGTGGTCCACAGGCCTCATCTTGCTCAGTGGTCATAGGGTACACTCACTGTACATCATACTTCCTTTCCCTAAAATGTGACTGTGGTCTAAGGGCAGTGGCTCTGCCTTTAGAAACATCATCTACTATCCATCTGGGTGGCCCAGGGGCAGACTGTTACTGCATTGTAGGTTGGTCAAACTCTGATGAGATAATGATTTAATGCCTTAAATCAGATTCCCTATAAACTGTCTCTGGGACAGAGATTTTTGTGGCAATGATTTTACTGATGGACTGCTTGCAGGGGAAGCCCAGACTGATAGGAGAAAAGGTGAATAGGTTAGGAGAAAATACTAGACAGAGATCTGGTTGTACACGTTTTAACCTGAGTCTGATCCCCAAGGCAGCTCCGGAGTGAACCGCACCAAGGAGGCTGTCCCACGCAGAGGGGAAGGGGCTGGGCTCGTGACACCCCTGCATCAGTGAGCTGTTGGTTCCAGGTCACGGCCCCCATGGATAGGCATAAACTCCCAGGTGAGAAGGGTCTGTCAGCCGGGGGCCGACTTCTCAGGAGGATCCAGGTGTGAGCCATTAGCAGCCAAAACTCAGAGCTGCTGGGGACGCTGGTCCACCTGCTCTAAAGGAGACCACTGAGGACAGCACAGATTCTGCCACGTCCAGGCCAGTGAGAGCTCAGCAGGGAGAGGGTTCTTCTGAGTGTAAGTCCCTGAGCAGTGAGGGAATGTGGATGGCTCAGGACATTGAGTGAAATGTGAGATGTGATTTCTTAATTAGGCCAGCATAATTGATGGGTATAGAAGTCAGGAGAACATTACATTTGAGGAGAATATGTGCCCAGGAAGGGATGTGAGGGAAGCCTGGTTTTATCTGGATGCTGGCTATACAGTTATATACACTTTGAAAATATCCACTAAGGGTGGTACCCTTATGATTTATGAATGTTTCAGTACAACATCCACCCAGGTGCCTGGGGGCTGCTACTGCAAAGAGGCAGGAGTTCGGTGTCAGCATTCCCTGCCCTCATTTTTCTTCTCTTGTGTCTCCTACCTCTTGGCACTTCTTAATCTTTTTTTTTTTTTTTTAATTGAAGTGTAGCTGATTTACAGCATGTTAGCTTCAGGTGCACAGCAGTTCAGTTACAGACACACACACACACAGACACAGACACACACACACACACACCCCTCTATCATTCTTTTTCAGATTCTTCTCCCTTACAGGTTATCACAAAACATTGAATAGAGTTCCCTTTGCTATATAGTAGGTCCCTGTCAGTTATCTATTTTATATATTATTTTATATATAGTAACGTGTATATGGTAATCTCAAGCTTCTAATTTATCCCACTATCCCCCTTTCCCCTTTGGTAAGCATAAGCTTGTTTTTTATGACTGTGAGCACTTCTTAATTTAAACCTTTTCCTCCTCTCCCTTTCCCCTCCGTGATAAACCTTTCCTCTGCCTTTCTAACCTCTGTGGCAATTGCCATGGTAGTTTCTTAGACTCATGTGACGCTTTACTCTGAAAGCTTCAGCAAATCTTTTGCTGACTTCCTGAACCAGATCAGACGCACCTGCAGGTCAGCTCCCGGTGTGGTCCTTCATCACCCTCCCCTCAATTTAAAGGCAACAGACCGTGTGAGCTCACTTAATTAATGGGGGTCTCCCCATTATACTACTTTATGTGGATCAGGACCTGGGACTGTTCTGTCCATCATTTATCCCCAGTATGTAGGAGAATATCTGCTGCCCGGTATTAATACATGGTCCACACATTTGTCGAGCAACACATGACTTCTGGCACTGAGACGTGGACTTCAAGTCTCTCAGGATGAAAAGGAGGTGTTCACTTGGTGCTGCAGTGAAGTGCGGGCCCAGGGGAGGCCAGCAAGCTGGGCAGAATTGGGTGCCCAGGTATCATACCATCAGGGAAGGTGGAATTGTAGAACTGTCTTTGATCTCTGCCCCTTTCCTTTAATCCACTCTTGCCCTCTCTTAATTTTCTCTCCCTGGAGTGGTCAGCAGAGGCCTTGGACTTTTGTTTTTTTTGCCTCACCACGTGGCATGCAAGATCTTAGTTCCTGACAAGGGATCGAACTTGTGCTCCCTGCAGTGGAAGTGTGGTGTCTTCACCACTAGACCACCAGGGAAGTCCCCTTGGACAGATGTTTCTGCTGGGATGAATGGCCTGGCCTCTTTGACAGCCCAGTTCTGTGCTCCAGCCATCCCTTGACTTGAGTTCAGTTGGTAATTCCAAAGTTGTCTTTGAGACCAGAGTCTCTAAGCTAGTAGTTCTCAATAGCAAGCCATTGTTGGCCCCCACCCCCGCTGGGATATCTGGCAGTTCTGGAGCCACTTTGTGTTGTCACACTGGGAAAAATGCTGTTGGCATCTAATAGGTAGAAACCAGGGATCCTGCAAATACAGTGAACAGGACAGCCTCCTTCTCCCCAACCCAGCCTTGAATCATCCAGCCCAAGATACTAGTGACGCACTCGCTGAGAAACTCTGATGGGGGCCAGGCTGGAGCTTGCCTACTGGCGCCTCCAGCCTGGGAAGCAGGTGTATCCCAGAGACCTTTTTTTTTTCCTCCCGAAAGGACCCTTTTTTCCCCTAAAAAAAAAAACCCTCATATTTTTCCAGTCTCCACTCATCAACCTCCCAATTCTGTAGCCATATGTCATTCAGCCTCCCTGGTGGAAGCTGCTCTGTGAAAGGCGTGGCCATCCAAGAGGAGGCTCTTCAGCCTGTTTTCTACAGAGCCCTGTGGAGCCCTGTTAGAGACCTGCTTCCAACTATAGAGGCTAGCACGGCCTTCAGCCTTGCACCAGGAAAATCATGGGGCCCCCTGCCTCCTGCCATCCCATCCCCATCTTTCTCCCCAATCCAGCTCCTCCCAC
Organism: Aepyceros melampus; assembly: GCA_006408695.1. Taxonomy (NCBI): domain Eukaryota; kingdom Metazoa; phylum Chordata; class Mammalia; order Artiodactyla; family Bovidae; genus Aepyceros; species Aepyceros melampus. The sequence continues at coordinate 289,393 of SJXQ01000115.1, forward strand.
CCCTGCCCTCCACCATCTCCCCCATCCTCCAGAGATTAATGTGATAATTGCCATGTGTGCCTGTTTGCCCAGGGAGTGGGTGGGCTCGCCACCCCCAGTCAGGCAGGTTCTCAGAGGAACACATCCCCACTGTGTCGGGCCTGCTACCTGCTGAGTGCTCCCTGTGCAGGTGGGCCGCCACCCCCAGTGCTTTCTCTGTCTGTCATCACCCCCACTCTGCACACGTGTGCATGTGTGTGTCACTCAGGGAATTGGGAGGTAAGAGAGGTGGAGGCCAGCCGGCCTGTCGAGTCTAGGGGCTCGACTGGGACAGTGGGAGGAGACTCAGCATCTTAATAAGAGGACACTGCTCCAAAGAAAAGCTCTTTTTGGTACTGCCTGCCACAGAGTAGGTGTTCCATGAATGGTGGGGAAGGAGGAGGCTGGAATGCACTGTCAAGCCTTCTTTGCAAGGAGGGGCTGGTATATACTTTAGCTGCTCCACAATACTAGGCCAGGCAGGGAAGCTTCCACCATGAGACTCTCCTGGAACCAGAAATCAGTGGACTGTGTTGGGAAAGGTCTTCTTTCTCTCAGTCTTGCATGGAGTACTTAGGGTGACTGTTCTGTCCTTGAGGGAAGAATTGGTAGGGAGAATGAAGTGATGCTCCCACACCCAAGGTGCTTGGGATCACAGAAGCTGAGCGGGTGAGGGAGGTGGGTATTGGAGGGAGAGAAGGGAAGGGGAGATGCTTCCTCTCATGTAGGCAGCCCCTCCGCTCTCCCACCACCTGCTGTGCCACAGATAGGCACGCCCACCCCGACAGGGAGCACAGTCACAACTCTGGAGCTGAACTGGTGACTTTCTGCGTGGCATTCCTGACTCCCACCTCATGTGGTGTCAGGGCACTTGCTGCCTTCAGAGTTGTTGAGTGCTTTTTTCCTCTTCCATCTCAAAAGATACTGCAGTAGTTGTCTCTCCTACACTGGACAGTTTTAAGGTTGTAATAATGATGAATCAGAAAGAGATTGAAACTCTAATTAGCATCAGAAAGAACCTTGCCATTTTGGAGGAGGGAGGCGTGAAGTCCCAAGCTTGCCCACTTCCTGCTGAGGTTTGTTCCCTTGCCCTGGTGGACCTGTCATGGATCCACTGACAAGCACAGGAAGTGAGATTGTGAGGCCACCTGGAGAGGAAGGATGGGAGGGGAAGAGCTAAGAGGAAACTGGAGGGAGAGGAGGAAGGTGTAGCGAGGGTGCGGCGGGTCTATTAAAAGGTTTGTGAATAATCTAGGGGAGCCGTCAGGCTGCTTTCTCCAGAAGAACCTTCTAAGCTGTCAGTCATCCTTAATAACCCCCTAGGGCATGGTGCCGAGGTCTCCCAGATATTCATTTTCTCCTTCTCTTTCCTTTCTCCTCTTCTTCTCATCCCACAGACTCCAATACCATGGTGGATGACTTTTTCAAATGCAATTCAGATAAAGCTTGGGGAGAATATGAGAATGAATTTATTTTTGGCATATTTTAAACCTGAGAATCATTTTACTCAAATCGTGGTCATTTACTGATTGGCTGAGCACCTATTGTGCCAAATACTTTGTCAGTTGCCAGGTACAGAAATGAGTGGACAGTGAAGGCTCTTGCCTTAATGTCGGTTAAAGCAAAACCAAAACATTCTCACAACATATTGAGTATTTTAGAGAAGAGTTAGAAAGCATATCCCAGACTCTGGGCCTGTGAAGGGGAGTCCTATCCCTGTATTTCATGGGCTGTGTTTTCTGATATGTTAATAGGTTTCTGTTGAAAAGGAGGTTTGTAGTCAAGGATGCATATGAAATGATGGAGGAAACAACTTAAATACTATTTCTTTGGGGTGGGTCTTCTCACAGGATAATGCAAAAATAAAATCTGCTGTGTTTCCTGAGTTTCTTTGATTCCAGAATCTCATTTTCCTCAGAACATGTGAGCATCTTACAGATCACTAGCAATAAGAAGATCACAATTTAGAAACTATTCTTCACCCTGCAACATCTTTGGCAAATAGTCACCCAACTGAAATTGCTCTCACCATCTTCAAGACATAGCACAGTCACTCCTGGGACCAAAGAGAGCTTAAAAGCCACAATTTCATCATTGCTATTGCTGACACCAACTAATGCTTATTGGCACTTGAGCCCTGATTAGGGTACTGGGAGCAGACTGTGTTCTTGCTGCCAAAGAGAGCTAAGGGTGGGGGTTACTGTCTAAGCCACAGAGTTGTTGAAAAGACACTTGCTCCTTGGAAGAAAAGTTATGACCAACCTAGACAGCATATTAAAAAACAGAGACATTACTTTGCCAACCAAAGGACCATCTAGTCAAAGCTATGGTTTTTCCAGTAGTCATGTATGGATATGAGAGAGGACTATAAAGAAAGCTTAGCGTTGAAAAATTGATGCTTCTGAACTATGGTATTGAATGATGAAGACTCTTGAGAGTCCCTTGGACTGCAAGGAGACCCTACCAGTCCATCCTAAAGGAAATCAGTCCTGAATATTCATTGGAAGGACTGATGCTAAAGCTGAAACTCCAATGCTTTGGCCACCTGATGTGAAGAGCTGACTCATTTGAAAAGATCCTGATGCTGGGAAGGATTAAAGGTGGGAGGAGAAGGGGACGGCAAGGGATGAGATGTTTGGATGGCATCACTGACTCAATGGACATAAGTTTGAATAAACTCCGGGAGTTGGTGATGGACAAGGAGGCCTGGCGTGCTGCAGTCCATGGGGTTGCAAAGAGTTGGACACAACTGAGTAACTGAATTGAACTGATGTCCATTCAAACCCCCTGTAGCCCTTGGCATCTAGTTCTTTTGCATCTTCCTTCTGATACCAGGAGCGGTTTCCTCTAAGGTCTGGCCCTCATCTTCTTTGTTTGCATTTGACTCACAAGACCTGTTGAATCAAAACACTGGCTCTTATATACTGAAATTGGCAGGTCTCTGCTTTTGTTCATTCAGTTCAGAAGGTATTTGTTTTTAACTCTTATTCTGCTTCATTTGCAAATGTACCTCTCTGAATAGTGTAGGGGCAAGACAGAGAGACAAGTTTGGTGAAAGAGGTTGCTTTAGAAGCTGTTTTTTAATGGAAAAATCTATTGTGCAGTGATAGTTGCCATGATCAGTGGGAGGCTGTATTTTATAGGCTGACATATTTGATTGGGAAGCAGAAGGAAAATGAGATAATTTGGGGGAAAAACAAGATAGAATGTCATAGAAGTCCACGGGAGGCAGGAAGATGATGAATCAAAATATGTTGGCAAAGTGAGAGGGAGAAAAAGGTACAACAGGGACAAGAAATACTTTGCCATAGAAATTCTTCGTTTTGCTAATTTAGTGTGCGAATTTTGGGCATGGCATTTGATTTGGATGGCCTGGCTTTGTTTTCCAGTAAACTGGGAATAAAATATCTTTCCAGAAACTGTTGAGTTTCAAACAAGTATTAAAAGTTTGTGTGTGAGAGAGTAGGATGGGATTGGGAGGGATTTCCAAGCCCTGGGTATGCAAAATGTAGTTCAAGTGGACTAATTAGGAAGCTTTGGGGTTTATATCATGGGGAGAGAGAGTCAAGGGAAAGTTTAATTGAGAGATCCAAGTATTAATGGGACTTTCAAAATGTCCCAGAACTGTTTCAAGATGCTTAATGAGAAATCCTACCAAGAGTTGGTTTTTTTTTGGGGGGTGGGGGGACGAGGGGGAGTTGGCTGAGCCACGTGGTATGATCCTCTCTCAACCCCTACCATTCAGAGGCCTGGCATCACACTTGTGGTATTAGAATCCAGAATGTAGATTTCCATGCGGGTTTTAGTTCACGATGTGTTAGCATTACAGAGAGAACAAGGGATCCCTTTTCAAATCTAGATTTATTCTTTGTCTTTCCAGAGCCTTCCCAGGGCCTGGCCTGGTCTAACTGTGTACTGTTGGACCATGATGTGATGGAAAAGGAAGCCAGAGCCCAGGGTCAGGAGCTGAGCAGGACGTGGATAACACTCATCTCTCCCAAGCAACCTGTCAAGGTCTTTACCAGAATCCCTGGACTAAAATGATGGATGTACCTTGCCCCTGTCTTTTGAGAATTTGCCTAACTAAGAGTAGAAAGGCTTAGAACTCACGTCACCAAACACTATAAAACTAGTGATTATTTGTGTGATCTTAGAAAAATATTTGACCTTTCTGGACTGTTATCCATTGGTTGAGGATATTAGACCATTCAAATGCTGAATGTTGTGTCAGAATGACATGGTGCCCTACACAGTATACCCGGGAGAATGAATTAATCTACAATCACATCAAATCAGGAGTGAAGCAATGCAATGTTTATCTGTATTGCACTATGCTTGTTGCATAACCCTACATGTGAAGCTGCAGGAATGGAGGCCTTCACCTGGCAGATGGTTTTGATGAAGTAAATAACTAAAGAACCATTTTTCTTTCTTTCAGACCAATGATGCCTTAGGAGCCACCTGGAATTGGCTGTACTTCATCCCCCTCATCATCATTGGATCCTTCTTTGTTCTCAACCTCGTCCTGGGAGTGCTTTCCGGGTAAGCCAGATGTTTCTCTCTTCTCTTCTTTCTGACTATAAACTAATGCTCCAGACTTCTTGTAAATTCGTTCATGCAACCCTCATTTACTGAGCAGTCCCTTTGGGCCAAAAGCTGCCCCAGATGCTGAGAGTTACAGTCGTTTTAATCATCTTTAGTATTCTTAGGAATTAAAAATCTTAAATTGGTACAACATTGAACATGATATGTAGTGAGAGTCCATTTATCCATCCTTTCATTCCATCATTCAAGAGGGACCATTTTTTGTCAAATGCTGTGCTGATTGTTAGGCATATAATGTTCAATAAGATTCAGGCTTTATCCTCAAAAGGTTCTTACTCTATCTTGTAATGGACGTTAAATTTCATATTTGTGGCTTGAATTACTGTAGACCAGGTAACAAACATTCAGTGTTCAATGCCATGATAAGCATTACAAGGAGCATATAAATTTTAAGGCATGGTTTTTGCCCTTAAAAAACTTATGTTTTGCTGAAAAGACAACATCAACACTTGAAACAGGGAGCAAGAGTTTGTTTACTGGCTAATATAACATATAGTTCATTTGTCTGGGGAAGGGACAAATCTATATAGTCTGAAGTTATCAGGAATGGTTTCATAAAGGATTGGGATTTTGCTTGGGATGCAAAATATGTAATAGAATAAAATAGAATACATGGGAGTGACTATTCCAGAAAGGGGAGCACAACCCCATAAGCCAACATGAAGAAATGGGATTTGTTATGGAGAGTGAGAAGACTATCATGTGACCTAATTTAACCTGAGTGGAAATTTCACTTTGGGAATTGAAAGGAGAAAATAGAAGAGCAAAAACAGGGTCGAAGAGGGTCTTCTATTTTCTGAGCAAAACTGAACATAATTTCTTGCTGAATGGCAAATGTTCTTGAAATGGAAATTTATATAAAGTGGTGCTTCTGTTTAAGCATGGTGGATTGAACCAAGTTGGCCATCTCTGGTATATCCACAAACACAGGAAATAAATTTTGAGAAGGACACAGTGACAGAATAAGAGAGGGTATGAAAACAAATGAGAGCTGCCAACAAAATGTTTGAAGACGGAGAGTAAATGATAACTAATCTAGTGGCATGAAAGCTGAGGCTCCATTAACTACAATGAGGAATGCCAATAAAAAATGAGAGCCAAGAAAGGGTCAGGAATTGAAGCATCATGCAAAGCTGGGTTATGAGGGATGCTAAAACAAGATTTTTCATAAATCTTTGTGAGAAACACTTAGATACATCCTCCCCTCAACCAAACAATGTTCACAGGTGCCTGCCCCAACCAATCCCACGCCACCCTAGTTACAAGATTTCCTCTCTGTCAAGGATGAATCACCCACTCCAGTGTTCTTGCCTGGAGAATCCCAGGGACAGCAGAGCCTGGGGGGCTGCTGTCTATGGGGCTGCACAGAGTCGGACACGACTGAAGTGACTTAGCAACAACAAGGATGAATCAGAAAAGCTTGGATTTGTGGACACACAGGAGCTTACCAGTTTGGTTCAATCCACCATGTTTAAACAGAGTTTAATATTAGAATGGGGTTGATCTCTTGTAATGATAACAGGAGCATTATATGAAAGTCCACAAACTGGATGTCATGTTTCCAGCCCAGTTCTACTGTGTGGCTCTCAGAACTGTAGCAGTCTAGGGAAGGAGGGGGAGAGGGTTTCACAGCAGTCCTCTGTGGAAAACCATCCATCTGAAGAGAAAAGACCTCTGCAGCCTGATAGTTGATGGTGACCAGAAAAATGGTCTGACCCATCACTTGTGGTGAGGGTCACTTATTAGTGTCCTTTGGCCACCCCAGCAAATTATCACAAACCAGGTGGTTTAAAAGTGTGAGAGAAATGGTCTCATAGTTCTGGAGGTTAGAGGGCCAAAATCTGGAGGGTGATGCTACCGCCAAGGGATCTAGGGGAGAATTTCTTTCCTCCTCCTCCCAGCCTCTGTTGGCCCCAGGCATTCCTAGGCTTGTGACTATATCACTCCAGTCTCTGCCTCTGTGGCTGCATTGCCTCCTATTCTCTCTAAAATCTCCTTCTGTCTGTCTCTTATGAGGACACTTGTTGTTGGATTTAGTGTCATCTGGATGATCCAGGATGACCTCTTCATCTCAAGATCCTTAATTACATTACCTTTTTCCAAATAAGGGAGCATTCACAGATTCCAAGAATTAGGATGTGGACACATCTTTAGGAGAGGCAAGTACCAGTCATCACTATACTACCCGGCCCCCCCACCACCATTCTATAAGCCCTAACCATTCATAGGAGCTTCCAACAAGCCTTTTGTACCTTGATCTTAAATATGAACACAGTTAGGGGTCATCAGCATTCAAAGAAAAGGTCCACCACAAAGACAAATAAAAATAATAAATAGGTAGAAGGAACTTGAGGGAATATGAATAATGAAGGGAGCAGAGGTAATTTTTTAAAAGCATAATTGATATCAGCAGAGATAGAAGAGATTATCCACAAGATAGTAGATTGCTATGAAAAAGAATACTTAACAGTTAAGAGCATTTGGAAATTAATGTAAAATAATGTAAAATTTATATTAATTACAATGAATTAATGTAAAAAGTATAAAAATGTAATAAACAGTAAATGGCAGGACTATCAAGTTGAAATCACACAGAAAGTAGAACAAAAATAAGAAAATCAAAGATTTGTTTCAACATTGAACCAATAAAAATTCCATAAAGAAAATAGGGAAATGGATAGGAAAAAATTAACAAAGAAAAATACCAAAAATGTTCTTAGAACTAGTACACTCACATTGCCAAATTTAAAAGCTCTGTTGATACATGTGCAAAGATATTCTTTCTATCATTAGGTTTTTATAGTGCAGACTTAGCGAAAATCTGGGTATCCATAACTAAGAGAGCAGTTAGCTGTCTCTTGGATGCAGCTATGACATATTATGTGGCAGTTAGGAGCAACAAAGACCATGTACACATTGAAAGCAGAGTTTAGTGAAAACAAGAAGGAAACAGTATGGTATCATCCACATAAATAAAAAATGTACACAGTTTGTAAAAATTCATTAAAAAGTATACACTGAATATAATGTAACAGTTATTTATATGGCAAGGAAATAAGAGGTGGGTATGGAGATAACTGAGAACAGATGAATTAATAAGAAAAATGCCCACTGACAACTCAACACAATGAAAGAGAAAAGACCACACCAAGATAAATCATGACATTTCAGAGCATCTGAGTAAGATAATATTCTGTAAGCTTCTGGTGATATTAAGGGGATGAATTTTATCCATACAGAATCTGGAGTTAAGATGGCTTTGGACTTCTCAATGATACTGAAAGTTAGGAACCAATAGAAAACCTCGTAAAACTCTGAAGGAAAAAAATTTCCAAGATAGAATTCCATTCCTAGTGAAAATAGCAATTATTTGTGAGGATGAAATTGCAATATTTTGAGACACTCTTTCTGAAGAAGCTCCTGGAGAATGCAAGTCACTAAACATAAGGAATTCATTGAGGAGGGAGAAGGACATGTGACTTATGGAAACAAGAGATTCATTAGAGAGGAAGAAAGTTTTCCAGGATGATGGTGAAGGGAAGTCTAGGATGCTAACTGTCTGAAAGTCTAGGGAACACCAAGTTCAGACTTCAGTAGGATGACAGAAGGCTGTAAAAATGATATATTTAAGAAAAAATGGAGTTAATAATCCCCAATGTGTATTAGTATAGTTAGAAGAGTTTAATGTTTTTTTCCAAAACGATATATATGTGAATATATATTTGTGTGTATTTGCACACACACACATCAATCTAAGCAATGAATTCCACAAAATACAGAAGTGTTATCACCAAAGGAATATAAGCAAAGTAGTCGGACACGACTGAGCAACTTCACTTTCATTTTTCACTTTCATGCATTGGAGAAGGCATGAAAGTGTCCTTGCCTGAGAATCCCAGGGATGGGGGAGCCTGGTGGGCTGCCGTCTATAGGGTCGCACAGAGTCGGACACAACTGAAGCGACTCAGCAGTAGCAGCAAGTACTCCATACAGCTCAACTGTCAGTCAGATGTGCATTGTTCACACTGGATCTTGAGTTCGCCCCTATGGTGCTATGGTTGCTGTGAGAGCATAGGAGAGACTAAGTAGGGGGAGGAGAAGGGAATGTCAGAGACTAAAATCTTAGGTTCCACAATGGGAAAGTCCTTAAGCAATACCTAAAACTGAAAGATTAAGAAATAGCAGTTGTATAAGTATTCAGTTCAGTTCAGTCGCTCAGTCATGTCTGACTCTTTGCGACCCCATGAATTGCAGCATGCCAGGCCTCCCTGTCCATCACCATCTCTTGGAGTTCACTCAGACTCATGTCCATCGAGTCCGTGATGCCATCCAGCCATCTCATCCTCTGTTGTCCCCTTCTCCTCCTGCCCCCAATCCCTCCCAGCATCAGGGTCTTTTCCAATGAGTCAGCTCTTCACATGAGGTGGCCAAAGTACTGGAGCTTCAGCTTTAGCATCATTCCTTCCAAAGAAATCCCAGGGTTGATCTCCTTCAGAATGGACGGGTTGGATCTCCTTGCAGTCCAAGGGACTCTCAAGAGTCTTCTCCAACACCACAGTTCAAAAGCATCAATTCTTCTGCACTCAGCCTTCTTCACAGTCCAACTGTCACGTCCATACATGACCACAGGAAAAACCATAGCCTTGACTAGACAGACCTTAGTTGGCAAAGTATGAGTATAATATTTAGAAAATTGGAAATGAGTACTAGAAGAAGCAGGTAAAAGAATTACAAGTGGTTGCCTATGGGGACTCAGATTGAGGGGTGAGAAAGGGTGAGGCTGTGGGCTGCTGTTTTTTCACTATAAGCTTTAAAATATATTTGACCTTAAAGCACAACATGCATAACTTTGAGAAAAATAGAAATTAAATTTTATAATGATTGCACGCACACAAAAAGTATAGGACAAAAGTGTATATAAGACATTGACCTGAGAAAGAGACCAATCTCTCTTGCCCAGGAAGAGGATTGGCCTAGGGAGAGACCAGATGCAGGAAGATTAAGAGAAAACTCTGATGTATTAGTCACCTCTGTAGTACTAAGAGCCTTGGGTGACTTGTGAAATAGTTATGAAGGAAAAACAGGAGACAGTATGAAGGAGTTCTTAATAGTATGTGTCTGGAGTGGAGAGTCACAGATGTAATAGCATTTCTTAAGTAGGTACTCATTCAGTGAGCATTCATTGACATCCTTTATGCTCAACAGGTAATTGTCTCCACATATCCTGTAGCTGCAACTCAACTGCTCTATTTCAATGGCTGCCCAGGATGGGTCTGACCACAGATTTCTTTCTTCTTGTATTTCTACGGAGGGGATAATCTCCCGTTTGTATAATCTTATCTGCTACATTTTGTCCTTACTTTTTTCCTAAGTGTGTCCATGTTTTAGTTGGAAAAATTCAAGTCAGATTCTCATTTCTGAATAACAAGTCAGTGATGTTCCAGATAAAGTTCCAGTATGGGTTGAGAATGTGTCTTGACAGAGCTGGAAAGGGACTGAACATTGGCACTGAAAGACAATCCTGTATCTGACTGTGTCCGCTCTGATGTACTAGCTCTAGTTTAGAATTGCCTCTTTGAATTCTACATATTTATCCTGGTGGGAAAGCATGGTAGATTGGGAGAAGTGTGAGCTTTGGCATCTGACAGTCATGTTGTTTAGTTACTAAGTCATGTCTGACTCTGCAGCCCCATGGACTGCACCACACCAGGCTTCCCTGTCCTTCACCATCTCCCAGACTTTGCTCAAACTCATGTCCATTGAGTCGATGATGCTATCCAACCATCTCATCCTCTGTCGTCTCTTTTTCCTCCTGCTCTCAATATTTCCCAGCATCAAGATCTTTTCCAGTGACACTGAAGTGACTTAGCACCAGCAGTAGCAGCTCTTTGCATCAGGTGGCCGAAGTATTGGAGCTTCAGCCTGTCCTTGCATGAATATTCAGGGCTGATTTCCTTTAGGGTTGACTGGTTTGATCTCCCTTGCTGTCCAAGGTACTCTCAAGAGTTGTCTCCACCACTGCAGTTTGAAAGCACCGGTTCTTTGGTGCTCAGCCTTCTTCATAAAGACCATATCCAACTCTCACATCCATACATGGCTACTGGAAAAATCATAGCTTTGACTCTGTGGACCTTTGTTGGCAAAGTGATGTCTCTGCTTTTGAATATATGGTCTAGGTTTGTCATGGTTTTTTCTTCTGCCATGGGCGGGCATACGCAAAGGCGTGATCAAGCCTCATTCTTCTATGGGTGAAATCCTAACCCTGCTGCTTATTAGTCTTGTGCATTTGGACAAGTTACTCTGGGCCTGCTTCCTCCCCTATGAAATGGGATAGCACTATCCCTCTCCCAGGCCGAGGCCTAGGTGTGGCATCAGTACCCCTCTGAAAATATTGATTCTCATTTTCTCTCACTGTTAGGTGTAGGTGGCAATCATCCAAGTAGCAGCCTATGATACTGGGCTCGAGCCCACTGTGAGACTATGAGCTCCTCTCTGACCGGAAGGCGACCTCCTCGGGTTGGGAGATGAAACAGAAGTAGCATGGTGCGTGCCTCCTTAGCACTTCTGGAGAAGGTTAGGAAGTGACAGCAGCAGCTGGGAACAGCTGGTGTGAAGAAATGCTGACATTTAAAAGAGTGTTAACAATAGGGGCCTTATGGGCTGGAGCTGGAATAGTTCTGTCCTAGTTTCTTTTTCTCCTTCTGATGCTCAACACCTATGTGGTTTCACTGGTGTGTCTTCAGACACTTCGGCAGCAGCTAGTTCTATGTACAGGGTGGTGGGGTGTGGGTTCCCTCTTTTGCTTTGTCTGGTTCTCACATGCCCCTGAATGGGAATGTAGGTGTTCTGCTTGGAGTAAGGGGTTGGTTGGGAGTTGCATGTATAAACCAGGGAGAAGCTCTGAAGGTTTTATCTCTGGGGCATATGTTCCCCATGACCTGCAGGCAGTTTAATGTAGGCCCCAAGGCTTCCTAAAGCAGAACAAGAGCTATGGAAGCAGGCGCCCCTGTTGGGCAAATGATGAGTCTGGTAAGGGAGGGCAGGTAGCCCGCAGGAGTGCTCATGGCCCTCCAGGTGTGAGAGTGACTGTGGCGCCCATCCTAGAGGCACGGGCCTAGGTGGCTAGAGGGCTTGGAGGTATGTTTGAGAGTCTCAGTGTATTTAAACAGGAACTGTGGAGAGAAGCTTTGTCGCATTACTTGTCTCAGAGGAAATGGGATTTGATGAAAACCATTAGCCTAGGCTTGAAGAGAAGCAGAGCTTCCTGTCTCCATAGAAACGAACCAGAGCTGCAGAAGCATGTCCTGAGGTGCAATCAGGGGTGACAGGGCAGAAGGCTCATGCAAACACAAAGTGACCCTTATCCCATCACCTCTACCCTCTGCTCCCAGGCTTTCTGGAGAGAGGGAGAGAGTCTTGGAGAAGGCTTCATGCTGTCTCCAAACCAGGGCAGGGAGAGCCAAGCCAGGAACTGCTGACACAGGCATATACAGGGAGCGTGTGTATAAAGTATGGCATAGTTTTCAGAGCACCTTTGCTTCCGTGCTCTTATTTGTTCCTTGTAACAGCTATGTGCAGTAGATAGATACTCTATTTACAGATGGAAAGAAGAGGGTTTAGAGGTTCTGAGCCCCAACTAGTTACTGGCAGAGGTATGGTCAGAGGTTGTAATTTCCCACCTGTAGTTAGAGACTTGTTCTGATACACCTACACCACGTGGCCCATATCCAGAATAGGGGCTCCCAACATGGCATAACTAGAGAAAGCCAGCCAAGGGTTAACCTAGAATAGCATCCTGACCATACAGATGTTGGTGCCAGTTTTAAGCTGTCCGTACATTGATGCACATACTTATTCACACACACTGGTCTCCACATACACAGTGTGACCCGGTACATAGAAAGTCCCTTGGACTGCAAGGAGATCCAACCAGTCCATCCTAAAGGAAATCGGTCCTGAATATTCACCGGAAGGACTATGCTGAAGCTGAAACTCCAATACTTTGGCCACCTAATGCAAAGAACTGACTCACTGAAAAAGTCTCTGATGCTGGGAAAGATTGAAGGTAGGAGGAGAAGGGGATGACAGAGGATGAGATGGTTAGATGACATCACCAGCGTGATGGACATGAGTTTCAGTGGGCTCCAGTAGTTGGTGATGGTCAGGGAACCTGGCGTGTTGCAGTCCATGGGGTCACAAAAAGTTGGACATGGCTGAGCGACTGAATTGACTGACATACAAGATAGAAGATGCTAAGACCCACTGTCCAGGCTCTTTTACCCTCAGGTCTGGTGGGAAGTGGTGGACTCTATATAAGAGGAGTGATTCTTCTGGTTGCATTTCTTGAGTGAGTGGAGTGGCTCTGGTTACTGGTGAGATAACTGTCACCAGATAACTGGTGAAGTTTGTCTTGCCACCAACTCATTTGCTGGATAGCTTTGACAAATTCAGGGCAATTAAACAAAAGCTGATTATATGGCTACTATGCTTAAGACACTGTCCTAGACACTGAGGTTAAAGTGAAGTGAAGTCACTCAGTCATGTCCAACTCTTTGCAACCCCATGGACTATAGCCTACCAGGCTCCTCGGTTCATGGGATTTTCCAGGCTAGAATACTGGAGTGGGTTGCCATTTCCTTCTCCAGAAGGAAATCTCAGACACTGAGATTACAAAGATGAATAAAACAAAAAGATTGTAGATTAGTTAAGGAAATCATTCAAAATTACATGTAATGGTGTCTAAATTCATTAGATCCAGAATTCTGGCTCTATCAAAAGTTTGATTCATATATCATATATTTTCGGCACCTACTATCTTGTGAGGCATTGTTGAGTGTACAGACGTGAATAGGACCTAGGTCCTATCCACAAGAAAGAGTCTAAAGAATGTATCTTCAGTATTAAATCTTGGATCTCCTGAGTCACCTGCCATTGCTTCCCTCTGTATCTTAGGAATTGGCACCTAAATATTTCTCAGGCCTGACTTGAGATAGGAATAGTGGTGGTCTTAGGAAGGAAGTTATTCTTGTCCAGCTCAGTGGTCCAGATGAGCACATAACTGCTCATCTGTGGAGTTGGTGGGTATTGGTTTGGCCTGTGTGTCATGTTCCAGAGGCAAGCTGACATCAAAGGAGACTGGCTAAGATGTACCTGTGCATGAACCACAAGGTAATTCTCCTTCCAGGATTCTGACCCTGGCATCACTGGGAGAAACTCAGCAAGCAGTTCCTGGGTGCTTGCTCCTCGTCTCTTGCTGCTCAGGGCTGGAAATGAGATCAAACAGGGACAGAGAGCTGCTGTCCTCAAGGAGCTTGTAGTCTTTGTAGAGAGATAGCATAGAGTGAATATTTATATTCAATGGGGGCAAGGATCAGGCAGGGCCACTTGAAGAAGGTGAAACTGACACACTCTTTGAAGAATGAATAATGGCCAGCCAGAAGAAGGGAGAAGAGCTTTCCATCAGGTTGGCTGCCAGGAACATGTAAGAGGCTGTTCTGAGACTCTAGTGAAACATGTTGAGGGGGATGTAGAGGAGGTGAAACTAGAGCTGAGCGGCTTATTGTGAAGGGCTCCTCCTATGGGCTAAGCTAAACCTGAGTTCCGAGCTGACCCCTGGAGCTCACGGTGCAGGGCTGGTTCTCCAGCTTTAGGCAAGGAAGGCAACCAGTTTGCATTCGAAGGTGATTGCCCTAGGGGAGTGAGACTGGAGACAGAGAGGCATCTTTGGAGTGACAATTGAAGAAGCAGTGAAACGGTGAGGCAGCAGAGAGTGCAGTGGAGCAGTGATGGAGACGGGGACCAGATCCAGGAGATGCTGGTGGGATGGGATCTGCGTGCCTTGGTGACTGTATGAGTGTGTCTGAGTGTACTGGGGGTGGGAATGAGAGGGAAGTCTCTTGGACTGCTTCTAGTATCTTTCTTCTGTTTTTTTGGTTGTACTTGGGTCTTTGTTGCCGCGTGGGCTTTTCTCTGGTTGTGGTGAGCTGGGGCTACTCTAGTTGCAGTGCGTGGGCTCCTCATCCAATGGCCTCTGTGATGGCCTCTCTCATTGCAGGGCACAGGCTCTAGGACAGTCCAGCACAATAGTTGTGATATGTGGGCTCTGTAGCTGCAGCTCCAGGCTCTAGAACACAGGCTTAATAGTTATGGTGCCTGGGTTTGATGTTCCTTGGCATGTGGGATGTTCCCAGATCAGGAACTGAACCTGTGTTTCCTGCATTGGTAGGTGGTTTCTTTACTTCTGAGCCACCAGGAAAGCCCCTAGATTTCTTTCATTTTTCAATTTTTTTGTTGAAGTATAGTTGATTTACAATATCATGTAGTTTCAGGTGTACAGCATAGCAATTCAGTTATGTATGTGGACACATACATACACATAGACTTTTCCAGATTTTTTCCCTTACAGGTTATTATATAATATTGACTCTTTCCCCCCAAAACATCTTCATCTTATGTTCTCCCTAGCCACCTAGTGGCTCAATTCAAAACGAAAGAGACTTGCAGACAGAATATAAACTTCAGGTTAAAATGGGAAAATAGGGGTTATGGAAGGGATAAATTAGGAGGCTGGAATTAGCATATACACACTGTGTGTGTTAGTCACTCAGTCATGTCCTACTCTTTGCAACCACATGGACTGCAGCCCGCCAGGCTCCTCTTTCCATGAAATTCTCCAGGCAAGAATACTGGAGTGGGTTGCCATTTCCTTCTCCAGACATATACACACTACTATGTGTAAAATAGATAACCAACAGGGACCTGGGGCTTCCCTCATAGCACAGTTGGTAAAGAATCGCCTGCATTGCAGGAGATCCTGGTTTGATTCCTGGGTGGAGAAGATCCCCTGGAGAAGGTATAGGCTACCTACTCCAGTATTCTTGGGCTTCCGTTGTGGCTTAGCTGGTAAAGAATCTGCCTGCAAGGTGAGAGACCTGGGTTCAGTCTCTGAGCCGGGAAGATCCCCTGGAGAAGGGAAAGGCTACCCATTCTAGTATTCTGGCCTGGAGAATTCCATGGACTGTATAGTCATGTTAGGTAAAGATGCTAGGAGCCTGAAAAGAGTGTCTAACAGGCTTTTTAATGGCGAAGCGCTCCCGGGCAGGGTTCCCGGACCCAAAAGAGGCAGGTCGAGGAAGTCGGCTCCTGGACGTGTTGGAGGTGGTTTTTATACGTTCCTTGCGAGGGAAGGTCAGGGTAGATGGACGGGGCTTCGGATAGGTCGCCGGGCGAGGCGTCGCAGGTCCTTCTATGTGGCTGGGGTGGGGCGGCTTTAGCTGGTGAAGTGTGCTGTCATTGGTCCCCGGGATCTGGGAGGCTCCTTCCATTAAAGACCTCCCCCGCCGGCGGGGGAGAGAAGGGCCGGCCCATCATGGCCCCCGGGGTCCGACCTTACAGCCCATGGGGTCCCAAAGAGTCGCACACGACTGAGTGACTTTCACTTTCAACAGGGACTTCCTGGATAGTGCAGGGAACTGTGTGTCCTCTGCTGAGTCTCACACTAGTGCTTTATACACGGTATAAAGTATGAGAGGTTGTGGAAAGAATCTGCATTTTCCCATAATGCTGTTTTATGTATCAATTGTCAGAGTCATATCTTTCAGCGTGATAAAAATTATTTGAGGCAGAAGGGACTAATAAGTGTAGTTTATTCCTGCTGTTCATATTATAACTGGGAAAACAGACCAGAGAGTGAAGCAGCTTCCTCAAGTCATACGCAGCTATTTAGGGATAGATGTTGACTAGAACCTAGTCCTCTGGCTCCCCGTCCAGAGTACTTATCTCCTCTGCACGAGGGGGATTGCTTAGTAGTAACATGCAGACTCTATGGTGTACATGGGTTTGAATCCTGCATCCATCACTTGTCATCTGCGTGACCTTAGGCAAGTAGCTGCACATTTTTATACCCTCAGTTACCCAATTGCAAACGAGGACTTTAGAAACCACCATGCTGGATTGCTGGGGAAACTAAACCTGATCAGTCATGCTAAGTGTTTAGTACCTGGGAGATAGTAAATATTTAATCAGTGTTAGCTCTGAGTGGCCGGAGAAGGCAATGGCACCCCACTCAGTACTCTTGCCTGGAAAAGCCCATGGACGGAGGAGCCTGGTGAGCTGCAGTCCATGGGGTCGCTGCTAGTCGGACACAACTGAGTGACTTCACTTTCACTTTTCACTTTCATGCATTGGAGAAGGAAATGGCAACCCACTCCAGTGTTCTTGCCTGGAGAATCCCAGGGATGGGGGAGCCTGGTGGGCTGCCATCTATGGGGTCGCACAGAGTCAGACACGACTGAAGTGGCTTAGCAGCAGCAGCAGCAGCTCTGAGTGGCAGAATTCTTCCTTCTAGATCTTGGTTTATACCTCATTAGTTGGGGCTGGGAAAGAGTCATTTTTACTTACCTAGTTGCCCTATTGAGCATGAACTTGGATGCTTTCAGATGTCACTGGTAGGCCTGACCATCCACCACAGCCTGTTCCATAGAGGAAATAGTAATGACAGACTGCAGCCCACATGGCCATCGCCTTGAATTCTATACTTCTTGCAGTTTCTTAGCAATGCTCTCTCCTCCTGTGGTCAGGAATGAGCCCTGCCCTGTTAGCTTTCCTTGTTGAATTCCTGCTCCTCCCTCAGGGCCTATCTCAGCTTTGACTTCCTTCATGAGATCCTAGATCCATACCCCTACTCCCATTCTGCAGTTACGACTAAAATCTTCCTTCCATATTTTCCTGTCACACTGAGCTCCTGTCCATTAGAACCTGCCACTCATTATGTTCTGTGCTGTGCTTAGTCGCTCAGTCATGTCCGACTCTTTGCGACCCCATGGACTGTAGCCCGCCAGGCTCCTCTGTCCATGGGGATTCTCCAGGCAAGAATACTGGAGTGGGTTGCCATACCCTCCTTCAGGGGATCTTCCCAACCCAGTGATCGAACCCAGGTCTCTCGCGTTGCAGGTGGATTCTTTACCGACTGAACCACCAGGGAAGCATTATTCATCATAAGATTATGCAATTTTGTTATGTCATTTAGTAATAATAATGCTAAAGAAAAGAGTTAACTTTTATTGAAAGTTCGTTATCTTGGTATTCTCTGAATATTTTGACTGATTTTATAACAGCCTCATGAATAAGTCACTATTGTTAGTCCCACGTTATAATAAATGAGGAAATGGAGGCTGAGAGAGTTTGAGAGTCTTGCCTAAGACTGCACAGTTGACAAGGGCCCGAGCCCTCTTGTGTCCTGCTCAGGGTGTGCTGTCCCCCTTGTATTGGAGTGCTGAATGTCTCTATTGCCTGTCAAGTTTTGTTCCTGGTGCTGGAGATGACTTTCCACATAGTTGGACCTCTCTTAACATCTCAGTGCCTTGTTCTTGCGCTCTGTACATAATTGCCAAATTGAAGGGAAACCCAGTATCACCAGGCCCCTCTTAGGGGATTCCTTACCCCATTGTGACCTTCTAGAGAATAATATTGCAGAGGACTAAGAAAGAGGCCAGTAGGATCTTAAAACCCTGGAGCATAATCACTCGCACGGGAGATCCCGGCAGAAGCTCCAAAGAGCTGTTTACTTTGCAGAGGTGTTACAGACATGAAATTGTCACATGTTGAACATTTTTTCACACCTATTGATTTTTTTTCTCTTAGCTATTTTCTCATGTCCTTTGCCCATTTTCCTCTAGCCATATTTATTTTTTCAAATGAACGTAAAAGGTCTATTTGTATTGAGAGGAAAATAATCCATTTATATCATATGTGGCAAATATTTAGGGAACAGTCACTTAAGGATAAAGCTGTCATCCTAGTGGGAATTGTGGGCAGCTAACTCTGCTGGAAAAACAAAAGACTAAAGCAGTTGTTCTTTTTCTTTCTTTTTTTTACTGTAGAGCACTTCATTTGGAAAGCATTTCATATGTATTAATTTGTTTAGTTCTCATAGCAATCCTAGGGAGTGGGTTGTTAAATTACAAATAAGGAGCTTGGAGCTCAAAGGTGAACAGGCAACATGCTCTTTGTCATAAACCTAAGGGAGTGGTGTTCTGACCCTTAGTCCACTGTTCCTGGTTTCACACAGCACTGTTTCCATATGGAGTTGGGTGCTTCCAGTGAAATCTTGCTACTCAGCTTCTATTCAGAGCATAGACATGCAATTTATGTATGCACTCTAACACAACAAAATGCTCATCTGAATTTAGTTATTAGGGCAGCAAATATTTACGGAGCCCTTACCCTGTACCAAACACTGTCCTAGATGGAACTGAAAAATCCTGCCCCTCATGGAGCTTGTATTCCTGTGTTGCACACATAATCTTTATTTTCTAGAATATTACCCCCCCCCCCATTTCAAGTTGTACTGTTTGGAAGAAGTGTGTGTGTGTATTAGTTGCTCAGTTGTGTCCAACTCTTTGCAACCCCAAGAACTGTAGCACGCCAGGCTTCTCCATCCATGGGATTCTCTAGGCAAGATTACTAGAGTGGATTACCATTGCCTTTCTCCAGAGGATCTTCTCGACTTGGGGACTGAACCCTGGTCTCTTGCATTGCAGACAGATTCTTTACCATTTGAGCTACAAGGAAGAAGTATGATCAGTACTAATACCCTGAAATTGCCTTTGTTGATAAATTTGTGGATTGAGATTGTGACTGTGAAATGTAATGTTTTGGAAATAAGACTCCAGGTCTCTTTTATTGTTTAAAACTCAGTTCCATCTCAAAAATCAAGCTCTAATGCACTGTTATTTATCTGAACAAGCAGAGAATATACTAGAATCGATAGTTCTGGGGACCTGGGCCAAGATGGGAGGGTCATTGAAGATGTGTGGTGGGGATAGAGTGGTGAAGTCATATCTTGTGGAAGCGAATAATCATATCTAAAAAGGTCGGCTCAGAGAGGCAGGGTCAAAGTGGTAGGGGAAAAGAAATAGAGAAATCGGAGGACAATCAAGATAAATCATCAAAGCAAGGCACTGTTTCACACAGACTCATCCTTACAGAGAAATTTGAACAATTAGACTGGGAATTCATTATGTACCTTTTTGGTGATGAAGACTAGAGCTAAATATAAAAATGATTCCACTCTCTGTTGAAAGATTTTTCATGCATGAAATTCTTGGTTGACCAAATTCTTAGGTGACTAAACAAAACTTACTTCCTCTGCCATAATCTAAATAACTTACTGTAGATTCACGCTATAATGCTCTGATGTTGTTGTTCAATCACTAAGTCCTGTCCAACTCTTTGCGGCCCCATAGACTGCAGTACACCAGGCTCCTCTGTCCTTCACTGTCGCCCAGGATTTGCTCAAATTCATGTCGGTTGCATTGGTGATGCTGTCTAATCATCTCATCCTCTGCTACCCTCTTCTCCTTTTGCCTTCAATCTTTCTCAGCATCAGGGTCTTTTCCAGTGAGTCGGCTCTTTGCATCAGGTGGCCAGGGTATTGGAGTTTCAGCTTCAGCATCAGTCCTTCTGTGAATATTCAGGGTTGCTTTCCTTTAGGATTGACTGGTTTGATCTCCTTGCAGTCCAAGGGACTCTCAAGAGTCTTCTCCAGCAGCACAATTTTAAAGCATCAATTCTTTGGTGCTCAGCCTTCTGTATGGTCCAGCTCTCACATCTGTACATGACTACTTGCCGGTGTCCAGCCCCCGTGGATCCAGAGTGATTCGAAGGGGAGATGGATAGGTGAGGAAAAATTTATTTTGAAATATAAAAAGAGATTAGGAAGAAATAGTATAGTAGGAAAATTTAGTGGAGAAAATAGGCTGAATAACTTGGTTTACGTGGAGAACTAATAAAGTTCCAGCTAAGGAACTTGCACCATCTACGTTAGGCCACCGGCATCCTCTTGAATGACAGAGGGTGCCCCGCCTTGGACTCCCTCTCACGTGGATCTTAGAAGCCGGGACAAGTAAGTAGACATGGCAAGCCTCTATGCCCCGGATGGGAATTCAGCCTGAAATTAGAGTAAAGAGGAAACATGGGGGAAACCAGCCCTTCCAATGACTGGCCTGGCCCCTATTGTCCTTCAAAGCCTTTTATACTTTTGATTATACATAGAGATCAATGGGTAACACAAAGTTATGCAGTGTTAGCCCAGATTCTTATCAAAACCAGGCTTTTCTCTCTGCATACCTAGTTGTATACACAAGTCTTAGGTATTTACATCATCTTCCAGCCAAAAGGGCCAATTAACATTTTACAGCCTTTTTTCTGATAAGGGTTTGTCAACTAGAAGACTTATTTGTGGTGTTCTTCCCAAAGTCTGGTGCCACTCTTAGAAAACACTAAATAAAGTTACATTCTTACATAGCAAGGATACAAGAGGAGTGCAGTGATATATAACAAAGAGGAAAGTAATTAACTCAAAAGTCTAGTGTCGCTAACATCACAACTACTATATACCTCTTTCTACATCCAGATTACATTGATTAACATCCTCCAAGGTGCCTAAAAGATAAAGAATATGGATGCCTGGCAGCAATCATTGAGTCAACAGTGAAATCCTGTCACCAATGTGATTTTTAGCTCTAAAAGGCTCTATATCTTTAAGATGCTTTAAGCTTTGTGCCTCTCGCGGTTGGGGGGCTGTAAGCAATTCACAAGCTGTAAAAAGTCTGGGGGAACCTGTTAGGCAAGTTAGAGAACTATCAGAGGGGTTTTTAAGCCGAGACATTCTTTTGCAGGAGGCTGAAGCCCTGAATTAACTTTTTCCAGAGAAAAGATGGTAATGTCAGAAGAATATAGTATAGCAGACAGTAAGCAGTCACATTTTGATTTTGGGGTAGATGCTCAGACAGAAGACCCATCGAGACCTGATTTGCCTTGCCCATCAGGCCTCTCCACATGACCTTGTCATGGGTAGGAATCCTCACGCTGGCTCCCGGCAGCAGGCATATTTGGGGGGGGGGGGGTAGATGCTCAGAGAAACTCAGGGGGAACTCCTGAGGCCTGATTCACCTTGCCCATCAGGCCTCTCCGCATGACCTTGTCATGGGTGGGATTCTTCACACTGGCTTCCAGCAACTACTGGAAAAGCCATAGCTTTGACTATAGGGACCTTGCTCGGCAAAGTGACGTCTCAGCTTTTTAATACACTGTCTAGGTTTGTCATAGCATTCCTTCCAAGGAGCAAGCATCCACATCTGTTCATATACATATATACACACATATTTGTGTATACAACACACACACATTTCCATAGTACAGAATGCTTATATTCATGCTTAAACTCTGTATACATGTTATACTCCAGTCTCTGTCCCTCCATAAAGGAAGGGACTTAACCCAGTAGGTGACTGTACTGTTCTCTGAATTTGCCTTGTATAGTGTACACTGTGTGCACTCTCGCCCACTATATTCAGGCCTCCTTAAAGATTGTTTCATCCTAAAACCCCATTTTAGTTATCTGTTTTTCAGAGGAAGAGCTAATTTGTGTTTAGTAAGATAATATGAAATAATATTTAAGGATTTGGCTTTATTACCAGGCCAAGCTAGATTTAATTTACCAATCTGCTGCTGCTAAGTTGCATCAGTCGTGTCCGACTCCGTGCAACCCCATAGACGGCAGCCCACCAGGCTCCCTCGTCCCTGGGATTCTCCAGCCAAGAACACTGGAGTAGGTTGCCATTTCCTTCTCCAATGCATGAAAGTGAAAAGTGAAAATGAAGTCATTCAGTCATGTGTGACTCTTCGTGACCGCATGGACTGCAGCCTACCAGGCTTCTCAGTCTATGGGATTTTCCAGGCAAGAGTACTGGAGTGGGGTGCCATCGCCTTCTCTGACCAATCTGCTACTAAGCTGCAAAAGATATATTTTCACTTGGGAGATCCCTCACATGTCTCAAATTTAGGATGTTCTAAACTAAATTTATTTCATTGCCTCCTTGCCCTACCCCACCACTAAACACACGCATTACTCTTCATACTCTTCCTCTGTTATCTTTTATCACTTTTGTAATTCAAGGTAGTAACACTAGTTAACCATGGTCTGTCCTTTTCACCTATTCTCTGCATCTACTTACTCATCAAAGCCTACTGATTCCACCTTTGAAGGTTTTCATGAGCTGTATCCTGGACTGTAACAATTGCTTCTTTAAATGTTCTTCTTACTTTAATCCAGCCAGCTCTCCGTGATCAAAACAGCCTTTTCTAGCTAGACATCTAATTATATGATTTATGTATGATTATTTATAATGGGTTTCTGTTGCCTAAATAATAGAATATATGTTTATTCAGTTTTTCAACAAATAGGTATTGTGCTTCTCCTGTGCTAAAAAGTGTTTTAGAAACTGGGAATGTAGCATAGAACTAAACAGAAAGTCTTGCACTTGTGAAGTTTCAATTCCAACATGGGGAGATTCTGAGTTTTTTTTCTCATTTAGGTAAATGAGAATACAAAGATTGTTCATGTAAAGGAATTCTTCAGATTGCAAAGATGTCTGTTTTCCCTCATTTCATCATTAACATAAATGTTAATAAATGCAAATAAGATTTTTACTGAATAGAAATTTATATGAGAACTTAAGTATATAAGAATATCCAGGACATTTCTTAAAACAGTGAGGAACAGGGAGTTTTCTCCAAGTAGTAAAATGTATTCTAAAGCTAAAGTAATTGAAACAGTGTGGCCTGATGTAGGAATAGGAGGATCAAAAGAGATTTAAATATGTATACGTGAATTTACATATGTTTCATTTCAAATTAGTGAAATGATTCCATGAATGGTGTTGATAACTGGCCAGTCACTTGGAAAGAAAAGGCTTAATTGGTTCCCCATCTCTCATAATTTATAGCAAAATAAATTGCAGGTAGAGCAAGTATCTGTGTTTTAAAAATTAAGCTATAAATATTCAAAAGGTTTGGACAGCTTAAAAATCTTTAAGGGGGAAAACCTTTCTTAGTGTGATACAAGTCAGTAAGCCATTAAGGAAACAGTTGATAAGTGAATTTGTAAAAATTAAAATGTACTATCACAGTTCATTAATAAGATCAAGAACTAGTTAGTCAGTTTTGAATTTTAGGTTGAGGATTAGGGAAGGGGGTTTAAAAAAATGATTGGTTACTAATAATTCTGTGGAAAGCTCTAGTTGTAGATAGAAAGTGAGAATCTCAGGCACTGATGGCTGAAATGTAAAGGGAAAACAGGGGTGAAGGATTTAGATGGTAACATAGTCAGGACAAGGTACATGATTGGCTGTAACGGGTGAGGGAAGATTGTCTAGTATACATCCCAGGCGTGCCGTCAGTTCAGCTGTGTCCGACTCTTTGCAACCCTATGGGCTGTAGCCCACTGGCCCCTCTGTCTTGGGATTCTCCAGGCAAGAATACTGGAGTGGGTTGCCATTTCCTTCTCCAGGGGATCTTCCCACCTCGGGGATTGAACCCAAGTCTTCTGCAGCTCCTGTGTTGCAGGCAGATTCTTTGGCACTGAGACCCCGTACATCCCAAGATTCACTTGCAAATATCTTGGATAACTTTGTTTTTCCATTTACTAACTTGAATAATATAGGAAGAAAAACAGCCCTGTTCTGGCAGGAAGATGCATTCAATTCCAGACAGTGTGTCTGAGGTTCAGGAGGGCCAGACGAGTAGATAGGATCAGCCAATATTTGTGTTTTAGGAACAGAGAGAGAACAGATATGACCCACTATCAGAATATAATAGAGAAAATGGCACAAATAGATAAGGTTTTCCATGGATGGCATGTAGAGAGGAAAAAACAGAACCAAGGACAGAGATTTCTAGTAACACTGTTAAAGTATTAGAATATCAAGATTGGTCGAAAGGATATCACAAAAGCATCACATTGTAGAGGACAAAGAAATATAGGATTTCTAAAAGGAATGAGAACATCCCAAATGCTGAATGTGTCATAGTGACTCGATACAGAGATGACTAAAAAATAACTGTTCAAGTTGTCAACGTGGAGCACCTGGTTAGCTTTCTTCAAAAGGTGTTTTTTGTTGTTTGATTTTTTTTTTAATTTTGAAACA